>CM040125.1:348015165-348440182 GCA_022559845.1 Amorphophallus konjac
CCGGACGTTCCGCGAAGGCAAGCCGAATTGCGCATGATAAGCAGGGATGTGCTGGTCATACCCGAAGTTGCGGCCAAATCGGAAAGGGTAATACGGCTCCAGCAGTACGTTGTCTCCCTTCCGGAACACCAACACGCTCGGGCGGATAGCCAGCGCCCAATCCCTCAGCTCGGGCTCCAGCAACGGGCGCACCACGTTTTCCTGGCTGATAGGGTGGACATACCTCTCCACCTGGTCATCCTTGCATTCCCTCTTATTATTCACGAGCGGGCTTGAATGTGCGGCCAGCGTCCAGAAATGAATGGTACCGGCTGCGTCCCGGGGAACCGTGGTCAACCGGCCCCGAATATCATACATCCGCATGGAAGTAGAAGCCGGTTCTGCACTCGCGAACTCCAGCATCCTCGGCACCAGCCCCCAATCCTGAAGGACTCGCGGGGCGAACTCCGGAAACAGTGAACAAACCCACGCGTTGAAGAAATGCAGTGGGCACACGTACCGGGCCTGCCTCGGGAACTGGTGCGTGCTGATGTCTCCCAGTGCCTTATAAATCAGACAGAGCGCCGCCGGGCACAGAGAAAGTTTAACACCCCACGCCATCTGACACGCCGGGTAGATGGCATCTGGCCGAATCACCGTCTCATCCCCGTACGGCATGGCAAATGAACACAGCCAGTACGTCAGATAGGCGGCACAGTGAGTTTGTGGGTCGACCCCCGTCGGATTGGCCCCGCTCCGACGTCCCCTGGAGGGGATCTTCACGTCATGCTTGGGCTTCGCACGTTTCTTGCGAGCAACAGCGGTGCCAACGCAAGGAAAATCTTCATACTGCTTCAGCCCATCATAGAAATATTCCAGCCATACCGCCATATGCACCCGTTTCCTATCCCCACGGGCGGGCTGCTTCCCCTTGTGCGACAGCTGGTACAGCTCCCGGTATGCCTTCATCAGGTACCGGTATGAATACCCCAGAGAATAATAGCCGTCCCCATTAGTCTCGTCTTTGATCAAGTCCGGGAGGCATACTTCTTCATAAGGCTCCCCGTCAATGGGCAAGCCGCTCAGCTGGCTTAGGCTCCACAAATCAAGAGAAGTCTCTCCCTCTGCCGTGTAGAAGGTATTGGTCTCCGCACTGAATACTTCTATCATGCCGCAACAGAGACCCTTGGAGATGGGATAACCATACCGGGAAGCGTACACGCTGTGATAGATGCCAACTCGGACCAGCAACGGGGCGTAGTTGAACAGTACGTATTCCGTGAACTCCACCGCCCCTTCTCGGAAGCTGTGGGCGTCTTGAAGCTTCAGCTCCCCGAACCAGCCCAGTGATAGTTCGTACTTGAACCTGATGGCCAAACAGTCCAATATGAACGGCTCCTCCCTATAACCCCATTTCAGGGGAGCCAAGAATAAACCAAATCGGGGCGACTCGCCATGCACCTTCCCCGCAGACATGTCCCACCTTGCTGGCGTGAATTGAGGGGCCCGCACCAATTTATCTTCGGCCGGCAGCACCCCTTCGATCCCCAGGACCGGCTTCCATTCCCGGGCTTCTCCCACCAGATACATCGGAATGCTCCTGGGGACGCTGTACAATAGACTGTCCCGGGCATGTAGGATGGCCCGCTCGACGGCTTTTATAGTGCGAAAGTCTCGCCCCTCTCGGGAGCGCAGGTGCTTCAGGAATCGAACAAGGTGCCTATCCTTCGGGAAGTCCTTCCTGTACTCCCCGGTGACCCGGTCAAATGTGAAGCCACTGTCAACTCGGGCAAGCCTCTGGAAATCCATGGTCTCCCCGTCGGACTCAGATGACTCTGCCAAAGCGGCTATCTCCGCGTGCTCTCGATCTAGGTCCTCCACATTGAGCCATGTGACTGCCGGCACGGGACCCCGCGGGATGAGGTCGGCACCGACGGCGGCAGCAGGGGCAGAAGAACCACTTGGGGCGGCCATTTGTCTGCAAAGATACACAAATAAGAAGATCAGAATAGATCACAAGTAAAAAGACTATGAAGGGGCGTTGCTACAAGTTAGATGAATAAATATTGACGATTTCTGACGAAATTTCGGCAGAGTTTCCCCTAGGCCAGAGGCGTAAGGGAAAACACGGGTGCGCGTCCACAAGGAGTGACGGCCCCAACAAAGTCATGGTGGGCCCCGAGAGGCAACACCAGAAGTCCGCCGGTCAAAGGAATCTTCTCCCCTAGCTAAAAATCCCCTTGGCCCCTTGGCCGGTACAACTCACCCCCTATGGGCCCTCACCGGCACGCCTTGGTGCCTCCTTCGCCGGCACCACCTAAAGCCCCCCTTGGCCGGTACGCCCCTGGCGTGAAGACCTTGGCCGGCACGCCCTTGCTAGTGCCTTGGCCGGCACACCCTCCAAGTGCCTTCCCCGGCACACCCTGCTAGTGCCTTGGCCGGCACACCCATGGGAGCAGCTCCCCGGCACACTCCCAGGCCGCCCTCGCCGGCACGCCCCCGGGTGCCCTACCCGGTACACTCCCAGCAGCCGCTCACCGGTACGCCCCCTGGGTTCCTTCCCCGGCACAGCCCCCTCAGGCTTCCCCGGCACACTTGTGCCCTTCACTCCCCGGCACGCTCCCCTGCAAGCCTTCGCCGGCACGCCCCGTGGCAGCCTTCCCCGGCGCGCCCTGGAGCAGCCCTCGCCGGCACACCCTATTGAGGCTTCACCGACACGCTCGGTGCTCGCTCCCCGGCACGCCCCCAAGAGGGCCTTCACCGGCACGCATATGGGAAACCTCCCCGGCACGCCCTATAGGGCTTCCCCAATACGCCCTCAACACCCGTTCGCCGGTACGCCCATAGGGGACCTCTCCCCCGGCACACCCCGCGTGGGGTTTCACCGACACGCCTCTACGTCTCCTCCCCGACGCGCCTTCACACCCACTCACCGGCGGCCGCCCACGACGCCGGAGACGAAAGAGAAGAAAGAAAAGGGGGGGAAGCAGGGGGGGAGAACGGAGAAAGAGAAGGGGGCCCTAGGGTCCCACTGCCCCGAAGGCGAAAAGGAAGGAGAAGAAGGGAGAGAGGAGAATAAAAAGAAGAAGAGAGGGAAGAGCAAGAGGGGAGGAAGAAGGAGGAGACAGGGGGGTCCGTCGTGACCCTCTCCTCACCACGTCGACGACGACGACGGGGGC
This sequence comes from Amorphophallus konjac, assembly GCA_022559845.1. NCBI lineage: Eukaryota > Viridiplantae > Streptophyta > Magnoliopsida > Alismatales > Araceae > Amorphophallus > Amorphophallus konjac. The sequence goes on from CM040125.1 coordinate 348,018,324, forward strand.
GACGGCCACGGCGGCGCTACTCGGTGACGGAGAAGAAGGAGAAAGAAGAGGAAGAAAGGGGGGTTTTTCGCCCGTTGAAAAGAGAGAGAGAGAGGGTGGAGAGAATTCGAAAGAGGGGGGGGGGACGTCAACTGCCCCTGCCCCCCTTTTTTATATGAAAAAGGAGGAAGAGAGAGATAAGAAAAGAAAAAAAGAAAAAAAAAGGGGAGAAAGGAAAGGAACGAATGAAAAAGGGGGAAAGAAAAGAGAGAGAGAAAAAGAACAAAGAAAGAGACTGGGGAAATTTCAAAAAAAAAAGGCGAGTGAACAAAAAGAATAGAAGAGAAAAAAAAGGGAGAGAGAAGGGAGAAGAAAGAAAAAAAAAGAGAAGGAGATAAAAAGAGGGATAAAAAAAGGGAAAAAGGGGGGGATAAAAAGAAGAAAATAAAAAAAAGGAAGGGGGAAAAACGAGAATTATTATTATGAATATATGCATATATACATATACATATATATATATATATATATATATATATATATATATATATATCACATATATATATATATATATATATATATATATATATATATATATATATATATTTAGGTGTGCGTAAATGAGGCACAAAAGTAAGATCCTCCCGGGGAAAACATCCCATCCCCACAAGCCGGGTCATACACACATCCGCACAAGCAAAACAACTTTACCCCTGCACACAGCCACCTCTGCAATGTTGCCGTTCCCATACCGACAAACAAGCCCGTCCATGGCACGTCGCCTCGGGCCTCGGCCACCTCCCATCATACAAAATCGTCATCACGGGCCTTACGCCCGGATCGGCAGAACCTCTATCCTTGCATTGGCATTAGCCCCTTGTCAACGAATAAGTCCCTTTCCGGCGCAAGATCCCGTGCCCTAGCCACTCGCTCCGCACAATATGGCCATTACGGACCCTACGTCCGAATCGGCACGAATTTTCCCGTTGCGCTGGCATTGTCTTCTTGCCAACGAATGAGCCCTACCTTCCGGCGCGAGGCTTCGTGCCCTAGCCGATACTTGCATATCACCCGCTCGTCAAAAAAAAAGGGAGAAAATAAAATGGGGTTAAAAATAGAGATACCCTGCCGGACTTGTCCCTACACGGGGACAAGGGTAAAAATGGCAACAACCCGGCTGTGGCGAAAACCCGAAAGGGCGCTACGGGCAAAATTGGGTACCCCGCCACGTGAAAACCCGAAAGGGCGCGTGGGCAAAAGCAAGAGGGGGCCGGTACCGGCGAAAACCCGAAAGGGCGCTTGTATCGGTAATGTGGTTCAAAAAGAAGAGAGAAAGAAAAGAGACAAAAGAGATCAACAAACCAAGTCAGCTCCCGACTCCCCGTCGGCACTGACGAAGAGACCAAGAGACAATAAACCAAGTCAGTTCCCGACATCTTGTCGGCACTGACGAAGAGACCAAGAGACTAAGAGACAACAAAGCATGTCAGTTCCCGGCGTCCTGTCGGCACTGGCGAAGAGACTAAGAGATCAGCAAAGCATGTCAGTTCCCGGCGTCCTGTCGGCACTGGCGAAGAGACCAAGAGACTAAGAGACAACAAACCAGGCCAGTTTCCGACGTCCTGTCGGCACTGGCGAAGAGACTAAGAGACAACAAATCGGGTCAGTCCCCGACGTCCTGTCGGCACTGGCGAAGAGACCAAGAGACTAAGAGACAACAAACCAGGCCAGTTTCCGACGTCCTGTCGGCACTGGCGAAGAGACTAAGAGACAACATATCATGTCAGTTCCCGGCATCCTATCGGCACTGGCGAAGAGACAAAAGAGATCACCATATCATGTCAGTTCCCGACATCCTGTCGGCACTGATGAAGAGACCAACATACTGCTTCAGCTCCCGACGCCACGTCGGCACTGATGAAGAGACCAACATACTGCTTCAGTTCCCGACGCTACGTCGGCACTGATGAAGAGACAACATGTTGCTTCAGTTCCCGGCATCCTGTCGGCACTGATGAAGAGACAAAGAGACAACATGTTGCTTCAGTTCCCGGCATCCTGTCGGCACTGATGAAGAGACAAAGAGACAACATGTTGCTTCAGTTCCCGGCATCCTGTCGGCACTGATGAAGAGACAAAGAGACAACATGTTGCTTCAGTTCCCGGCATCCTGTCGGCACTGATGAAGAGACAAAGAGACAACAAACTGCTTCGGTTCCCGGCACACTGTCGGCACTGAGAGGAGACAAAGAGACCAACAAACAACGAACCAGGTCAGCTCTCGACGCATCGTCGGCATCGACAAAGAGAGAAGAGACGAAGACACCCACGGGCACCGCCCTGCCCATCCTTCGCCTACGCTACCCGTGGGTGGGGGGCATTTGTGGACACCGAAAATTGCACATCCAAAATGTCATGCTCAGCCCAGCATCAACGACGGCGCCGAGTGAAGAAACCCCCGGGGAAATCAAGCACAAAGGGCTCCACAGCCCGTGGGCCTCGAAGAAAATCAAATGGGCCACAACTTATGCTCACAATGGGCTCAAAATCGCCCATTTAGCCCTTCAGCGGCACGCCCAGTTGAGGCCTCAGCGGCACGCCCTGGCAGAACCCTCCAGCGGCACGCTCCCTTCAGCGGCACACCCTGCCGCGGCCCTCGCCGGCACACCCCTATGGGGGTTCACCGGCACACCCCCAAGGGGGTTCACCGGCACACCCCTATGGGGGTTCACCGGCACACCCCCAAGGGGGTTCACCGGCACACCCCCATGGGGGGGTCTTCAGCGGCACACCCCCAGGGGGGGTTCAGCGGTACACCCCCTTTGGGGTTCAGCGGCACACCCCCTTTGGGGTTCAACGGCACGCCCCCTGGGGGGTCTTCAGCGACACACCCTGTAGGGTCCCCAGCGGCACGCCCTTCGGGCCGTTCAACGGCACGCCCATCCGGGGCTCCAGCGGTACGCCCTTTTGGCACTACAGCGGCACGCTTGTTCAGCCCTTCAACGGCACAGCGGTGAAGCTCTTTCAACGGGCGACGTGAGGCCCATGCCCTACACATCCTTGGCGCGCAGTGGAGCCGTCTGAGGTGGCAGCTGGTCGTTGGGCCACGTAGCCTACCCCACTGACAGCCAGTACAGGGGCAGGTCAAACCCATCATCACAGCCGGCTTCCCGCCTTCGACGGTCGTGCTCGAAGTCGTCGGTGGCTGGGAGTATAAAAGCCTCCTGTTAAAACACGAGAGGGGGAGAGGGACAGACAGACAGGGACGGAGAGAGGAGTTGGAAGAGGAGAAGAAAGAAGAGAAGAAGAGGCCCTCCCGGCCTGTGCTCCGTCCGACGGCCACCGGGAAGAAACAAGAGTAAGAGAGAGAGAGCTTGGTGTATTGGGGGAAAGGGTTGGGGATAGTGGCCGATGTCTTAGGCCCGGACGTTTTCGTCTCTCTTGTATCCCATTTCTCCTGGGGATTCTTTCTCCTTCTCCCTTTTGTCCACGGCCCCATCCGGGGGTTTGCTTTTGTAATGTATATGTAGGGCCACGCCCTCTTGATTCTCATGAATGAAAACCACCCTCTCCGGGTTCCTCTTCGATCTTCGATGTTTTATGCTAGGCTTTGCGGGCTTTTCGACGGACGATCCGTTACTCCCTCTATGTCTTCATTCCTCCGGCGTCTTTAGGGTCCTCCACGTCGATGTAGGTTTCCCCCTTCTGTTAGCCTTGGCTCCGTGGCTCCTCACTCCCTTCCATGGCCATATACCGTGTTCCCGGGCTTGAGGAGAAGGGGAGTTACCCTTCTTTCTTCCCAACCGCTCAGTTACTAATAGGCCACCCTTGGCCTTGAAATCCCCTGTCTTTCTTCCTCTTTCCCTGAACAGCCACCAAGTACCCCCCCCCCAGTTGCTAATACCCTTTCAAGGCCTCTGGCCGGTACACCTTTCCGGCCCTCAGCGGCACGCCCAGATCAGCCCTCAGCGGCACGCCCAGATCAGCCTTCAGCGGTGCGCCCACCCTTGGCCTTCAGCGGCACACCCTGTTCAGCCTCCAACGGCACACTTTGTTCAGCCTTCAACGGCACACCCTGTTCAGCCTCCAACGGCACACTTTGTTCAGCCTTCAACGACACACCCTGTTCAGCCTCCAACGGCACACCCTGTTCAGCCTTCAGCGGCACACCCCCCTGTTCAGCCTTCAGCGGCACACACCCTGTTCAGCCCTCAGCGGCACGCCCTTCAGTCCCTCAGCTTACCCCTTTGTCCAGTCCCAGTCCAGGTCCCTTAGATGTCTTCGATCTGTCGTTCTCCTTCGCGTTTTCCGAGTCTCTATAAAGGTGTTGCCCCCCGGGGGCCCACCTCCAGTTGTCGGGTTCCGCCACATCATGTGGGCGCGTTCCCTGTATCTCCCTTACGCCCCGGGTTAAGGGGAGATGCTGCCGAATTTTTGTGAGAAACTAATAAACAATTAAAAGAGGCAAAAGGAGGCAACAAACAAGTAAGATAACTGACGAAACCTTCCAACTCATCAAACCACTGCCGGCATCATGACGAGAACTGAATCGGGCTAATCAACCACCTGGCCGCCCGAAAACCCGACCCGCAAGAAAAGAGACCGAACCGAACCAAGAGAACAAACGCGGGAGGAATTTTATATGAACTTACACAAAGGTTAAGACAAGAAGAAAAGAAAAGCCTTAAAGCAGGTAATCGAAACTGAGTTAACCTCCATCACTCCCTGCCCAACTCCCAGCGGCACACACACACCCAGCCTCCAGCGGTACGCCCCTGCAGCCCTCAGCGGTACGCCCTTTGCAGCCTCCAGCGGTACACCCCCTACAGCCTCCAGCGGTACGCCCCTGCAGCCCTCAGCGGTACGCCCTTGGCAGCCTCCAGCGGTACACTCTCTACAGCCCTCAGCGGTACGCCCCCCTGTAGCCCTCAGCGGTACGCCCCAGCCCTCGGCGGTACACTCCCGTTTTCCCCTTCGCCGGCACACTATACATATACACATATACAACTTGACAAGGGCATTAATAATAGCAAATAAATTAATAAAAATTACGCTAATTAAAGGACTCCGAATGCGTAATATTGATCATAATAAAAGAGGCGGGAGGGGTAATAGAAAAATAAATAATAAACCAATGATAATAATAAGAATAATCATGCATAGAAGAAGAGAAATCATCCCGGACAAAGGCACGAATAAATAGTAAACATCAAATCAGAAATCCCAGAAGGTATAACCTAGAAAGCTCTAGATAAAAGATGCTAATGCCCACGCCGCAGCCCGCTCTCTCCCCGGGACCCGGGGCAAAAGGAACAACAACGCTGCCCCTTTAGGTCGAGCCCGAGTCTCGGGAATTCCCCCAATATGGCCGGGCTTTGATCTAACCTCGGGCCGACATCCTAATCGGACCGGATTTGTTTTCTCGTTCCGGATACCTTCCGAACCCTCATTTAAAATTGCCGCATGCTCGGCAGACATTTGAAGGGATCTACCTCGATTTTCTCATTGTGGCGCTGTCACGGACTTGTGTCCGAATACGAAAAGTCTACGAGTGGCCGACACGGCCGACAGTTTATGGCCTTAATACAACTTTCAGTGTGACCCATCCCTATCTCTCTCGTATAATCAGTGTTACTCCTTTCGGCCGCGGGGCCTCTAATTTCGGCAATTAATCAAGGGTATTCCCTCATATGAGGGATGTAAATGACGTCGTGACCTTCATGGCGCGACGGGATTCGGTCCCGACACGAACCACACAATCGTCTGACGAAGTCAGATCGAGCGCACCATGGGCTCTCCGGAGCCCGAATAAATTGTCACTCCGGTGACTGGCACGCCCACGCACTTAATAAAACCAACAGACGAACGGGAGCCCCAGTTTAACGGAAAGTGCGTCCACATCTCCCTCCTCAGCAACTCCGACAGGTACGATGGTCCGTTCAACCTCCGTCGTGGCCGCCGTCTCCGGCGGTATTGCTTCCTCCTCGGCCACGGACGGTGGCACTACGATCTCCTCCGGCGGCGGAGCCTCCTCTGCGGCGGCAACGGGCGATGGTGGTGCGGCGGCGTTCTCTCGGGCCATCTGACGAAGAAGACGCTTCGACGATTGATGCTTGAAGCGCATAGAAGACTAGAGAGAAGAATGAGGGAGATTGAGAGGGGGGAAGAGATGGGGAGAATGGGAGAGTGGGGGTGGCATTTTTCCTCTCCTCTCGCCGTCGGTTACGGTGGAGAGGAGAGGAAGGTGGAAGGTTTTATTTTTTTAAATCGCCAGTACATACGCGGTCTATCGATAGACCGTGTACCCACTAAATGACTCTCTTGTAACCGTGCACTCTCCAACAGTATGCTTCCATGGAACGGCTGTAAGGTGGTCATCCCGTTTGATGAATGGTCTTTGTTGGGTCGTGTATTTTCACACTTATATCCAAACAAAAAATGATTGAACGGCTCAATATGGACCATTCTCATCTCTGAGAGGCCTGAAATGGACCGTTCATACACTGAAACGATGAATAATGTTTCTGAATCTTCTTTGCTGCAATATGTGGGTTAAATGATGATCTTTTAGCTTTAATGATTATTTCATTGCAAAATCTTGTTCACAAATCTCTTTGCAGCATCACTCCATCATGCCTTTCGCTGCCATCCGGTAAGTCAGGTATGGCCTTCTATCCCTATATCCCTTATTGCATTATTATATGGTATTGTGCTATATTATCTCGAGAACCAACTGGTTGTTCACGTGCTCCAGAACCTGATGTTCCCCTATAACAAAAATAATGGTGATCCAGGTTCATGTGTTTAATCATCGGATAGGCCGTTAGGTTAAAAAAATTAGGGGATGATGGTTCTATCTTACACGTCGTGGTTGCGGATAGTGTCTTGACCCTGATTGCCCCAGTCTAGCAATATTATTCTCGAGTATTTTCTATTTTATGGGTTTCTTTGCATTCGATTTAACGATTTCTTTTATTTTAGCCCAGCATGCATCATACGCATCTTTTGAGCATTCATGACCCATGATTTGTCTGAAAGTGTCTCATTTGTGATGGATGATTGTGCGTTCATGATTTCGAGTAAGAAGAGCTATTCCACTCAGAGTTGGAAGGTTTTCACTGGTCTGTTCACCTGGTTTGATTGATTAAAGGTCCCTGTCTGGAGTTTTAGTCTATTTCTTTACTTTTTGCTGCTTGCTCCGGTCCCCTCATGGGTCCGAGGGATTGTGTTCCCCATAAGGTTGATCGTGTATTTTCCTTTGTCGTTTAGTTAGTTTCTCCAGGCTGGTGTCATTTTGGTTTGATCATTCCTCGTGTTTAACCGTTGGTGTCATTTTGGTTTGATCATTCCTAGCGGGATTCTTTCATTTTTAATGCCATATGAGGATGGAAACGTCTTAACCGCTGTTTGACTGGGACAGATCCTAGCTTAAGTGTGAGACGGTGTTCAACAAGCGCAGGGTCCAGACCCGGCATATCCTCATACTCCATGCAAACGCGTCCTTATATTCTTGAAGAACTTGAACGAGCGCCTCTTCTTCAGAGGGTGGCAAATTTTTACTGATGAGGATAATCCTAGGGTTTTCCTCGATACCCAGATTAATCTCTTTGGTGGGCTCTTCTACAGAGGCTGATGGTTCGTAGAATCTCCTCATACCACTGGAAAAAGCATCAGTCTCGTCCTCATATTCTTCGTATTCTTCATCCCCCTCTTCAATAGGGTCTTCATCATTCATAACCTCGTAAACACCAAACCCTTCATCTATAGAGCACACATCCTCACATTCTATTTCTGACAGGAAGATTGGATCCTCTAAGAAACCAGGAAGAGCTAAGCATGCCTGGCATTTTCTAGTTAGATCTAGAAAGAACCTACGGGGAATCTATCTATCCTTTGCTTTCTTATGAGTAGCTACCCCAAGACTCTTATTAGAGGAGGGGGGAGAAGAGCAAGATGACAAGCTAGACGAACTACCCTAACCTAGAGAAGGGGAAAGAGAAGAAGAGGAAGACGCAGTGGATACAGGAGAAGGTATAGGATAAGTCTCCTCATCATAGGAGAAAAGGAGATCCACTAACGAACCTTGAAAGAGCGGCCCTTGGGTCGGGGCACACTCATGAACCAGATAGGAGGTCTCTTCAACAGAGATGAAAGATAGGAAAGTTTGAATTTTGGCATTTTTATTCGTTTTCAAGGACAAAGCAATGGGAGGAAGGAATAGGAGGTGGTACTGAAATTGAAAGATTGGAGAAAGATTGGATGAAAGATTGCCCACGCGGGGGTGTAATGGAGAGTTGAGAAAATTGCTCAAGGAGCAAAGGAGGAATTGAGGAAGCTTGGAGCATATTTGGGGAGAGAATAATCAAGACCGCGGGCGATCTGGGGATATCAGAGACAAAGAGTTTGGAGCACCAGAAAGTAATGAGTGACGGATGTACGGAATTAAGAGAGAAAAGGCCGGCCCACAGCTTGTCCATAGTGAAGCCTTCCTCAAATGGCACATCTAGCTCCCCAGTATCAGTATAATTACTCAAAAGCTGCCTCTTATCTGTGATCACTCCTGGCTTTTCTATCAGCTCATCAATGAGTGGCGGCCATTCTGGATCGGTTGGCATAAACAGATGGCTTAAAGCAATGGTAATGTCATTCATATCAAACCATCTATACCAATCATATTCCGGATCTTCCATTTTTCTTCTTTTGAATGGCCTTAAAAATTCTAGGGCCTTGTAGGTGACTAATGGTGCTAGGTGACGAGCAAATTGACGTGAATGCACATCTTGATGATCTAATATAGAAGTAACCAATGTGGTTTGCTCATCATGCTGAGTAGCCCCTTTCACAAAATGGGTGTATAAAGTCCATGTGAGTGGTTGCCTATCTGTTTTCAAAGTAGAAGTCATAACAGCCCATGGTTCTTCTTTATTCTCAGACTCTTCTTTGCTTGGCCCTTTGTATCCAAGGCCACCTCGGGGAATGAGCTTATGATGTCTAATGGGCTTTTGTCTGCCTTGGAGATTGGTGCCCAGACCCTTGCCAGATCTATACCCCATATTTATCATAATGTTCCAAGCTGGGGTATTCATCATGCCCTTCTTCTTTTTTCCTTTTGAAGGTAGGGGCGAAGCTGATGTTGAAAGATGAACTAGACCTTACGGCCTAAAAAGTCATGCCGTGAATCAGCAAGATCTAGTACTGACAGTAAAGGCTTGTTGGCGGGCCATATGGAGGGCATTGACGTTGCTGAGTGTATATCATTTGATGGCAGAATAGGCATGCTTGTGACTTTGATGATGCGCCCTTTATGTGGGAACTTTATGCATTGATGATTTGTGGAGGGCACGGCATCAAGTTCTTGAATGTATGGGCGACCCAAAATACCATTGAAGGTTGGATCCATGTCTAGAATGTGGAAATCTACTGTAATCGAGACCGGACCCTGCCCAACTTTTAAGGTAATCATGCCCAACGAAGGTTTCTTTGTATTATCATAAGCGGTCATTGTAATAGTAGATGGCCGAATCTGGCTTTCCAGAATGCCACACATCTTTTGAGTGCTAGGAGGTAACACATTGATGGATGCTCCAGTGTCCACTAAGCATTGCTTAACTACCACTTTGTTAATATCAACCGTGATGCACAAGGCATACTTCCTGGCCGGTTTTGGAGCTAATTCATGCTCGTGAAAGACAATGACCGGTTGATCACTTGCTGGAGTCAGGACTGATGTAATCTGTTCAGCAGGGAGGTCCTCATTAACCATCACCTTATGTAGATACTCTTTCAAAGGCTGTAGTGAATGGTGGATCTCTTTATCAATTCTAAAATAGAAATCCTTGCCGGGGTCTTGTCTAAGTGCTTTAACAAGTCATACTGAGTACCCGGTATGGATTCTTGCTCTTGCTCTTGCTCTTGTTCCTCATTCCCTGGTGCGGGCTCTGGCTCCCTTTGTCGAAATACACAATGGAATATCCGTCCACTACGGAGCACCATGGTTTGTGAAGATTGCACCACTGTCGGGTTGTGGGTAGGCGGAAGATTAGTGGATGAAGATGGGATATTAGGATTAACTGATGTTGGAGGGGTGACCAAAGAAGGAACCCTTATGAGGGGCCTTATTGGTTGAGGGTAACGGTAACTGGAGAGGTAACAGTAGGAGGGGTAGGGGCGCCTGAACGGATAAAGGAGGTGTAGGCCGAATGAGGAGAGGTTTAGGTAAAAATGAGGGATTTACGATTTGAGATGTGGGAGTCCTTGCCGGCGGAGGATTGTTGGTAGCAGTAGGGGAATTAGGTGCAGGTGAGGGGCAAATGAGAAGTTGTTTGGATGGCGACGGTGAAGAATTGGTGACCGTAGGGGGTGTTTGTGGTGGTGTAGAAGATGGTAGAGGGCGAATGAGGAGAGGTCTAGCCGGCAAGGGATTAGTGGTAGTGTAGGGAATCTGGTTAGTGGTGCGTAAAAGGGGACGGGATGGTTGGGGAGAAGGCTTCGAATGGAGAGGTGTTCCTAACAAATGGGGTGGTTGAGTTGGAGTTTGGTTTAGAGCCCCGACAGAGACATTCTCTTCATGCCACCCTTGTCCTCTTTCCACTTCGTGGAAAGAAGCAACAGGGTTTACTTGCTGGTTCGGAGGGTGCTCCGGCAATTGATTATGGATAATCCCCATGTCCGGTTGAGGTGCGGGAGCTTGCTGCTATTGAGGAGGAGGTGGAACTTGCTACTGAGGCGGCTACTGAGCCTGTTGTTGCCGAGGAGGTCTTCGTGCCTTCAAGGTTGCAATAAACTGCCTCATTTCATCCCAATTGATTCCACCCTGATCATTCAAATCATAGATATAATCCTTGAAATAAAAGCAATGATCTATGTTGTGACCAGACTGTCGGTGGAAGACACAATACCGAGAGGTATCCACATTAGAGGGCCAGGCCGTTCTTTCTTTTGGCAAGGTGAGCAGGTTGGCGGCCATGAGTGCGTTAAAGATGTCAGGAAGACTTTCATGTAATGGTGGGTATTGGGCTCTTATGGGTCCCGGTGGTCTTCTTGGCTGTTGGGGGCCATAATTGATGGGTGGCGACACTTGATGGTATTGCTGAGGAACTATGGGGTTTTGGTGGACGGCTTGATTTTGTGGAGGAGGATGGAAGGGTCGAGGGGGAATATTTGCTTGGGGATCGGGATTAAAGAAGGGTAGTTGTTGTGGAAGTTGCGGAGGCCTTGGGTTAGGGTTGCAGAAAGGTGTGGGGTTGCCAACCACGCCTACCTGCTCATTAGTCACAGTGCCCTCGGTTGTCCCACCACTATTGTTAACATTGGTGTTCTTCCTGACCACCCTTGGTTTCTGTTCAAACATGCCCATGATGGGCGAATCCTTCATCTGAGTCTGTATATATCTGGCTCTATCATAGAGCTCTTCCATAGTACTTAATTTATTCATGGCCAAAATATGACGAAATTACAGAGTAGAATTTAATATCATCATCTTAACTTGCTCCGTTTCTGAAACGATGTCTTTCAATTTTTTGGCCATAGATCTCAACCTATCGGCAAACAAAACGAAGTCCTCCTCGGGCTTCATCTTCTCGGAAACAAGATCTGTGACTGACAGAGATGGACCCACATGGTCCTTATATTTCTGTAAGAACTTCCGCTGAACAACATCAAAGTCACCGGCTTCGGCCGGCTCCAAGGAATAAAACCATTCAAGTGTCGGACCATCTAGAGACCTTCAAAAGAGATAGGCCAGGGAGGTCTTATTATCATACCAGAAGGATGTCTCATATATAAAATCTTTCAGATGAATGAACGGGTTATCCGTTCCATTATAGCGCCGAAAATTTGGCATCTCGGAGGGAGGCAAATGAAAAACCGACAAAGTGGGAAGAGCAATCTCCGGAGCATTCTTCGGTGCCGTAACCTTCTTAAGCTCCTCCTCCTTACTAGCTATCTTCTGGAAGAGTATAGTGTTGGTGTCAGACTCAACTGGGGCCGGATTGGAGGGGAACGGATTCGGCATAGGCCTCCTTAAGAATTGGGGAGGTGGAGGATATTGGGGCCTAACCACTGAGTGGCTTGCCAGTTGAGCTGGCGTAACCATGATAGGAGTTGGTGGACATGAAGGAATCTTGTGTGAGACCGCATGGTCCTTAGGAGATGGATGGCCACCCGCGGCCTGAGGAGGGTTTGAGGATGAAGGGACATATTTCCCTTTTAGAGCGGCCTGGACCGCCTGACGTTGAGAATCGTCTAATTGACACAAAGCATGAATAAGATCATTGAGATTGAGAGATGGGGAAACGTCCCGAGATGTATTTTGCATGATAGGTTGAGCTTGGGAGGAAGGCTCAACCTCTTGAGTAGTAATATCCACCACATGGACCTGGGAATAATAAGCATGGGAGGGAGCATAGTTTCCCTCATGATGGGTGGAATCTTGAGGGGGAACCTCATAGGATGGGTCAAATTGACCCTCCTCATAACCATCATAAGAGTACTCATAGTTGGCCATGTTAATGATTTTACCTGAACAAAGTTGCATGTTTAAGGCAAGGAAAATATCTCAAGCCAACAAATATAAGTAAGAAACAATCACCCAATCAAGCAAATTGTTCACACAAGTTGTAGTGAACCCAAGATTTTAAGGTTTTCTTTGAGATTAAGATGGATTTTAAAAGTATAATCAATTCTCACTTTTCAATGTGAGTCCTAGTTTCAAGTTTGAGTGTAATCTCCGGGTCAACTTAGTTCTCTCTCTCTCTCCTTACCAACGAATGGGTTGACTAAACTCCGGGTACTTCAAATGGTACAATAGGCCAGGTGTTTGTGAGGGAATCCACGGGTGCGGGGACTTACGGAGGCCTTGGAAAAGGAATTTCCAGTCTAAAGAGACAGAATGCTCAATGGAGGGTCCTTCCAATTCCAAGAAAGGGTGTGGAATCCTAGGAGTGTAGAGACAGGAGGTCTCTCAACCAAATACCCTAAAATGCAGACTAATGCAGGCAGATCAATGAGCAATAGGCAGATAATCAGTAAGTGCAGCAAGCAGAATCAGTAAAATCAAGGGTTTGTGAAGACAGAACAAAACATAGCGACCTGGCTGTTGACACCCATTTTTTGCCTATGAGTTGAGTCATTCCTCTTACCATCAATTCTTGATGCCTCGAGTTGTCCATTGCTCATTGGGCTGTTTCAGGCAAGCCGTGGGCTTATTTTATGGGTATCTCTCTCCCTGGCTAGGTCTGCTCTTGGATTCGGGCTTAATGGACCTTGATTTCTATTGATCTCTGGGTTAAATGGACTTATTTATCCCATTTTCTTAATTTCAAGCGTCCAGGCTTTACAAGGTCTAGCGACTGGCCGTTCTGTGACTGGGCGGTTTTCTTTGAACCGTTTACTTATTTATTGGATATTTATTTGATTTTCTGAATTTCTACCGACAAGCCTTTGCACGGTCTAAAGATAGCCGTTTACATCCATTAAACGGCTTGTCTGTAGACCGTCCAGTTCCCAGAGTCCTAAAGACGGTTGATTTTTCAGGTAGTTATCTATTTATCCTATTTTTCGGGATTTATCACCGACATGTGTGAACGGCCTATCATTGGACCATTCCATTCATTGAGTGGTCTACCACTAGACCGTTTTATCCTAAAGAGTCCAGCACCGTGATGGCCGGTCAGTTCGATGGATAATGGCATAATTTTCTATTTTTATTTATTTATCACCGACAGCATTGGACGGTCTGGCAATGGACCGTGTAATTGACGGAGCGGCCTATCGTGCGACCGTTTACATGTTCGAAATCTGTGGATTACCTGGCTTTTTCTCTCTCTATCTGTGATTAAACCTCCAACTTCCTCCACCCATTTCTCCGCGGTTTCTCAACCAAATGGGGTGCCGTTTGATTTGAGTGGGAGATAAAGGTGTTATCTACGAATTTCATTTTGAAATCTTGGATTATTATCAACTGGAAAATCTAATTTCGAGGTTGGACTTTCAAGGGTCTATAAATAGAACGTCGACGGCGAAGCCCTGTCGAAATCTTGAGCAAACCGTAGCCAGGGAGGGAGGCTTTCTACACCCTTTTAAGCCTCCGGTTCAGGCAGCAATCTTTTGTTTTGAGTCCTAGTCTTTATGTTTAGTTGTTAGTTCATCCATTGCATACTTCTTTTCATCATCTTTTTCATCCACGTTTTACACTATTTCATATCATTTTCACACCACTCATATCTTTTTCACGCCCTATAGGGGTTTAAAAACCACCCCCAGGTATCGCCCCTTCCATGCTATTATGTTAATTTTCCATTTTTTTATAGTTACTACATGTTCCAGGGCTAATCTAGATTTTATTTACTTGTCCTCTACATTGTTTTGTAGGTCAGCATCAGCACAGCACGAGGCCCATACCCTCTGGCAGGACGAAAGGGGTGGAGGATCAAGTCCTACAACTTGGAGTCTGGCATCTTTGAGCGATTATCTTTCGTCCGTTTGCAGATAAGAGCGGTCCCCCAACGACCGTTTAGATCCTGTAAGCGGCCGTCTGCGAATCGTTTGGCCTTAGTCCCATCTTCGTCCCGCTTCCTTCTTCAGCACTGTGAGCGGTCTATCGAGCGGCCGTGCCATTCTTGAGCGGTTCGTCCCAGACCATTTACCACTGCAATGCTGTATTTTTTTGGGCGAGTGCTTTCTCCCTTTCCAAGGTACGTAGTACTCCCCGGTACTCGTGTCTTGGTGGCGATCATGATCACACACATACCTCTCCATCTTTCTTCCCTTCATTTTGCTTGTCTTTATATTTCGATTAAGAAAAGGAAGGTAAGAGAAAGAAAGAGGGGGGGGGGAACATGTCAACACTGGCAGCAGTCACTGTCTAAGCAAACAGCGTATGTATGACAGTCGCTGATCACAGTAAAGAAACCGTGATGAACAATAAACATCAAAGTGAAATAGCGCCTTGGTGTGAGGCGCTGAATCTGAAAATGACACCTCTGTGAAGTGGCGTTGATTAACAATGAACAGTAACGATCGTAAATGAAGATTCAACAGTAACTCGGGAATTGACGCCTTAGAAGTAGGCGCTAAATGCGTGAATAACGCCTCTGAAGAAGGGCGTTTATTATAAAAATGAAAATAATGCTGAAAATATTACAAATAGCGCCTCTGTAAAAGGTCGCTGATTATATAAATAGTGGCTGCAGAGCAATCGCTGATCAGTTTCAATGAATAGACAGTAATATAAAAGCTAGCAGAAAGTAAATTTTCTCCTTAAAAATGCTATGGACAGTTTAAAAATTGGCTAATCAAGTGGGAGGTGTGCACGTGGTGCACAAAGGGAGTGTGCTACGTGGAGCACTAGGGAGGGGCACACGTGGGTGCAAAAGGAGGGGCACGTGAGGGTGCCAAATGGAGGGGCACACATGGGTGCCAAAGGAGGGGTAATCAAAATAAAAATAGTAAGAGTCCCACCATGATCACCAATTTATGAACGTGTCACAAAGGAGTGTGATCGCTAGAGGGGTTACCTCAAAAATAAAAGATGATCGCATGTACCTTGTGAAGCGGGTGAGATTGTGAGTTGCACTTCCTCCTTCTACCGGCCGGCCGATGAAGGGGGTTTTGTATCTTGATTACCCTTATAAGACAAGCAAAGACAAACAAAACAATATGGATTAGCCAAAGTGTGTAGTATCAATGCTCAAAAGAAGTAAGACTATGCAACGTGGGCATGAACACACCTTGTGTGTTTTGTTTAAACCCCTTTATAAGGAGTAATGGGTAGGGAGAATAATATGCTATGGATGCAAAACAAATAGAATATACAGCTAGAGATATATGTGATGATATATGATGAGTATCCTCTTAGCTAGATGGCCTGAGAGCTATGCGTGTGAGATAAAAGAAAACTAAGAGAAAGAGGAGCATCTCTGTTGTTGCCGCAGCAGTAAAGGAAGAAGAAGGAAGGAGTTCAGCCACTACATGATGCAAATCGCCGTGGAAACGCAGCAAAAGCCCTGCAAGAGAAACAAAACTCGGATTTCTCTATTCTTGCAGAAGTCTCTTTTTACTGTCGAGAAGAAATCTTCTCTCTCGCGGGTGGCCTTCAAGGAAGGGTATTTATAGGGTTTAAGACCTAGTTCTAATGGGATTAAAACTAGGGATAAACTTCCAGAATATGGATTTACTTCCATGGAAAGGATTGAGATCAAAAGGTAGAAGGATTGCCCTGCGAGGAAGCAGTAGCAGGAACGGACACGGAAGCTAAATGATGACTTGAGGGTGGTCACTAATTAAAATGATGACCGTGAACGCAATCACTAATTCCTTGATTAATTTATAGAAATAAATGACTTTTCATATATTTGAAAAATAGGAAAGGAGGCCTTCGTGAAATGACGCCAATTAATGAGCGCCTTCAAAGCAGACGTTAATTCCTTGAATTTTAATTTTGAGTGGAATTCGTAATACCAAGAAATGACGCATGTGCGAATAGTCGCTGTTAATTGAAATAATGACACCTCTAGAGTCGCCATATAAATGACGCCCTGCTGACGGTCGTGAATTTCAAATATACCAAAAAAAATCTAACATAAATTAGAAAAACTTCATATTGAGTCAATATTGAAGTCCACTTTGGGACATCACGTGGTGACATGAAATTTACTCAACATAGCATCAATTTTAGCGTGTCTACAGAACCCTGCCAATCCAGACAACACGATCACAGCATATCTTCTAATGTCTGAATAGTCCTCTCGGACTGACCATCAGATTGTGGATGATACGCTGAACTAAACGCCAATTCTGTACCCAACGCCTTTTGAAAGCTCTGCCATAAGCCATAAGAAAAACGTGGGTCACGATCGAACACAATGGATATTGGAATTCCTTGCAATGGCACAATCTTTTCAACATAAAGCTCTGCCAGTCTCTGAACATTCCACGTCACCTTAATCGGCAGCATTCTCGCTGTCTTAGTTAAACGATCAACTAACAGCCAGATACCATCATAGCCTTGTAACGTGAGGGGTAAACCCACAATAAATTCAGTAGTAACATGATCCCACTTCCACATCGGAATCTCCAAGGGTTGAAGCATTCTTCCAGGTCTTTGATGCTCAGCTTTGACATGTTGACATGTCAAACATTTAGACACAAAGTCAGCTACATCCATTTTCATACCTGGCCACCAAAACTACCTTTTCACATTATGATACATTAACGTGGTGCCGGGATAAATAACATAACGGGATCCATGCGCTTCACGCAAAATAACATTCCTCAGTGATTCATCGACTGGAACATAGAGTCTACCTCTGAATCTAACCACTGAATCATCACCAAACTCCACATCTGGCATTAACACAGTGCGAGACAACTCAGAATCTGCCTGCTATGCCTCCCTGATATGCTGGTAAACACGGCTACCATCGGATCACGGGGAATTTTCAATCTGAATGTCTCACAAGGAAACTGTTCCCACAACTTCCATTCTTGCATCAATAAATGACTGATCTGCACTTTTCTACTCAATGCATCAGTCACGACATTCATCTTGCCAGGTTGATAAGACAGAGTAAAATCATAGTCTTTTATATGCTCCATCCACCTGCGCTGACGAAGATTCAAATCCTTTTGAGAAAACACATATTTCAAGCTTTGATGATCAGTGAAGATCTCAAATTTCTCGCTATACAAGTAATGTCTCTATATTTTCAATACAAAAATCACCGCCGCCAACTCTAAATCATGAGTAGGATAATTTTCTTCCTGTTGTTTTAATTGCCGGGATGTATATGCTACAACTTTGCCATGATGCATAAGCACTGCACCCAAACCTACCCGAGAAGCATCTGTACACACAACGAAGCCACCCGAGCCAGAAGGCAAAACAAGCACTGGAGAGGTGGTGAGCAGCCTTTTCAATTTATTGAAGCTCTGTTCACACTTATCCGACCACACAAATGGCACATTATTACGAGTCAACTTAGTCATTGGTGCGGTAATTCGTGCAAAATCTTAAATGAATCTTCTGTAATGACCAGCAAGAGCCAAAAAAAACTCTTGATCTCTGTCACAGTCTTAGGGCTCTGCCATTGTAGAACAGCTTCAATTTTAACAGGATCAACTGCAACTCCATCCCCAGAAATCACATGGCCTAGAAAATGAACTTCCCAAAGCCAAAACTCACATTTACTAAATTTTGCATAGAGCTCGTGATCTCGCAGAGTCTGCAATACTACCCGTAGATGCTGAACATGTTCTTCCTCAGAGGTAGAATAGACCAAAGTATCATCGACAAAGATCACCACAAATTGGTCCAAATAGGGACGAAACACACGATGCATGAGGTCCATAAAAGCTACTGGAGCATTAGTTAGCCCAAATGGCATAACCAAAAATTCATAATGACCATATCTCGTACTAAAGGTAGTCTTCTCCACATCAGATTCCCTAATCCTCAATTGGTAATAACCAGATCAAAGATCAATCCGTGAAAAGACGCTTGCCGACTGAAGTTGGTCAAATAAATCATCAATCATGGGCAAAGGATATTTATTCTTGACAGTCACCTGATTTAATTGCCTGTAATCAATACAAAGCCTCAGGTTTCCATCTTTCTTCTTCATGAATAACACAGGAGCACCCCATGGAGAAAAGCTAGGACGGATATAGCCCTTTTCGAGCAATTCTAGCAACTGTGCTCTTAACTCTTTCAATTCGGCAGGAGCCATACGGTAAGGTGCCTTTGCTAAAGGTGCCATACCTAGAATTAGTTCAATTACCATCTCAATCTCTCACTGTGGAGGTAAGCTTGGTAACTCATCAGGAAATTCACAAACCACAGGAATATCATCTATCTCCTGTTGTGGTGCCTCAACAGCAACCACGGAAGCAAAGAATCCCTGACAACCTGCATTAAGTAATCTACAGGCTTGAATAACAGAAATAAGCAAGCGAGAAGAACGAGATCGAATACCTTGAAAATAAAATGTTGCCTTCTCAGATGGTTGAAAATAAACTTTCTTCAATTTACAATCAACCATGGCTCCATAACCTTCTAGCTAATCCATGCCCAGAATAACATCATAATCTACCAGCTTCAACGCATATAGCCTAGCTGGCAACTGCTGTTTCCCAATCACAATTGGAGTCTCATCAAGACAGAAAGGAGTGAACATGAATTTCCAAGAAGGCAATTCAACAAGTAACTCACATGACATCCCCGGTGTCGGCTCCTCAATACAAGTAACAAAATCTTCAGAAATAAATGAATGAGAAGCACCTGGGTCAAATAAAACACGAGCTGCATGACCATAAATTATAATGGTACCTTCCACAAGATGAGACGCCACTACATTAGAACGAGTCATATGCGTGACTCTCCCTTTCGGCTTCTTTTCGCCTGCCGTAGACTGCTGCGACGATGATACGGATGCCTGCGAATACTGCTGTAACTGTGATGGTGGTGGAGGTCAGAACTGTTGTGGCTGTAAAAACTAAACAAGCTGCTTCGGCCTTAATAGATAGTCACGAACTACGTGACCCACCTGATCACATCTGAAACATACCATGGGCATCGAACATGGTCGACCCAAATGACTACCACCGCATTTCGGACATGGTCTCGGCTGACTAGCCACCGATCCCTGTCGTTGAAAAGAAGAGGGTGCTGATTGTTGCACTGTACCAGAGGAAGCTTGCCTGTCATACTGCTTCTTAGATTTTTGGAACATCCGCTTCATGGAGGAAGTACCACTGGCAGAAGGAACAGAAGATGGTACCCCCGTCACACTTGGTAGACTACTAGCCTCTTGCTGTTGTACATTCTGCTGCACTGGCTCAACTTGGGTTCACCCTCAGGATCTTGCCATATCCAGTTCTAACACTACTGCTGCCTGATATGCCACATCTAACTCTGCCACTCGAGTTGCAATCAGAGGCTGCCTCAACTCCGGCTTCAAACCACGCAAAAACTGCTCAGTCTTCAGCCCTTCATCAGCAAGAATATGAGGAGCATAGCGACCCAATTCCATAAATTTATTTCGATACTGTAATAGTGTCATCTTGCCCTGAGTCAACTCCATAAACTGGTACAGTTTGTCCATCCTGAGATACGCTGGACTATACGTACGCTCGAACGAAGTGACAAATTGCTTCCATGTAATCAGTCGAAGAGGACGGGACTTGAAAGTCACCTCCCACTCCGTGGTCCACCACGCGAGCGCTGCCCCCTGCAACTGAAACGTAGCTAGCATCACCTTCTCAGCTTCAGTGCATTCCATAGAACGGAACACACGCTCCGTCACATCCAGCCAAACCCTAGCCGCATCTGGATCAGCTTGTCCTTCAAATGTCGGTGGGTGGAATAGAAGAAATTCCTTCAGAACTTGACCACGACCACCTTGAGGCAATAAGTCTTCACCGGCAGCAGGGTTGACACGGCCTTGTCCTTGAACATTCGTTGGGTGAGGCGAAGTACCGCTCTCTTCCCTTGGAACATCTCGGGGCACATTAATCTGGACATGACCTTGGCCTCTTCGTCTAGGCGGCATTGCAATCTAAGCTTAAGAGAAAACACACAACAAAAAAGCCATAATTAATCACAAAAAAGTAACCTAAGCCAGCATTGGTGATACACATGGACTTGTTCTGGACTATTGTAATTTCAATTCCTTATACATCACCCCAACACTGCTCTGATACCAACTGTAACAACCCGGAGGTCCGGATACCGATAAACTGATACCAAGAACTTGGAGACGCCACCCAGGAGGCTGATGAGCCCCCAGAAGGGTTGGGAGGATTGGTTGAGGAGGTGCATAATGAACTGGAATTACACGTGCAATTATAAATTAATAATTTTAAACGGAAGCAATTTACACTATCAGAGTGATATATTTACATAAAATAGTCCAGATCCATACATAACAAGTCCAACACTGAACAGAAGTTAAAATAAACAACTACACGGGGCATACCCCGGCCAAAAGGGAACAAACGACAAACAGACGGACCACTGCTGGCACCTAAGATTTCTCGTTGAAAGCACGAGAAAAGTCTGCGGTCTGCTGATCCGTCTCACCTGAAAAGGAAGGGTGAGTCTCACAACATAGACTCAATAGGGTTCACGTGGATCCCTACCTCGTAACTAAACCATATAAGGCAATTAATCATGCAATGGCATAAAAGAACGACAGTTAATAAAGCTGTACAGATATATGAACAATTTAAAGACAACTAGTTTTAAATGCCATTTAATATTCGAACGACTATTTAAACATGAGAACCATAATCTACCAATAGAATGAAAATTCAACATTTCCAAGTGACAGGAGAGAGAAAGGACCACCAGAAAGAAGACCAGACGCGTCCACTGACGACTTATACTGCGTCTCAAGTATCTACACGAGCCTAGAACGCGGCAAGTGAGACACGTAACAGTAACCAAGGTCAAGAACTAGTCAGGGTCACACTCGTCAGTGTCAGTCCAAGCCCCTGACCACGTGTGCACACACAGGCTCAATGCCTTGAGCCAGGCCTCTAGCTAATTTTCCCCCCCAGTAGGACGCTACTGCCAAGTAAGGGGGCCCACGGAAACCAGCTTAAAAATCGTACACCGGGACTACCCCGCCACCTCTCCCAGGTGGGCCGACACAAAAGGTCGTCGGGCTACGACTAGTGGTTCCATCACAAGGAAAGATAAAATAATTCTATTGGGATCTAAAAATATGCCACAGTTCATAAAAATATTTAAACATGGTGAACATGCATCAATAATTGCATAATGAAATGAACGGAATTAAATTCATATTCTGCAGGACTAAACGGTCTAATACAGGGCCGCGAGGAGCTGGAAAACGGTCAAACGACTAACCGCCAAGCTTACCCATGCAGTCTTCTTTGTTGTGTAGTGGACAGCGGATCTAGAGGGGAGGGGTGAATAGATCAGCCCCACTTTTCGCAATGCGGCCCTCTAAACAGCTAGTTAAAATGAATTGCAGCGGAATAGAAACTAGCTTCCAAGAATGCTATGATTCACTTAGCAAGATAAGCAAGATATATAATAATTCGATCCTAAGCATGCACCTAGAACGATTCAATCACACAAGCAAACCACGCTAGACAGGATTTTTAAGGTGGTTCGGACTGAATCCTCAGCCCTACGTCCACCCCTCACCAAAACCCGGTGAGGCTTCACTTGTGCAGCGCACCAAACCGCAAATCGGAAACCACCAATTGCCTTCTTACTCACCACCTGGTAGGGACGTCAACCGCAAATTGGAACACCCTCCAATTGCCTTCCTACTAACCACTGGTAGGGATGAATCACACTTTCAATGTTTAAACAGTAATGAAAATGAAACAAGATGTGAATGAACTAAAACAAGAGATTGAGTTATGAGTGAGAATGAATTGGCCCTTGTATGGAATGTTGATCAGCAACAAGGCTCCTCTTAGCTTCAACTCAATCTTCTTGATTCACCCTTGATTGGATGAATGTTCTTCACGGAGTACTGTTCACGTGAACAGTACCTCTTCCTTCAATTCTTCTCTCTTGATCTTCTCTTTGAACTTCTTTGAATGAATGAAGGAGATGATGAAGCTACCTTGAATCTTGATTGCTTCTTTAGCTTCTAGGAGTTTGAATGCTTGAAATATCACCTTGAATGAACTTGAAAGAACTTGAATGGATGAAGATGATTTCCCTTGATAGTGAGCTTCAATGGATCCCCTTGAGATGATGAAGAGGATGGAGGATGCAGCTTTCTCTTCTCTTGGCCTTGATCTTGATCTCCACTTGAAGAGCTTGAACACTTGAGGATGAAGATCTTCTTCACGGAGTACTGTTCACTGCTACAGTGCTCCGAATTCCTCTCCCTTGAACACACTCTAGCAGCCTCCCTTGTAACCCTCTTAAAGCCCTTAGGGTTTTCAACCCTCTTGTATTGATTTTATAGACCTTGAATGGTCTATAGACAAGCCTCAGACCAGATCCACAATTTGTGGGTGATTAGGTGACTTTAGGATTAAACAAATCAAGGTTGAATGGCCCTTTTCGAAGTTGGAAACAAAGTCAAAATTGAAGGCTCGGGGCTGGCGGTCGACCTACAGCTTCTGGCGGTCGACCGCCACTGTAAAACACTATAGACGGATGATCCCTGGGACTAGCGGTCGACCGCTACTGGCTGGCGGTCGACCGCCAGCTGAAACACTACAGACTGGCCATCCCTGGCTGGGGCGGTCGACCGCCCCTGTGCTGGCGGTCGACCGCCAGCTGGGCAGAGCCCGGGTCACCCCAGGTCGGTCCGTTGGCCGCACCAGCTCCGTCGCTTGAGTCCGTTAGCCGCCCGTTCATGTCTGTGGCATCGACCTTGTTTATCTTGAAGTTTTATTACTGAGTCTTCAAGCAAATTTTTGTTCCGGGGGCTCCGCCCCCAGAAACCCCCGCAAGGGGCGCTGCCCCCTTGACCCCCGCGACCTGACCGGGCAGGTCGATCCCCGCGACCTGACCGCGCAGGTCGATCCGCGTGCGAGGGCGCAACATTGAGCTTTCATGTGCATATCTGTCATGAACAAAATATCACATATGTCAGTCATAAGAGCGTGGAAAATAACAATGACTAATAGTGTTAAGCCATTATCAAAACCAAGAATACACAAAACTCATATGACTATAGAATGATGCCGAATGACCCATGTGACCACAGAATGACTCAAATGACCTCAGGGACACAACATTCTTCATGACCACCAGGCCACGAACATTTCATATATTTGGCTGAATAAAACCTTATCGGGAAACGGTCGTACGATTGACCGCTTAGGGATGGAAAACGGTCAGGTCAAAGGCTGCTAGGCTTACACCGCCTTATTCGGTCAAAGAGTCTTAGCGGTCGTTTACAAGGCCGCTAAGGTTCACAAATGGTCGGTCAAAGGACCGCCAAGTTCTACAAACGGTCTAGGCTGTGACCGCCAAGGTCCACCGCCTTACGCCGTGATGAAAACGGTCTCTGGAACGACCGCAAGCCATCCAGAGAACCCGAAACGTGGGTAATGCGTATGAAACCCCTCCCAATCGATTCAAATCGATGGGAAAATAGTTTCAAACATGTCTTACACAATCCCACACCCAATCCATAACATTTATATGCCCAAAAACATAAAAACAATGGCCATAGATGGATTAAAACATAAATATCAGTGTTCATGCTTTGAAAACATAAATGATGATTTTCATGCATGTGGCCATCCTATTAGCATGCCAAAGGACAGGAAATCAATCCTAACGAAGCAAGGAAGCCATCCCCCTACATGGTTTAAGCCGAAAACGTCAAGCCGAAAACGCCGTTCTATGCCCGTTCTACGCGAAGGAAGCCGAGCTCTACACGTGGGTTTTCCCGCTTCCCCACTCCACGGCCGCCTCCATGACGACACCAGCACTCTTCCCACGCCTCGTGCTCGGCAAAGTCACCACCTGCAATCCCTGCAAGATCCCGGGGTGGTCACACCGCCGAGAACGAGAGAGAGAGGGGGAGACGTGCGTAGAGGAGAGAGAGGGTGAAAGGGGAGAGAGAGAACCCTTCGTGGGTTCAAAAAAAACATTTGATATATTATTTTTTAAAAAAAACCTGAAATTGCAATAAGGCCTTAAAATAAGCAAAATTGCATATATGCTTTATTTCATTTCTAAAAACTTATATAATTGAATAAACCCACTAAACTAGGCCCATTAAGCCCATTAAAAAGCTCTAAATTCCTAAATCTTTTCACACTTCAATACCGATAAGGATCCACTAAGAATCCATTAATTACCAGGTCTTGCACCCAGGCTGGGTAATTGGACTCACCGTCCACAGGCCACACACACGGCCCACGCAGAAAATAAATAAGCATGATTCCTAAGGCAGCTCACAGGCCACCAAGCCGATTCCCCATCCCAGGGAAAAGCGGAAAACCTCTAGCCCCAGGCTGAGTGATTGGACTCGTAGTCCGAGGCCTTATGCATGGCC
The DNA here is from genome assembly GCA_022559845.1 of Amorphophallus konjac. Lineage (NCBI taxonomy): Eukaryota > Viridiplantae > Streptophyta > Magnoliopsida > Alismatales > Araceae > Amorphophallus > Amorphophallus konjac. The sequence goes on from CM040125.1 coordinate 348,043,304, forward strand.
CACTCGGAAACCACCTTCTGGAAAAACCCACGACGTGCGGGGAAAACCCCACCGCACTCACACCGATGCCCGCTGACTCGATAAAGCGTAACATAAAGCCCGGAACACACACACAGGGTCGCCCGGACCCTCTAAATCTATGGCACGCTAATCGAGATAACACGGTATCTCCAGACACCCCAGAAACACGGTCACAGAATCCATGGGATGTCCGAGACACTTACGAGGCCAAAGGTCGATCATTGGGTCACAACCGGGTCGACCGGAGACCAACACAACTCTAAACGGGCACGGTAGGCACGAAACCCAAGTGGCAGTCCTCCCTGGACCGTCACTGAGCCTGGCGGTCTGGCTAGGACTGCAAAGCCTGGCCTAGCGGTCCAGCCAGGACCGCATATCCCCAGATGCCTCCAGAACCCAGGCGATCACTCCCAGACCGCTAAGAAGGATGGCGGTCCATTGCCTGACCGCTGGGTGTCACCTAGCGGTCAACTGCATGGCCTCTACCCCTCCTGACCTCAACGACTCCAAAATAGAAAAGGGTCATGCCCTGGTAGCTATTCGGAGAGTAGCAGCCAGTCGCGAGGCCGCCAAGGAACCTAGGCGGTCACCCTCAGGCCGCCATACGCCCGTTACAACAAAGATCGTAGACGGTCCTGGCCTGACCGCTACAAGGAGCATGGCGGTCCACACAAGGCCGCTAAGCCCTATAGGTGGTCTATCGCACGACCGCAAAACCAACCGACATAATGGGGTAAGTGGCGGCCCCCAGAGGACCGCCAGGGATAGTGGCAGTCCCTGGTAGGACTGCTACTTCTCTGCAAACCCAAAAATGGCGAGTTCAGTGGAAAACTTTATTCCACGCCTCGTTCACGCCCATGTGAAGGGGAAAACAAGGGGAAATCATTCCCCGACCTCCCTAGCATCGAGAGGACCCATTTAAACCCCAAAAATGCGGTTAAAACGCTAGATCCGGCTCACTCCCCAAAAATATGCATTTTCCCCAAAATGCTCAAATAAGCCCGCTCGGCTCACCACAGCCTACCAAAATCGCGGGAAGGGAAGTACCCGAGCTGGGGATCCATCTCCCTACCTCCACCGAAGATTTGACGCACCATGGATGCCGATCCGTGAATAAAACACCGTTGGGACTCCGGCAGGACACGAACTCGCGGCCGAGCTTCCACGCGCCTCCATGCCTCGATCCTCGCTCCCTCCTCGCCCATGCCTCACCCGCGTCGTCCCCGCCTCGCCTGCGCCCCGCTCCGTCGCCCGCCAGAGAAGAGAGGGTGAGAGGGGAGGGCGTGAGAGAAGAGAGAGGGAGAGAGAGTGAGAGGAATGAGAGATGGGGAGAGAGAAAAAGGTGAGGGAGGTTTATATAGGAAAATCCAAAAATTCTAGAAAATATCAAAAATAGGGAAAAATACTCCCCGTGATCCTCGGAAAACGTACAACGTCGTGGTAACGTCCCGGAGTCGGAGAACGCAACGGTTCACCCTACACGGAGTTCCGAAGGTCCGACAGATAAAAACACGCATAAATCGCTAAACCCAATCTAGGACCCACGAAAGCGATCTGGAACCCACGGATCCTGTTCCGATAAATAATCCAAAAAATCAGGGGTGTTACACCACCACACCATGCCGACTCACGGCGACTCAATCTAGCGAAACATAGAAGCCTGAAACACGAGAGGGTCACCCGTACCCTCAAAACCCACTGGCACGCTAATCAAAGCAGCACTGTATCTCCGGACACCCAGAAACACGGTCATGGACCCACGGGTGTCCGGGACACTCATAGGCCAAGGGAAACACGACCAGCCATGTTCAACACACCCAGGCCCACAAGGCATGAACGTGCCGCCCACTATGGGCGCGTTCATTAACGCGACTAGGGCCTTGGTCGTGATCATCCATGAACGCGACCACCTCCCTGAGTGCGACCCCGCCTTAACGCGACCCAGGCCCAAACCGCGATAAGGACGCGGTGGGTCAGACGACCGCATCTACACGTAAACATGCCCCGCCAAATGGTCGCGACAATGATTAATGCAACGGGTCCCCTGGTCACGTCAAAGGATGAACGCGACTAGGGTGGCGACCGCGACCCGGTCGCTGTTGGTCTTACCATCGTGACCCTAACCGCCTTACAGTTCATCTTCCCCGATGAACGCGGTGGCGCGATACGTTGCCTTCTTCTTAGAGGAACACTGCCACTACGGTGACCGCGATCCCGACCCGAAGCCAAAAACGGCGAACTCGATGAAAAATCCCATTCCACGCCCCGTTCACACCCGTGTGAAGGGGAAAACAAGGGGAAACCATTCCCCAGCCTCTCTAGCACCAAGAGGACCCATTCAAACCCCGAAAATATGATCAAAATGCAAAATCCGGCTCACACCACAAAATTACACGTCTTAACCCCGACGGAGAAATAAACCCACTTGGCTCGCCTCGGGCTACCAAACTGGCGAGAAATGAAGTACACGAGCTAGGGAACCGTCCCCCTACCTCCACCGAAGATTCCGCGCACCGAGGATGCCGATCTGCCAAGAAAATGTCGTTTGAACCGCCTCGACTCACGATCCCATGAACCGCCTCCACCATCGCAATCCTCGTCCCGTGCCCGTCGCTCCTCACCCCACGAGCATCGCCGCCCCGCCCTCGCCGCCTCCGTCGGCCACCCGATATAAGAGGGGGAGAGGGGAGAACGTGAGAGAAGAGAGAGGGAGAGGGAGGGAAATGAGAGATGGGGAGAGAGAAAAAGGGAATTTTATATATATAGGAGAACGCAACGGTTCACCCTACATGGGGTTCCGAAGGCTCGCCAGACGAAAACACGCGTAAACTATAAAACTCAATCCGAGACCTCAAAAAGTGATCTGAAACCTACGGATCCTGATCCGAAAAATATCTAAAAAACTTGGGGCATTACAACCCTCCCCCCTAAAGAAATTCCATCCTCAAAATTTAGGACAAGAGTAAAGCCACAAGGGGAGAACGCCAAAATCAACTGACAACATTGTCAGAGCCCTAGCACAGAAAACCTTGATACCCGTAAAAACCATGATCCTAAGGGACACCACCAGACTTTAATCACAAACAACGCCTCCGCTCATGACTCAGCACACGACGATCATCAAAGCAGGCATACCACAAAAACACAAGTCTGGCATCCCCTCAGTCACAACAGAATCCAAACACGGCACCGCTACCACCATCTCGAACACCAAGGAGACGTAACCCTCGTTACAAGAAACAGCCACCGATCAACCCTCCTTCGACGGACCAATAAAACATCAGCTTTGCTACCAGCTAACTGCCACAAATCCGTCGGCTCCACGCCAAGGACCATCTCACACCTGGCAACCCGAACGCCAACAATAGCATGGGACCAACTCTGTCAAAACTCAAACTTCGACAAAGCCCAGATCCCATCCAAAAAAACACATCACGGAAACGACCACCAAAGGCCTCGCTGGCACACGACTCTCACCATTCTCGAGATCCGAGTACCGGAAAGGAACCGGCACGAGTCGAACCTCGGCCTACCACCTACGAGTCTAAAGACTCGGAAGGGTTAAAGAATGGTGTGAGGGTACACGAGAATCTAAAATAACTGCAGAACTAGCACAATAAACTAAATAAGATGCATGGAATTAAACAGGTACTCACAAAAGTGCTACAAGGTCCAGATTATTTCATGTCCAAAAATAAGTACAGCCATCAGAAAGAAAAGTACAAGTATGCCGGGCATACCCAGCTCTAGCAACTGGCACTAACCCTGGCTACGCTGCCAGGAAAACCATCATGACACCACTGTCATGGAGGCCCATCCTCACAAACGAAGGCTCACCCCGAGACCACGCGGCTCGAGAAATACTGTCACGACCTCAGGAAAGACACCCGAAAGCTACACGTAAAATCACGTCTCGCAGACGGGAACCCAAAACTCGAGTCACGAGAACTCATGCCAAGTGACGGGAGCGCTGCCCACCATAAGCAAGGGCGAATGCATCCACTGATGACTTAGTCCGCAGCCTCAGGTGTCTCCCTACGATGCCCCAGGCGAAGATAGAGACACCGCACAGTAGCCAGGAACACACAACAAGGACTAGCTGGGGTCGCACTCGTCAGCGCGGGTCCGATGCCCCCAACCACGTGTGCACACACAGACCATGCGCCCGTGGTTAGATTGATGCGGGACGGGACCACGGACACGACAAGCTCGCGATCGTCCCTTGACGAGGGAAGTGTCGGATGTGCGCGGTTGAGAAACCGGCTGTGAGGTAGGGTGGTCGGCTCTCTTTTGCGCCCGGATCGGGTCACGGGACGGCTTCGCTCTCTCTCGCAGCAGTGATATTATAAATTGAAGGCAAGCTAGGTATCCCTACACATGCTCTCTAGCAGCGGCATAAACAAGCATATAAAGAATTAAGCCAATGCCAAGTGTAAGGGTGAAGGCGATACCTCCACGCTCTCGGCGTGGCGAAGACGGCACCCGGCCGAAGTTCGTACTCCCGGGAACTTAGTACATTATGTTTACAGCAATGCAATTAAGCCCACTCCACGCAGGGAGGTAAAGGGCGACACAAGTGGGCCCGGGAGGACCAGTTCGGGTTGACGGGCGGTTCGGGCAATGCTTCGGCTTCACGCGTACTCGTGCTAGTGGGGGCCCACGTGCTGACCGGAGGGGTCGTGTGGGGCCTGATGACTCCTCTGTTGTGGAGACACTTGGGAAGCGTTCCCCTGGGATGGCGAGCTGCTGGAACGACCACCGGACGCCGGGCGGCCCTCGGACGACGCTCGCGGGGAACTCGGCCACAAACCTGAACTTCTGTTTACAGGCGCGCGACTTGGATGAAACTGCTGCTGCGATCAGCCCCGTCGTCGGAATGCGACGAGGTTAGCGCCGTTGGAAAGCTGACTCAGAATACTTCGACGTAGGGGTCTTCAAAAAAAATAATCAGATCTGTATTTCTGATCATGTATTTTACAAGCTTGCTGGAATCTGGCCAGAACTGCAGGGGCAGGTTCTGACTTCTCTGAAGATCGACGTTGACCGGGGAGAAGACCTCCGAATCTGGAAATAATTTCTTCAGAAAAGTTGAAGATATCTGAGAGAGGAATCCGGGACTATTTTTGGTTTTTTGATTGGAGAAGAAATGGATTTTCTGAGATTTTTTAACTAGACTTGGGTCGGATCTGGGAAACTATGGGCAGACTGTTCTTGGGAACTTGGACGAATTTGTAAAATACTTGGAGGGTGAACCAAAAATTAAGAAAATTCCTGGTGGTAGAGGGATGTGGACAGAACTCCCAGTAAATTTGGGCGACCCAAAAAAAATCAAAAGATAGTTCGAATGGGGTAAACTCAGAGCTGATGAACAGTAAGCAGAACCAGGACAGATCTGGAACTTGGACTTGGATGAAAATCAAAAAATAGCTAAAGGATGAATTTTGATGTGATTTTTTTTGTGGGGATAAGGGTTCTAGAGGGGAACCAACGCTGAAATTTTGAGCTTCAGAAGATGAAGGGAGTGATAGCAGAAATTCAGAGAAGAAGGATCTATCCTGAGTGGACAGAACACCGAAACCGTTGGCAACGACGCGTCGGCGGCGAGTCGATGGCGGCGGCGATCACCGGAATTGCTTCAGATGCTGGAGGGGATCAAGGGGGAAGGGATTACACTCTAGAAAGGGGAGAGGGGGTGGAGGAACCAGGGAGAGAGAGGGGAGGGGCGCAAGCATCATTGGGGGCAAATGCCTTTTTTTCCTTCATTAATTCATTCAATATGAAAAATACAACCTTATATAGGATGCCAACCAAACTCAATCTCAACCCTTGGATCTAGGGGTTTGGATTGAAGGGCTGGGATACAATGTGAATCACACATTTAATACATTAGTTTAATCTAATTTGACCATACTTATTCAACCTTGGACTAAAGCTATTCAAACACCACCTAATACACACCTAACTAGCCTAATAGAGCCAAAAAAGGGGGCGCCCCATTCATGGGCCTCTTCTTGGGCCAAGTGTGGTTAAAGGCCATGTAACCAGCCCACCAACCATGCTAGACCCTTCCAACTTAGTTGGCCCATGAAGGAGTGTAACCCAATTTGGGCCTTAAGTGCATTAATGACCCATTAACAACCTAATGACCCAATATGGCATAAGCTCCCTAATGGACTCTACTAATGGCAACCTAGCCTTGGACTTGACATAACAAATGGCCCATTGGCTTGATATAAGCCTTACAAGGAGCCCAAAAGAAAGAAAATACACAATTACAATCTTATACAAGCCATAACACACAAATACACTTCACCCGTGTAATGAAATCGCCTTTGATGCCCCATCAATTCTCCCCGGGTGGGAGGAACTCGACCCCGTCGAGTAGGGGTATGGCTGCTCCGGTCCTCCGGCGGATCCGTCACCGTGCTAAGTAGCGCGGGTATGCTCCACTCCAAGTGATCGGCACCTGCTCATTCCATATATACTCGATATGCGCACTGCTATGGCTAAAGGTGGTCACTCCGAAGGGGCACTCTCAAAGGAAGGAAACAGCTCGAAGACTCACTAGGAATCACCGCTGAGTCCCTATAGGTGACTGATCCAGATATAGAAGTAAAACCGATCCCATACTCATCAAGTGAGTCCACTCGCCTCTTACTCATAAGAGACCGACAACGAGCTTGCACAAGACACATGCAGACTCACCATGCACTGACACATGAATGAAAATCACACAAATAATCGACTCAAAATCACCACACAAACAAACCACACAAAGAAAACACACCGACTCAACTATGACCCTAGACACACCTAATGTTAGTCCGACCCGTACATGGGTGATGGCGGACCAGGACACCCGAATGTGTGCCATGCATGCATGTTATGTAACCGGAGATGGGTGGCATGAGGTACACCTAAATGTCCAAGTATGACCCAGTCATGCATGGACGGCCCTTTGGATTTGGGAGACTTGAGAGGGCTAGGAAAGCCGGGTGTGGAAGAGCTGGGTGTAGGTGTATCGTGGACGGGCTTGGTGGGTATGGAGGACCCGGCCCGTAGGAAAGGGGTATGAAAGTGGACTTCCCCGATAAGGTATGAGGGAAGTGATGGGTCACGGGGCCCACTAGAGTAGGGGTCAAATGGGTCAAAGAATGTGTGACCCCTTGTGGTGGGTTCCCACAAGTCACGGTCCCACGTGTAGAAGTTTTGAAGGTGTGGATAATCACCTTCTTGAATTGTGATGGGTGGGACGGGGACCGTAGGCAAGAAGTATGATTCCTCCCTCGGACAAAAGGGTATGAATTCAGGCTCGTCCGGTAAGGGAAGGAGTAAGAGGACCTCCGTGGTGATACAACCCACGGTGCATTCGGAGGTAATAGACCCTAAGGCCGGATGAGTGAGGCTAAGACTAGTGGGTTGGTCAAAGCCTCGGGCCAAAAGGTGCGTCAACTCCCATTGTGAATCCAATCCCATGACAAGATCGTCCAATGTGTCAACATGGTGACGAGATCGAAAGGTGGTATGGAATGAGTTGACTGGCACTAAAGGTAAGGTGGGGTCCATGGACGGGAAGGGATGTGGGACCAAGCCATCCTTGAGCCATCTAAGAAGTGGCTCGGCTATGTAAAGTGTTCCCGTAAGAAACACGGGTGGCTCGGGCTTTGGTAGTTCCCACTTTGATGGTTTCGAATGAAGACCGGAGGTAGATAACAATGGAGCATCCATGGGTGGTGGAGTAGCTTGTGTCCTTTCCCACCAATCCGAAATCATTTTCTTTATTTCCTCTAAGGAGCGGGTTGGAGGAGGGACCTTGGGGTGGACTAGCTCCTTAACTCTCGGCTCGGGTGTGGGCCTAGGCTCGGTTATAAGCGGGACTTCCACTCGGTTGGAGGTGCTTGAGTGGGTTGGGATGGGAGTGCCAAGGGGAGGTTGGTTGGTGGTGCATGGGCGGGCCACTAGATTGGGGTCACTTTGGTGGGCTTGGACGGCGGTGAAGGGGTGGGATTGGGTAGAGGTGTGGCCCACTTGATTGTGGGTGAGTTGGTGGGGTTGGTGAGTGGAATGACCTCCGTGGTTGGAGGTAGGTGGGCGGGGAACGTAGGCCCTCCTAAGCACTCTCTTCATTTCCCACCATGACTCGATGGGCCTTAGATTCCTATCCTCCCTCCAATATTTGATGTCCCTCCAAGTTGCAGCGGCTTCACCAAAAAGTCACCTTTTGGCAACATCGACTTGCATGGGCCCGTACATGATGTACACCTCGAAGTAATCATCCATAATGGCTTCCCATTCTAGATAGACACTCGGGTCATCGGACCCGTAGAAATCCCGGGTTTCGGGCCTCGTGGGGTGGTTCGGGTGGTCCTTCCATTTGAGATAGTATCGCCACCATCCGGGAGTTTGGGACTCCATGGGACACGGGGAAACTAGTGGATGGCCATGCCGACACTCGGACCAAAACACTAGACACGACACTAAGTAATGCAAAGTTGGAATGCACTAACTAATGCACACTAAGGACCCTAGACGTAAACCAAGACTCGGTACGGGGCGGAGACAATCGACCCGAAGGTCACTCGCACAAGTGTGCGGCCTTCCCGATAGGCGTAACCTAACGGTCGGACAACACCTTTTTATATACCGAGTAAAGGGATGTATGCGACCCAAAAATGACTCTTTTTGTTGTTTTAAAAATATGATGATCCTAAACACGACTTAGACCGACTAATGACTACATGACACTCTTTTTTTTTTTGAATGCAAACACCCTAGACTCAACCTCGCTCTGATACCAAATTGATGCGGGACGGGACCACGGACACGACAAGCTCGCGATCGTCCCTTAACGAGGGAAGCGTCGGATGTGCGCGGTTGAGAAACCGGCTGTGAGCTAGGGTGGTCGGCTCTCTTTTGCGCCCGGATCGGGTCACGGGACGGCTTCGCTCTCTCTCGCAGCAGTGATATTATAAATTGAAGGCGAGCTAGGTATCCCTACACATGCTCTCTAGCAGCGGCATAAACAAGCATATAAAGAATTAAGCCAATGCCAAGTGTAAGGGTGAATGCGATACCTCCACGCTCTCGGCGTGGCGAAGACGGCACCCGGCCAAAGCTCGTACTCCCGGGAACTTAGTACATTATGTTTACAGCAATGCAATTAAGCCCACTCCACGCAGGGAGGTAAAGGGCGACACAAGTGGGCCCGGGAGGACCAAGTTCGGGTTGACGGGCGGTTCGGGCAATGCTTCGGCTTCACGCGTACTCGTGCTAGTGGGGGCCCACGTGTTGACCGGAGGGGTCGTGTGGGGCCTGATGACTCCTCTATTGTGGAGACACTTGGGAAGCGTTCCCCTGGGATGGCGAGCTGCTGGAATGACCGCCGGACGCCGGGCGGCCCTCGGACGACGCTCGCGGGAACTCGGCCACGAATCCTGAAATTCTGTTTGCAGGCGCGCGACTCGGAGAAACTGCTGCTGCGATCAGCCCCGTCGTCGGAATGCGACGAGGTTAGCGCCGTTGGAAAGCTGACTCAGAATACTTCGACGTAGGGGTCTTCAAAAAAAATAATCAGATCTGTATTTCTGATCATGTATTTTACAAGCTTGCTGGAATCTGGCCAGAACTGCAGGGGCAGGTTCTGACTTCTCTGAAGATCGACGTTGACCGGGGAGAAGACCTCCGAATCTGGAAATAATTTCTTCAGAAAAGTTGAAGATCTCTGAGAGAGGAATCCGGGACTATTTTTGGTTTTCTGATTGGAGAAGAAATGGATTTTCTGGATTTTTTACTAGACCTGGGTCGGATCTGGGAAACTGTGGGCAGACTGTTCTTGGGAACTTGGACGAAATTTGAAAAATACTTGGAGGGTGAACCAAAAATTAAGAAAATTCCTGGTGGTAGAGGGATGTGGACAGAACTCCCAGTAAATTTGGGCGAGCCAAAAAAAATCAAAAGATGGTTCGAATGGGGTAAACTCAGAGCTGATGAACAGTAAGCAGAACCAGGACAGATCTGGAACTTGGACTTGGATGAAAATCAAAAAATAGCTAAAGGATGAATTTTGATGTGATTTTTTTTGTGGGGATAAGGGTTCTAGAGGGGAACCAACGCTGAAATTTTGAGCTTCCGAAGATGAAGGGAGTGATAGCAGAAATTCAGAGAAGAAGGGTCTGTCCTGAGTGGACAGAACACCGAAACCGTTGGCAACGACGCGTCGGCGGCGAGTCGATGGCGGCGGCGATCACCGGAATTGCTTCAGATGCTGGAGGGGATCAAGGGGGAAGGGATTACACTCTAGAAAGGGGAGTGGGGGTGGAGGAACCAGGGAGAGAGAGGGGAGGGGCGCAAGCTCACTTGGGGGCAAATGCCTTTTTTCCTTCATTAATTCATTCAATATGAAAAATACAACCTTATATAGGATGCCAACCAAACTCAATCTCAACCCTTGGATCTAGCGGTTTGGATTGAAGGGCTGGGATACAATGTGAATCACACATTTAATACATTAGTTTAATCTAATTTGACCATACTTATTCAACCTTGGACTAAAGCTATTCAAACACCACCTAATACACACCTAACTAGCCTAATAGAGCCAAAAAAGGGGGCGCCCCATTCATGGGCCTCTTCTTGGGCCAAGTGTGGTTAAAGGCCATGTAACCAGCCCACCAACCATGCTAGACCCTTCCAACTTAGTTGGCCCATGAAGGAGTGTAACCCAATTTGGGCCTTAAGTGCATTAATGACCCATTAACAACCTAATGACCCAATATGGCATAAGCTCCCTAATGGACTCTACTAATGGCAACCTAGCCTTGGACTTGATATAACAAATGGCCCATTGGCTTGATATAAGCCTTACAAGGAGCCCAAAAGAAAGAAAATACACAATTACAATCTTATACAAGCCATAACACACAAATACACTTCACCCGTGTAATGAAATCGCCTTTGATGCCCCATCATAGATCCTCTACCTGGTTCTTCGCCAAAGCCCGGACTCAGGCTGCGCGAAGGGGCCCTATGGTAACCAGCCTAAAAACCGTCTCTCTAAGGTAAGCCGCTCCACCACTCCCGGGTGAGTCAGCACACGCGTGCTGTAAGAAGGCTACGACTAGTGAGAGGTCACAAAATGTGAACACGGAAAGCCACGCACGCACCCATCGTGAGTAACGCGGAGTAACAGGTGGCTCAAGGCCACCAGACTTTGGACAGCCCACTAGACCTAATAAACCCAACGGTCCTTGAGTCACGCGACTCGGGTCAAGACCGATGCACGTGATGGCACAGTGTCATCAATCTAGCCTAATCCCTAGGTCTGAAACCTCGGCACAATGACTCACGAGATAGTTCGCAACTGCCGAGACCATTCCCTCATAAAGGGAACTCAAGAGACCTCCAGCCCTAGGCTGGGTGGCTGGACTCACAGTCCAAGGGCCAAACTCACGGCCCACTCAGAAAACACTTACCGGAGGGCCAATGACGTGCGGGGACAGCCCACCACACCATGCCGACTCACGGTAACTCAATCTAGCAAAACACAGAAGCCCGGAACACGAGAGGGTCACCCGTACCCTCAAAACCCACGGGCACGCTAATCGAAGCAACATGGTACCTCCGGACACCCAAAAACACGGTCACGGAACCCACGGGTGTCCGGGACACTCACGGGCCAAGGGGAACATGACCAGCCGTGTTCAACACACCCAGGCCCATAAGGCATGAACGCGCCGCCCACTATGGGTGCGTTCATTAACGTAACCAGGGCCTTGGTCGCGATCATCCATGAACGCGACCACCTCCTTAGGCGCGACCCTACCTTAACGCGACCCAGGCCCACACCGCGATAAGGATGAGGTGGGTCAAACGACCGCGTCTACACGTAAACGCGCCTGGCCAAATGGTCGCGATAATGATTAACGCGACGGGTCCCCTGGTCGTGTCAAAGGATGAACGCGACTAGGGTGGCGACCGCGACCCTAACCGCCTTACTGTTCATCTTCCCCGATGAACGTGGTGGCGCGATACGTCACCTTCTTCTTAGAGGAACACGACCACTGAGGCGACCGCGATCCCGACCCGAAGCCAAAAACGGCGAACTCGATGAAAAACCCCATTCCACGCCCCGTTCACACCTTTGTGAAGGGGAAAACAAGGGGAAACCATTCCCCTACCTCTCTAGCACCGAGAGAACCCATTCAAACCCCAAAAACACAATCAAAATGTGAAATCTAGCTCACACCCCAAAATCACACGTTTTAACCCCGACTGAGAAATAAACCCATTCGGCTCACCTCGGGCTATCAAACTCGCGGGAAAGGAAGTACACGAGGTATGGAACCATCCCCCTACCTCCACCGAAGATTCTGCGCACCGAGGACGCCGATCCGCCAAGAAAACACCGTTTGAACCGCTGCCGGCTCGCGATCTCACGAACCGCCTCCACCAACGTGATCCTCGTCCCGTGCCAGTCGCTGCTCGCCCCACGAGCATCGCCGCCCCGCCCTCGCCGCCTCCATCAGCCGACGTGAGAGAAGAGAGAGGGAGAGGGAGGGAAATGAGAGATGGGGAGAGAGAAAAAGGGAATTATATATATAGGAAATCCAAAAATTCTAAAAAATATGAGAAATAGGGAAAAATACTCCCCATGATCCTTGGAAAATGCACAACGCGCTGGTAACGTCCCAAAGTCGGAGAACGTAACGGTTCACCCTACACGGGGTTCGGAAGGCTCGCCAGATGAAAACACGCGTAAACCACAAAACTCAATTCGGGACCCCCAAAAATGATCCGAAACCCACGGATCCTGATCCGAAAAATATCTGAGAAACCCGAGGCATTACAGGGGCGGCGTTCTCTATCAATGAGAAGCATTGGCCGCTATTGGAGTGGGTGCATAAGGATATGGCGCGAGCGCTGACAGGGTGGGGGCGTAACGGGCCGCCCAGGTGGCATGGTGGGCATGGACAGTTGGGATCTAGCTACGGGTTGGATAGTAGGTGCTATTGGGCCAGCAAGATGGGCCCTCCTTACTAGCCCCCCACTCCCGAGCAGCGAGGGTGCTCGGTGCTCGGGAGGACTTCGAGCCCCTCCTCGCCCTAGGATATACAAAGAGAGGACAACGTTGGGTGCTTCCCTGTCGGGCACCTTTGGAGCACGGGGCCTTAAGTGTTCCTGCTAATAGACCATCGATCTACCAGTTGCCAATGTCATTGTGACGACGGCACGGCCTTGGAGGGTGGGATGATCCGACGAAGGGACGCAACCTAGGGTTCCCCCGTTCTTTTGGGGAATGGGGGTAGTCTGTCCATGTGTTGATGGTGAGGCCTAAGCTGTTGATACTCGTTGGCTGGCTTCCCGCCTCTTCTTCTTCTTTTCCTCTTGGAGGGAGCTTGCCCAAACAGGTGTGCCCAAACTCGTAAATCGACTCTTGTGAATGCAATGAACCTCTTTGTTCCACTGTGCCTTCGTGATTTCGCGTGGTTCCAAGGCCATCTGGGGAGTTAGAGCGTGTTTCAACTTTTGACCCGTCCCTTCAGTGTCAGGGATGTAACAGTTGAGGTCGCTTTAATGTACTTCTCAAGGCTCAAGGATGGTGTGCCTTTGGACGGCGCTCCCATGACCCCAAAGGGTGTTTCTCCACTACTATAAATAGGGCTCCCAGGGCCTTAAGGTCAGTCATGGACTTAGTCGTTATTTCATAGATGTGTAGTAGTTGCTGGCGGAGGGTTCCCACTGGCTGGAGAGATGGTGAGCCGAGCACACGAGTTGTCTCCAAGCACGGAAGAGGAAGCATCTGAGCGTCCATGCCTTCGAGAGGAGCTGTTACCCGACGAGCCCTTCTTGCGAACGTGCAGGGAGGAGGGAGGCGCGGACGCCTCCCGTGGAAGCTCAATGGTGGACTTGGGAGGTGGCCCTGTGCGGGGTTCGCTACCTTTGGACCACAACAAAGGTGCTGGCACCGCTCCTGTCTTGTGATCTTTGTAGACAGATGATTGAAACTATGCTTTGTGCTTTTTCCCCGAGGGGTGTAATGAATGGATCTCCTCTTTCTTCACTTTGTCTATTGCTTGTGGTTGCCATGTTCTGTGTTCTTCTTTCCTTTTGATTTGGCAAGCCAAGAGCATTATCTTGCAAGAGTTGTGAGAGGACGAGGGTAAGACGCCGTAGGCTGTATAGGGTTCGATACGTGCCGGGTCCTATTAGCGCCAGGCGAGTCAATGCATGGGACCTATCCGATGCTGGTGAGTGGTACGTTAGTCCATAGTCCTGAGCATGACTGAAAGGGACCTCCTCGGACTCAACCAGGTGGCGCAATGTGTGAAGACCCAGGGTCCGGATACCGGGTAAACCCGATAACACTTGGATCCTGCGAGGCCTCCCAAGAGCGGTAAAGCTCCGAAGGGATAAAAGGAGTGTGTGTGGAGTACATTGAAGTCCCAGATAAAGCAGTAAGCAATTAATATTTCATTAATCAGGGTTGCTAAAGTAGCAGAAATAAAATTATTTTTTAATTAATAATTAAAATTAACAGAGTCCAATCCAAATAAAGACAAGTACAGTCCAACAGAAAGGAAAATGTACACTGAAGTCGGGGGAAGCCCGACGCAGAGAACGCTGGCAATGCTGGCAACAACGAACTGACGCACCGCCCACGGACCACGAGGAAGAAGAACGACCACACCTAAAAAGCAGGGGTGAACCTCGTGTCACTGGCTCAGTAGGGGTCACGTGGATCCCCACTGGAAACAACGCAGTAACATGCTAAACAACGCTAAACAGTAAAGACAGGAAAAATAGAAGTAACAGTAGTACTAAACTACACAGTAAAGCTGTAAAAAGCAGGAGTAAGCAAGAGTAAGAATGACTAAATAAAGAGTAAAGTCGTACCAACCAGAAACACGGCCGCTGACCAAACCATGGCTCCCTAAGCTACACCAAACAGTAACAGAAAGGTGAACCCTGATCTCACAAAGTCAGGCGTTACCGAACCGTCAACCAAGCACAAGCTCCAAAGCTGAAGCCTACTGAAATAGGTAAAAGCTCTATAAAAGACTTAAACAGTGGAAGGCACACACATACACGACTAGTTCACCACGTACGTTACACAGGATTGGACTGCGGGTGAAGCCAACACAGACTATCCGACGAGTCACGCCAATCATGACAGAAACCAGCCACAAAACACAAGCCACGAGAGTCATGAGATTGTGCGTCAAGTGACAGGAGCACCTCCTCACTAGAAGAACAGCCAGATGCGTCCACTGATGTCTTACACTGTGCCACAAGTATCTCCCACACACCAGGAACGGTGGTAACTAGGACACTCACAAAACCAAGTACGAGGAACAACAGTACCAAGTACAAGGAGCAACGGTACCACATCACAAGGAACAACGGTACCTCAGTAACAAGTGACTAGTCAGGGTCACGCCCGTCGGCGCTCGTCCAAACACCCCTGATCACGTGTGCACACACAAGCTCAATGCCTTGAGTGAGGCCTCTAGCTAGCTTTCCCCCCCAGTAGGACGCTACCGCAAGGCAAGGGGGCCCATGGAAACTATCTTAAAAACCGTATATCGGGAACACATCCCGCCACCACTCCTAGGTGGGCCAACACACTGGAACGTTTTGTCAGGCTACGACTAGTGGAGGTTCACTGGACACAGAGACTCCAAAACACTAGTGCTGAGGTACAGACAGGCTAAGCATGCACTATCGCACGTACTACGAAGCACCAAGCACCAAACACAAGGTAGCATACCATACTGTCACCGGACTCAGGACAGACAACTAGACCTGCTAACACAACGATCCTTGAGTCTCACGACTCGGGGTCAAGATCGTCGCACATCATAGCTTATGCTGTTAATCAACCTAGTCCCTAAGCCAAGGTCACGATAAAACAGATGTAAAGGAAATGGCACAGGACAGCCGGATCCATACATCCGCATAACATGAACCACGGAGACCTGAGGGATCACTAAGACCCTCAAAACAGATGGACATGCAAACCGAGGTAAGACGATACCTCCAGGCGTCCAAAACTCATGTCTCGATCCATACCGGATCACCGAGACATTCGCAAGGTTACATGTCAACCACTGGATCGCACCGGGTTGACCAAAACCCAATCATGACTCTGAAACATCATGGAATATTACTTGATATAATGGTACTCCCCGGCCACCCCACAACATGGTCACTGCCCTCATAGGACGTCCAAGACATCCACGGGATTGCGGGCAACCCACAAGGTCAAGCCAAGACAAATGGAGGCCAAACATCAGGAAAACAAGGCTCTGGGAAGTAAATGGTCATCTGCTAGGCCGCTAGGTAAACCAAGCGGTCAGCCAAAGGCCGCTACCCTCACACAGAGAATACAGACACTGGGCGGTCAAGAAAAGGCCGCGCCAACACATAAACGGTCTATACGTAGGCCGTCTCACTGAGCTAAGCGGTCCAGGGCATGGCCGCTACACTTAGAGACTCGAACGGACGGAACTATAAAAGCATAGGGGGCATGCGATCTATCGCAGAGCCGCATGAAGACAGTAGCGGTCATCCATATGACCGCTAAACCCGGTCAACCCCCGAACCGACTTAAAACAGTCAAATAGCTTATCGGTCTCCTAATGGGCCGCTAAGGACGCTAAGCGATCAAGGCTAGGATCGCTAGCCCAACCAACTTAAAACTATTGAACCGACATAAACAACGATTAGCGGTCGTCTCTCAGACCGCCAATTCCAGCTTAGCGGTCTATCGCACGACCGCATAGCAAAACTGACATACACAACCCCCCTTAGCGGTCTATCGTGCAACCGCTGTCATAGAGTAGCGGTCATCCATTCGACCGCGAGCCAGAAGAAACGGTCTATCGCACGACTGCGAAGACCTGAACCGACCTACTGTTCAAAAAGCAGAAACGGTCACCCAAGGACCGCTAAAGCCCTAAAAACGGTCTCTGGTAAGATCGCTAAATCGTTACGGCAGGAAAAATAGGGGAATGGCCGAATCCAGCCGTTCCAGGCCCCGTTCGCTTCTAAACAAAGGGGAAACAACCCTAATGGCCAAATAAACCTTCCATAGATCGGAAGGGGTCCAAACGACACCAAAAACACAAGAAACGGGCGATTCTACTGAATCGACCCAAAATGAGTCACATGGGTTCTCGGGCTCACATCGGTCCCAAACGACCAACAATCGCAATAAAACCAGCGAAAATGGAATGCTAACATGCCAGGGGTTCAAATGAAACTAATCTAGCAAGAAACCATCGCCGAAAGAGGTGAACTCGTCTCACACCCCCCGAACATGCTTTTGCCCAAAACGAAGCTAAACCCTCTCATATGCGCACCGTTTGGCTCCAAATCGCGAGGAAATGCAGAAGAAGAGTAGGGTGTCTATCTCCTTACCTCCACCGAAGTTCTAGCGCGCCGAAGTGACTAAACCACGCCAAAATCGATCAAACGAACTAAACACGTCGGCTTTGAATCCACCGAGGGATCGCGCTAATGCCACGCTCCATCCATCACACCAGCACGCTCCAGACCACCTCCACGACGTCCCTGCCTCGCCCAGCTCGCCACGGTCGCGCGCCCTGCAGAGAGAGGAGAAGAGAGGAGAGAGAATGAGCGAGAGGAAGTGATCGGCCGTGAGGAGAGAAGAAGCATAAAAAAGAAGAAATAGAAAATTAGGAAATTTAGCATTTTCCGTAAAATCTGATTTTCAGCCCGAAAATGCACTAATTCAAAAAAATACGAAAAAATAGTCAAAATGATCCTCGGAAAGAATGCAATGCAACTGTAGCATCCTCGAGTCGATGAACTCAATAATAAACTCACCACGGGGTTCCGTAACTTGTACGAGAGAAAAACTCGCGCGGATCGTAAAACACAACTCAGGACCCACAAAAGTGATCCGAAACTCTCCGATAAAGATCCAAAAGACTCAGGGTCTTACAGTCCTCTCCCCTTACAGGAATTTCATTCTCGAAATTAAAGGAGCTAGCAAGAAGAAGAAGGAAAGAACAAACCCAAACATTGGCTACGCTCCCCAAGCATCAGCCAACACCAACACCTAGAACACGGCAACACAAATCATGAAAAACACAATTCAGCGGAACACTGCCAGACCACAATCACAGGTACACGCTCTGGATCTCAAGATAAATCGATCCACAGAATGAGTATGGCACCCAAGTGAACACAAGTCTGACACATCCGAAATAAGGCAACGTCGCTTCCGTCTCGCAGGGAAAGGAGACACGATGTAATATCCCGAACCTTTCGGATCCTTTTCGTGGGTCCCGGATCTGGTTTCTCGGAGTGTCCAGCTCCGTTGTGTCTAAAATTTCATTTCGGACATCTTCTGTGTTTGGATCGGCGCGATCCGGAGTTGTTTCGGAGGCCCGGAAGCGTTCCGCGGCTTTTCCGCGCGTGTTTTTCGATTACCGGTGTGTGTTTCGGTAATTCCTTCAGAACCTCGTTGCGGGTGAACCGGGCCGTTCACCTGGGTGAGAGTGGTACCGTTGCGATCGGTGCGTTCTGAGGATCGCGGAAATATAATTTTTTATTTTTTGGTATTTTCAGGAATTTTCAGATTTTCCCATAAATACCCCCCTTTTTCTCTCTCTTCCATCGTGTCGGATCGGGATCCGCGCTTCACTTCAAAATTCTGGGGGAGTTTCCAACGAGCGCTTGGCACAGATTTGGCTTTTAGCTCGGCGTATCATCTTCAGTCAGATGGTCAGTCAGAGAGGACCATTCAGACTTTGGAGGACATGCTGAGATCCTGCTGCCTGGAGTGGCAGGGGAGTTGGATTCACCACCTACCGTTGGTGGAGTTTGCCTACAACAACAGCTATCATTCGAGCATCGGCATGGCTCCTTATGAGGCTTTGTATGGGCGTCTGTGTCGTACTCCACTTGATTGGTTTGAGGTCGGTGAGCGTGTTTTGACGGGACCGGAGCTGGTGCAGCAGTGTGTGGATGTTGTGCACCTGGTCCGTCAGAACATGTTGGCGGCCCAGAGTCGGCAGAAGAGCTATGCTGACCGTAGGCGACAGCCCCTCGAGTTCACTGTGGGCGATCGCGTGTTCTTGAGAGTTTCTCCGATGAAGGGGGTGATGCGCTTTGGACGGCGTGGGAAGCTAAGTCCCCGCTATATTGTCCCTTTTGTGATTGTGGAGCACATCAGTGAGATTGCTTATCGGTTGTAGTTACCCCCTGAGTTGGCGTCGGTGCATGACGTGTTCCACGTCTCGATGTTGCGGAAGTATATGCCTGATGACTCTCATGTGCTCGAGGATTCTGTTTGGCCCGAGGTGACTCCAGATCTTTCTCTCCCAGAGTTTCCGGTCCGCGTGGAGGATAGGCAAGAGCAGCGCTTGCGGAACAAGGTCATCCCCTTGGTTAAGGTGGTGTAGCAGCTGCACTCTGGTGGTGAAGCTTCTTGGGAGCGTGAGGACAAGATGCGTCAGCAGTTCCCTTACCTGTTTGAGTGAGTCTTCCTCTTCTTTCCCCTTGGGTTGCCCTCAATTTCGAGGATAAAATTCCTTAAGGGGGGAGGGCTGTAATATCCCGGACCTTTCGGATCCTTTTCTTGGGTCCCGGATCTAGTTTCTCGGAGTGTCCGGCTCCGTTGTGTTCAAAATTTCGTTTCGGACATCTTTCGTGTTTGGATCGGCGCGATCCAGAGTTGTTTCGGAGGTCCGGAAGAGTTCCACGGCTTTTCCACACGTATTTTCCGATTACCGATGTGTGTTTCGGTAATTTCTTCGGAACCTCGTTGCGGGTGAACCGGGCCGTTCACCTGGGCGAGAGTGGTACCATTGCGATCGGTGCGTTCCGAGGATCACGAAAATGTAATTTTCTATTTTTTGGTATTTTCCAGAATTTCTGAATTTTCCTATAAATACCCCTTTTTTCTCTCTCTTCCCCACCCTCTTCTTCTTCTTCTTCTTCCTCCTTTCTCCCCCACCGTGCGACGCCCTCTCTCCCTCTCTTCTTCGTCCGGCGAGACAGCGGCGAGCCCCTCCGGCTGCAGACGGCTGTGGGCGACGGCGTGGTGACGACGGCGACAGCGAGGTGATCGTGGAGGCGTACGTGAACCGTGGGAGCTCAAGGAAGAATGAGGGTTTTCGAGCATTCTTCGTGATTCGTGGTCGATCCGGTGCGTCTCGGGATGCAATTGAGGTAGGGTGACGTTCCCTAGCCTCTAGCCTTCCTTTCCCGCGATTTGTAGGCCGAGGGGAGGCCGAGAGATGGGATTCCTTGCGGGTTTGGGGTTTTCCATGATTTGGGTAGAGCTCGCCCGATCTATGGATTCGATGCATGATTTCACGTTTTGATGGCCTATAATCATGCTAGGGGTCCCCAGGGGTCTTCCCCTTTGATTTCCCCCTCTCCGGTGGAGGCATGGGGGCGTGGCCAATTTTTTGGGTGTTTCCCACCGTTTCACCCTCGGGCGGGTGTGACGGTCCTTCCAGTGACCGTCACGCTATGTAACGCGCCCAGATGGGTGCGTTACAGCCCTGAGTGCAGCCAAGTGGGGTCTGTGGGCTGTGACGGTCCCACGATAGACCGCCACGGTTCTGTGACGCACCTAGGTTGGACCGTCAGGGGCGTTCAACCATTGGTTGCCGACCGTTGGTTTTTGACTGTTGGGGGTCAAGGAATGTGACGCACCTGGCTTGGCGCGTCACAGCCATGTGACGCCCCTAGGTGGGTGCGTTAGAGCAGACGCATTCCCACGTTGTAACGCACCAGGGTTGGTCCTTTACACGCTGTGACGCACCGAGTGGCACGCGTCACAGCTATTCTCTGTTGTCTTGTGACACACCAGGGTAGGCGCGTCACAGACCGTAACGCACCATGGTAGGTGCATTACGCCCTGTTTTGCACCGAGCGTGTGATGCCCATGCGTTGGGCCGTCAGGTGTTTGTGACGGTCCTGCCTAGACCGTCAGAGCCTGTGACACACCTAGGGTAGACCGTCAGGCTCTGGGTTGCCCCAGGTGGTTTGCAACCCCGTTTCTGTTCCGACCGTGGTTACCGTGCGACGGTGCTGGTACGTGGGGCGGTCCCCGTACGTCGTCGGATGCGGACGTTATTTTCCGTTGACTTGAGAGTCTACTCTGTATCCACTAGTCGTAGCTTGCTTACACGCGAGTGGTCCCACCAGGGAGTGGTGGAGAGGCTACCCTTAGAGACGATTTATGGACCGGTTTCCGTCGGGCCCCGCGTCTACCAGCCAGAGTCCGGTTGAGGGGAAAACCGGTCAGAGGGCCAGACCAGGGACGCACGGTCTGTGTGTGCACACGTGGTTGGGGGCGGTTGGACCCACGCCGACGGGCGTGACCCCAGCTAGTCACTTATTTGTGGTTACTTGTACGGTGTCTCAGTTCCCGCTGGGCCAGAGGGAGACACCTCAGGCGCGGACTAAGACGTCAGTGGACGCTTTCGGCCTTGCTTCTAGTGGGAGGTACTCCTGTCGAGTCGGTAGTGACAGACCGTCAGTCGTTGAGACTTCGACCTTCAGGTTTTGTTGTGTTATCCGTGGTGTTCTGGTCGTTCCTCCGTGGCATGCGTATTGGTTTTCATGCCGAAAGATCGGAGTTTTGTAGACAGCAGGGTTCCTTCTCCGAGGTACTCGCTTACTGCTAGTGTAGCGGTTTCTCCATTTGCGAGGTAGGGTTCGAGTGATCCCTACTGAGTCTTGTCCCGAGACTCATTCCCTGCTTGTTTTCACCGTGTTTCAGGTGAGTCACGGCCTCAGGGGAGCGCGTCTGAGGCTCAGCTGTGGTTCAGGTGCCCAGCGTTAGTGCCAGAGGTCAGAGCCGGGGTATGCCTCGTGTAGCTGTACTTTTCTTTCTTGTCTCTGTACTAGTTGTGGACTACTGCTGTTGTTATTTTATTGTTATCTTGTGGACCATGTATCATGTAAACTATTAATTTATTTCCTGCTTAATAATATAACTGTTCATTTCTACAATTATTTGTGATACTTGTGTAGTCTCCACACCATTCCTTTAACTCTTCCGAGTCTTCGGGCTCGTGGGTGGCGGTACGAGTCTCGGGTTATCGGGCCTTCCCGGTAACCGGATTCTCGGGTCATTACACACGACTCATGCCACGAAAGTAGTTATCAGTAAAACACTCGGCAACCACAACAAGCATCATCTTAAACAAGGAAATATAGTCCTCTCAGCTGACAGCTTGAGAACATCGGCTTCTGCGCCATGAACAAGACTGGCACGTAGAACACCAACGACAACACTGGACCACGAGCACAATCAAGTCAATGCTCACCTAGACATTACATCAGATTTGAGTTGTATGCTAACTCTGTCATAACAAAAGAGTACAACAAAATCAACTGACAAGACCTCGGTCCACACAATGCCAAATCAGACTCACAAGGAACTCCCAAGCTGAACACAACCACCAACGAATGACAACAACAACAACAACAGCACTTGCAGAATCCCGGCTCCGTTCTCAACACAGAACCACGGGATACAACTGCAAGTTGGGTCATATCAAGGCACAATTATAGCTGAACACACGGCTATCATGTACAAGCCATGCCGCGAATAGCTCACCGATCAAGGACCCACAACAACAACAACGACAATCTTGGGGAACGCATCTCAAGGACCACGATCACTTCCCGAGAGCACAACGTTCAAGAAAAAATATAAAGGAAGGAAAGGGTACTCAACCAGCAAACATGCCGACAGATTCCCCTAATCCTCACACATGCCAGTGCCAACAACCATCATGCCTCCAGCAACGGCACGGCGACCAACAGCATCAAGGCACACACATAGCCAAGACGACAGACATACCAAGGAAACAACTTCTCGGCCAACCAGAATCTGCCAACTTCACAATCCTGAATCGTGGGTTATCAGTCCACACGCTTCAGCTGCACGCTCAACACACGCACACAGGCATCAAGGATAACTCGGCATCCGCACCTCAGTACACACTCGGCGCCATCGTAATATACGAAATTGCAATATACCACACCTCAAGTACTGATCTTACTAACAACCGATCACAAGTCGCCAAAGTGCAACCCAAGAAGAGCATCAGCTTCAGCACAAAGTACAAAGAACACCTATCTCAGCTTATCCTTACGTCCTGGAACGATTACTGAACCTTCAAAGCACAACAGCCGCCAGATACGGCACGTCGGACACGGTGCTCAACGGCTCCCAAACATAAAATATAGGCCAAAAGTCAAGCAACCGTCAGACAAACTTAAATCAGGTTCAGAATTAACACAGTCCACACTTAAGCAGACACAGGACAAAGGCTTCACCAAGACAGCACTTCCAAGGCTTACCTCGAAAAGACGCCACCAAGCAAAAGGAGAAGAATCAAGCTCGACCAACAGTAGCTCACCAGGAAGGAAAATCCTATGTTCGCCCGAGCATTCTTCCAAGCAAGGCATCTAATCGACCACCACGACACAAGCTTAACACCTCAGGGCTGCACAAATCCCAAACTAGGATGACCAAAGCAACATAGGAATGTGCATGGCCATCACACCAACGAGAAAGTCACCAGCCACCTGAATAAATTACAGAAACATCTCAAACACCGCACCACAGATTCATGCCTGCCGGCAAAATATGCCAAGTACAGCATAACCTAGACATACACCATAACAAAAGAAAAGCATTCCGTCACATCTTGACGAGAGCAAAACCATCTCGCATAGTGCCAACACAGCACGCACAAGACCACAAATGGAAACAAAGTGACAAACAATCGCAAAACCGATGCCAGTTGCTGACTATATTGGACCTTAAGGACTCTGAATACTGCGATATCTCGAATTCCCAAGTACTTTACACATAACACAGCTCTGATACCAACTGTGACAACCCAGGGTCCGGATACCGGGTAAACCCGATAACACTTGGATCCTGCGAGGCCTCCCAAAAGCGGTAAAGCTCCGAAGGGATAAAAGGAGTGTGTGTGGAGTATATTGAAGTCCCAGATAAAGCAGTAAGTAACTAATATTTCATTGATCAGGGTTGCTAAAGTAGCAGAAATAAAATTACTTTTTCAATTAATAATTAAAATTAACAGAGTCGAGTCTAAATAAAGACAAGTACAGTCCAACAAAGAGGAAAACGTACACTGAAGTCGGGGGAAGCCCGACGCAGAGAACGCTGGCAACAACGAACTAACGCATCACCCACGGACCACGAGGAAGAAGAACGACCACACCGAAAAAGCAGGGGTGAGCCTCATGTCACTGGCTCAGTAGGGGTCACGCGGATCCCCACTGGAAACAACGCAATAACACGCTAAACAGCGCTAAATAGTAAAGCAGCAAAAATAGAAGTAACAGCAATACTAAACTACACAGTAAAGCTGTAAAAAGTAGGAGTAAGCAAGAGTAAGAACGGCTAAAGAAAGAGTAAAGCCGTACCAACCAGAAACACGGCCGCCGACCAAACCATGGCTCCCTAAGCTACTCCAAACAACAACAGAAAGGCGAACCCTGATCTCACAAAGTCAAGCGATACCGATCCGTCGACCAAGCACAAGCTCCATAGTTGAAGCCTACTGAAATAGGTAAACGCTCTATAAAAGACTTACACAGTCGAAGGCACACACATACACGACTAGTTCGCTACATACGTTACACAGGATTGGACCGCGGGTGAAGCGAACACAGACTACCCGACGAGTCACGCCAATCATGACGGAACCCAGCCACAAAACACAAGCCACGAGAGTCACGAGATTGTGCGTCAAGTGACAGGAGCACCTCCTCACTATAAGAACAGCCAGATGCGTCCATTGACGTCTTACACTGCGTCACAAGTATCTCCCACACACTAGGAACGGTGGTAACTGAGACATTCACAAAACCAAGTACGAGGAACAACAGTACCAAGTACAAGGAGCAATGGTACCACAACACAAGGAACAACGGTACCTCAGTAACGAGTGACTAGTCAGGGTCACGCCCGTCGGCACTCGTCCAAACGCCCCTGATCACGTGTGAACACACAAGCTCAATGCCTTGAGTGAGGCCTCTAGCTAGCTTTCCCCCCCTGTAGGACGCTACCGCAAGGCAATGGGGCCCACGGAAACTAGCTTACAAACCGTATATCGGGAACACGCCCCGCCACCACTCCTAGGTGGGCCAACACACTGGAACGTGTCGTCAGGCTACGACTAGTGGAGGCTCACTGGACACAGAGACTCCAAAACACTAGTACTGAAGTACAGACAGGCTAAGCATGTACTATCACAAGTACTACGAAGCACTAAGCATGAAACACAAGGTAGCATACCATACTGCCACCGGACTTAGGACAGACAACTAGACCTGCTAACACAACGATCCTTGAGTCTCACGACTCGGGGTCAAGATCGTCGCACATCACAGCTCACGTTGTTAATCAGCCTAGTCCCTAAGCCAAGGTCACGATAAAACACATATAAAGGAAACATCACACAGCCGAATCCATACATCCGCATAACATGAACCACGAAGACCTGAGGGATCACTAAGACCCTCAAAACATATGGACACGTAAATTGAGCTAAGATGATACCTCCAGGCGTCCAAAACTCATGTCTCGATCCATACCGGATCATCGAGACATTCGCAAGGTTACATGTCAACCACTGGATTGCACCGAGTTGACCAGAAACCAATCATGACTCTGAAACATCACGGAATACTACTCGATATAATGGCACTCCACGGCCACCCCACAACATGGTCACTGCCCTCATAGGACGTCCAAGACATCCACGGGATTGCGGGCAATCCACAAGGTCAAGCCAAGATAAATGGAGGCCAAACATCAGGAAAACAAGGCTCTGGGAAGTAAACGGTCATCTGCCAGGCCACTAGGTAAACCAAGCGGTCAGCCAAAGGCCGCTACCCTCACACAGAGAATACAGACACTGGGCGGTCAAGAAAAGGCCGCGCCAACACATAAATGGTCTATACGTAGGCCGTCTCACTGAGCTAAGCGGTCCAGGGCATGGCCGCTACACTCAGAGACTCGAACGGACAGAACTATAAAAGCATAGGGGGCATGCGGTCTATCGCAGGGCCGCATGAAGACGGTAGCGGTCGTCCATATGACCACTAAACCCGGTCAACCCCCGAACCAACTTAAAACAGTCAAACAGCTTAGCGGTCTCCTAATGGGCCGCTAAGGATGCTAAGCGGTCAAGGCTAGGACCGCTAGCCCAACCGACTTAAAACTATTGAACCGACATAAACAACGATTAGCGGTCGTCTCTCAGACCACCAATTCCAGCTTAGCGGTCTATCGCACGACCGCATAGCCAAATCGACATACACAACCCCCCTTAGCGGTCTATCGTGCGACTGCTGTCATAGAGTAGCGGTCATCCATTCGACCGCGAGCCAGAAGAAATGGTCTATCGCACGACCACGAAGACCTGAACCGACCTACTGTTCAAAAAGTAGAAACGGTCACCCAAGGACCGCTAAAGCCCTAAAAACGGTCTCTGATAAGACTGCTAAATCGTTACGGGGGGGAAAATAGGGGAATGGCCGAATCCGGCCATTCCAGGCCCCGTTCACTTCTAAATGAAGGGGAAACAACCCTAATGGCCAAATAAACCTTCCGCAGATCGGAAGGGGTCCAAATGACACCAAAAACACAAGAAACGGGTGATTCTACCGAATCGACCCAAAATGAGTCACATGGGTTCCCGGGCTCACACCGGTCCCAAACGACCACCAATCGCAATGAAACCAGCGGAAATGGAATGCTAACATGCCAAGGGTTCAAATGAAACTAATCTAGCAAGAAACCATCGCCGAAAGAGGCGAACTCATCTCACACCCCCCGAACATGCTTTTGTCCAAAACGAAGCTAAACCCACTCATACGCGCACCGTTCGGCTCCAAATCGCGAGGAAACGCAAAAGAAGAGTAGGGTGTCCATCTCCCTACCTCCACCGAAGTTCTAGCACGACGAAGAGACTAAACCACGTCGAAATCGATCAAACGAACCGAACACGTCGGCTTTGAATCCACCGAGGGATCGCGCCAACGCCATGCTCCATCCATCACACCAGCACGCTCCAAACCACCTCCACGATGTCCCTGCCTCGCCCAGCTCGCCACGGTCGCACGCCCCGCGCAGAGAGGAGAAGAGAGGAGAGAGAATGAGAGAGAGGAAGTGATCGGCCGTGAGGAGAGAGGAAGGAGATAAAAGAAGATATAGAAAATATAAAATTAGGAAATTTAGCAATTTTTGTAAAATCTAATTTTCAGCCCGAAAATGCACTAATTCAGAAAAATAGTCAAAACGATCCTCGGAAAGAATGCAACGTAACTGTAGCATCCTCGAGTCAATGAACTCAATAATAAACTCACTACGGGGTTCCGTAACTTGTACGAGAGAAAAACTCATGTGGATCGTAAAACATAACTCAGGACCCACAAAAGTGATCCGAAACTCTCCGATAAGGATCCGAAAGGCTCAGGGTCTTACACAATGGCCCAAGGTTGACCGGTGTAATCGTTTCACGGATGGAGCCTCTTCGAGCACCGGTGGGGGGTACTTGGCCCTAGGTCATGTCAAGACCTGAGAAGGGAGTGTCTCCATGTCTTCATCGGATGGCACAATGGTCCGTGGTCACGGGCGTAGTCCATAGTCTGTTGTACCGATGGGGCCGGTTGGTCGTCTCCCCAGAGGGGTTCACCAAGCGGCCCTTCATTATGGGGCTAGTTGGCCAAGCAAGCGGCGTAGTTGGCCAAACCAACATATGTATGACAAAAAGGTGAGGGATTCCGAGGTGGGTGGTGTGTTAATCCTCCTGAAGAAGAGGCGACTTATCAGCTCAACCTCTACGAGCACGGAGCCTCTTGGTGATTTATAGGGGGATGGTACGTCATTCCTTCTGAAGAGGAGGTGACTTGTCATCACGACCCCTGGGGCCACGAAGCCACCTAGCGATCCCTGACCCGGGGGATGTGGAGAAGCACTTGGGCTCGCACCTTTCACTGGTAATAGGTCTTAAGGTTTACAAAATTCCAGGTGTGGGGGATTTCTCGGCCATCTAAGGCAGCAAGTTTGTAAGCTCCCGTGCCGAGCACTTCTATGACGTTGTATAGGCCTTCCTAGTTGGGAGCGAGCTTTCCCACCGTCGCTCGAGGGTCTGCAACACTTGCACGCTGTAAGACCAGGTCACTGAGAAGGAAGATACGTTCCCGCACTCGGGTGTTGTAGTACTGGGCCATCTGCTATTGGTAGATGACCAGTCGTGCTCGGGCTCATTCTCTATCCTCAGGCAGCAGATCCAAGTTTTCCCGAAGTGCTTGTTGCATGCCTCGTCGAAGTGGTTGACCCTGAGCATCACAGGATTGACCGCCTCTACTCCATAAGCCAAGTGGAATGGAGTCTCCCTGGTGGCGACACGAGTGGTAGTTCGATGCACCCATAGGATGATGGGCAATGTGTCGACCCATGATTCGCCATCTTGCTGGAGCCGGGTCTTGATGCCATGCAGAAGGGTCTTGTTCGCGTTCTCAACCAGCTCGTTGGCTAGGGGGTGTCCCACCGAAGTGTAGTGGTTCCAGATGCCCAGGTCTGAGCACTTTTTGTTGAACTGTGCACTGTCGAACTGGCGTTCATTATCAGTGGTGAGCACCCGGAGTATCCCGAACCGACATATGAGGCTTCACAGGATGAATTTCCAAGTCGCCTTGCCAGTTATTTTGGCGAGCGGCTCCGCCTAGACCCACTTGGTGAAGTAGTCGATGGCGACAATTACGAACTTATTCCGTCCCTGAGCTTCTGGGAAGGGACCAAGGATGCCCACTCCCCACCTGGCAAAGGGAAGAGGTTCCATTAGGCTGTGGAGCGGGGTCACCGACTGGTGATGGAGGTGTTTGAACCGTTGGCACTGGCCGCACTAGCGCGCATAGTCGAGGTTGTCCTTATGCATGGCGGGCCACCAATACCCTTTGCAAACAAGGCTCCTGGCGAGTGCTCGTCCTCAAACGTGGCCGCCGCATAGCCCTTCGTGGACTTCGTGGATGGCCAGCTCAGCATCGGAGGGGGGGAGGCACTTAAGGAGCGGTTGAGAGAGGGAACGTCGGTAAAGGCGTCCATCGACAAGGGAAAAGTGGGCAACCCACGCTCTGACTCTTCTCGCCTCTACTCGATCCTCGGGTGGCCGCTGTCTAGCAAGGTAGTTAAGGATGGCATCCATCCATGATGGCTCAACGTCAATAGCATTGACCTATGGCTCGAACTCCCCGATGCTGGGCTGCTGGAGATCCTCGATCAGAACCGACCGAGAGTTGGTCAATGTAGTGGACGAGGCGAGGCGAGACAAGGTGTCGGGGTGAGTGTTCTCCGCCCTTGGGATGTGCACAATCTTGAAGTACGCGAGGCCTGAAGAGGCCTCTTTAACCTTCTGGAGATAGTTGGGCATGGCCGATTCCCTAGCCTCATGCTCCCCCTTGGCTTGGTTGGCGACTAGAATGGAGTCGCTGAAGGCTCGAAGGTGGAGGGCTCCCAAGTGTCTGGCCATGTTGCTGCCAAAGATGAGAGATTCATACTTGGCCGCGTTGTTGGTGGCCAGGAAGTTGAAGCGCAATGCATATTGGAGCTCATTCCCCTCCAAGAAGGTGAGGACCATGCCGGTTTTGCTACTGCTCGAGCACGGCGACCCATCCACGTAGAGCACCCAAACTGGCTTTGTGGGTGAGGCGTCGTCCTCCTCGTCGGGGAGTGTGGACTCAACAACGAAGTCCTCCAACGGTTGGGCTTTGATGTCAGTCCTCGGGGGGAAGCGGATATCAAACTCTCCGAGCTCAACGGCCCACTTAAATAGTCTCCCCAAGGCATCAAGGTTCTGGGGTACCTGGTACAGGGGTTGGTTGGTTGGGACGTCGATGGCGTGAGAGAGGAAGTATGGTCACTATTTGCGTGCATCCGTTATTAAGGTGAGAGCGAACTTCTCGGCTTGAGAGTATCAAAATTCTGCTCCTTGGAATGCTTTGCTGATATAGTAAACATGTCTCATTATTCCACCACCTCCCCGAGCGAGCACGGCGCTGAGCGTGCTCGTCGTCACGAACAGGTAGAGCAGGAGCTTCTCATCATGGAGGGGCTTGGAGAGGATGGGAGGCGAGGCTAAGTAACTTTTGAGTTCTTCGAAGGCCTCCTCGCATGCCAGGCTCCAGTCGACGTGCCCCTTCTTCTCCAATGAGCCGTGCACCTATCTAATCAGCTTAAAGAATGGCAAACACCATTCAGTGGCCCAAGAGAGGAAGCGATTGAGGGTAGTGATGCGACCGGTGAGACACTGGACGTCACGTACCCTCTCGGGTCACCTCATCTCCAGGATGGCCCTGATCTACTCTGGGTTGGCCTCCATTCCTCGATACGTCACAAGGAAGTCGAGGAATTTGCCAGAGCGGATCCCGAACGCGCACTTGCTTGGGTTCAACTTCATGTTATACCTTTGTAAAGTGGCCAACGCCTCTGTGAGGTCTTCTAGGTGATCGGCTTGGCGGAGGCTCTTGATGAGCATGTCATCGATGTAAACCTCCATGTTATGGCCAATTTGGGAGTTGAACATGCAGTTGACCAAGCGCTAGTACGTGGCTCCCACGCTCTTCAAACTGAAGGGCATCCTTGTGTATAGCAATAGAGCCCATGGTCGGTGTTGAACGTAGTTTTATCTTGGTTGGGCCCGTGCATGTTGATCTAGTGGTATCCCGAATATGCATCTAGGAAGCTCAGCATCTCGTGCCCAGCCTTGGCGTCAACCAGCTGATCAATGGGTGACATAGGGAAGCTATTTTTTGGGGTGACTTTGTTGAGGTCAGTGTAGTCTATGCACATACGCCACTTCCCATTGTGCTTGGAAATGAGAACGACGTTGGCGACCCACTCTGGGAACTGAGTGGGTTGTAGTAGTCCGGAGCGTAGCTTCTCACTCACTTGTTCTCGGATGATAGCCTATCACTTGGGATTGCATCGGCGCCTCCGCTATTGTACCGGTGACACTTGGGGTCCAACTTAAGTTGGTGCATCACCACCTCAGGGGGGATGCCAGGGAGCTCGTCCTCAGACCAGGCGAATACATCCTAGTTGGCTTCTAGGAAGTGCCAGTAAGCTTCTCGTTCTTCCTCGGACAGGAGGGAGCTGACACGAAGCACGCATTGGGGTATGCACCGATCTGAATGAGAAACAGGTCCTCGGTGGGGGTCCCTCCCCTGGGTCCAGGCTTGTCCTCACGCAGCTTCTTCTCGGGTGGGCCTTGCTTGGCCGATCACTCTCTGGTAGAAATCAAGTAACACCGTCGGGACTCCCCCTGGTCTGCTCTGGCCTCCCCTACTCCATGGGGAGTGGGGAACTTTAGCTTCTAATGGTAAGAGGAGGGTACTCCTCTAGCCTTTGGGGTACACGGTTGATTCGGAGAACCCGAACAGGGGGGAGTGAAGGGGAGAGATGCGAGAAGGATCCACGTCCATGAGGAGGAGACAGTCGTACGAGATAACATCGGGACCACTCCCATTATCAACTAAGATACGACACACATTACATTTATTGATAGTTGTGGAGATGACCAATGCGTCGGTGTGGGGGTGGTTAAGCTGGTCAGGTCTACATCAGAGAGGGCGATGGCCTCCCCTGAGCGGTCTCTCGTGGTAGTCCCGGAGGTCGAAGACTGCTCAACCTAGTTGACCCGTTGGGCATACATTCGGCGCTTGTTGGTGTTGTCCCCACCGACGGCCGGCCCTCTGGAGATCATCATGATCTCCTTGCCGCGGTGTCAGCTGTCGATGGGGGAGGTGTGTCCTCCTTGGACAGCTATTGCTCGACGGCTCTGGCCATGAACCATTTGAGGAGTCCTTGTTGGACGAGTTCCTCGAGTGCGTCTCGGAGCTGGATGCAGTCCTCGGTAGGGGTGAGCATTATTCGGGTTCAACCCGAAAATCAAACCGAACCAATAGATTTGGTTCAGTTTGGGTTGAAATTTAAAAAAATTGGGTTTGGGTTCAAACTGAACTGTATTAAAAATTTTGGTTTGGTTTAGTTTTGAAGTTCAAAAAACTAAATCGAACCGAATAACCCAAATTTAAAGATATTTTTGTCAAGTTAATATAAGTATATATATAACTATAAACCTTAATTCCAAAAATCTGATCCCCCCATCTTAATAAGATTTTCGTCTCTATGAAGTAAGTTTCAAATCACTTTCCATTTTACTGTAACTGAAGTTCTTAGTTTTTTGTGTGAAAATATCATAGAGTTCGCTCTTACAAGTTGTAACTATTGATGTTATTTCTTTAATATTTACTTTATTTGGTAGAAATTCTTTTACCCTATCATTCTCTACTCATTTTTAAATCCAATCTAATTTCTAAATGGGGATAGAAATATGGTTCAAACCGAACCAAATCGAACCAAACCGAATTAATTCGGTTTGGTTTGGTTTGATTTCAAAGTAGTTCGGTTTGGTTTGGTTCGGGTTGAACCCTTAATTTGGTTCGATTTGGTTTGAGAAAAATTCTCTTCAAACCAAACTAAACCAAACCATGCTCATCCCTAGTCCTCGGTGTTGTGGCCATAGTCGCGGTGGAAGCGGTAGTACCTCTTGGAGTTCCTTTTACGAGAGTCACTTTTTAACTTGGGCGGCCAGTAGAGGAACGGATCCTCACTAATCTCCATGAGGATTTGCTCAGGGGAGTAGTGAGGGGAGTGTACTGCTTGGGGGCAGTCCTCACTCTAGGCCCATCACAGTTGTGGCGCTTCCTCTTGCCACGATGGAATCTGGAGTGGTCGGCCGATCACTTTCGCTCGGTCTAGTCACCCTCGGTGGCCCAACCTAGGGTGGCGGTGCTCTCCTTGCAGCTGGCGTGATTTTGTGCCAGGGCGAGGAGCTCCATGATGGTAATGGGGGATTAGACCCCTAGGCCGTCTTTGTTTACGGGTTAGGATAGGGGGAATAACAACCTAATGTGAGATAAAACTACGGGCCCCACAGTTTTCCCTCACACTCAACCCCCCTTAACCGAGGTGGAGCAGCTTATTCGAGCGGTGGGGCTCGAATAAGCCACCCCACCCGATAAACAAAGTGGCCCCTAAGGAATGGCGGAGAATGTGGTCCCGCGTCCCCTAAGCCAACGCAGTGGTGGCGATGCTGACGTCGAGGCGGGGGACGCGGAGGGCTTCCTTCCAAAAGTGGGTGACAAACTCCCACAGGGGCTCGTCAAGCCCCTGCTTGATGGCGAGCAGAGTGACGACAGATCGAGTTTCCTTCTTGCAGCCGTGGAAGTTCTCCTTGAACATGTGCTTCATCTGCTGGAAGGAGGTGATGGAGCCCGCCGGGAGGGATTCGAACCACATCCGGACATGCTCCCAGAATGTGGTGGTGAAGGCCAAACACTTCACAGCGTCTGCAGCCCAGTGGAAAATCAGGTTGGACTCAAAGCTGTGGAGGTGGTCGGCCAGGTCGGTAGTGCCGTCATACGGGGTGAACGACGACAACTAGAACTTCAGAGGGATAGGAGCCTCCAAAATCTTCTGGGAGAAGGGGGCCTGGAAGTTGACGTCATCGTCGACCAAACCCATTGTCTTAGTAGACGACATGATGTCGTCCAAGTAGCATATTGTCCCCTCAAGCTCGTGCTCGACGTCGTCGTAGCACTACAGACACCAGGCCATGCCTGGGTTAGAGTGTAGTGGGCTCGACGAGCGATGCTATGAGTACTGAGGCCAGCGGAGTGTCTGCGCCACGTACGCGACTGAGGGTGCTCGGTCGTCTACCGTCGACGAGGCCTTGCTCCTTGGTGTAGGGGCAGCGGCGGCGTGGTCCTGCTCCTCCTGTCAGTCGAGGAGGCTCTTGTAGGTCTCCGTCAGAGCTTGGAGTTGACGCTTAACGTCAGCCAGCCCCTCAACGGCGGAGTGGGGAGAGGTTTGATGGTGCTCTCCCTGAGATATGTTGTCACTGGCGGCTCCCTGAGACGCCTAGCAGGAGCCCACCGTGCCTCTCCTAGTGCTGACATTGTGATAACCGGTCCTTGGTACCATGGCTCCTGCTCTGGTTTCCCACAAATGACGTCAAAAAGTGTAGCAGTCAGAAAATAGTTACCCACCTCTCAGCCGACACCTCCAATGGTTGGTGAAATGGGACCCCGAGCCTTGCCGGAAGGACCTGTGGCCATCGGGAAGACGTTAGAAGGAGCCTTGAGAGTTACTCCAGGGGACAACCCTCCGATGGTCAAGTCAGGAGATTCTGGAGCGAAAAAGGGAGTGCTAGAGGAGAAGCGAGAGACTTGAGGGAAGGTGGTTGCTAGTCCTTTTTCCTTTCTCTTTTCTTATCTCCTGGTCATTGGGTCAGGGTCCTTTTATACCATCGCCTAGAGGGTTGACTGTAGGGTTGTTTCTCCCAAGGTGGTAGCTCCGCCATCAATGTGACCTCTCCTAGTGCTGTGGTTGGGGAAAGTGTGAGTCACCCAACTTTCATGCCGGAGCAGGGGGCATGGGCGTTGACTTGTTGTTTCTCTCAAGGTGGTAGCTCCGCCATCAATGTGACAAGGGTGCTGGCTATTAATGGGGCAGAGCCCGCTGGAGAGGGAGCAGGCTAGTGTCATCACGAGGAGTGGCACGGGCGGCGTCTCAGTATCATCGCCGGAGTGGGGCGCCGTTTGCCATCAATGAGCAGTAGTGGCCGCTGCCGTAGTGGGCGCATACAAGTACAACGCCCGTGCTGACAGGGTGGGGGTGTAACGGGTTACCAAGGCATGGTGGGTCTAGAGAGTTGGGCTCTCGCTACGGACAAGATACCATGACCTATTGTGCAGGCATGATGAGCCCTCGGTCTCTACAAAAGATTAAATAATGATAATCTCGTCCACATTTACCATGAGTTGCATCAGAACAGCTTTGTATTATCCATCATCTTCAAGAATACGTTTATCGTTAATGGGTACTTTGTTGCCAATAATTTCAAAATAACCTAGGCTACATACATATATTTCCAGTCGACATAAAAATGCAGCTTGAGAAAATAACCCTCAACACTTTGATGTCCTTCAATCTATCATTGATTGAGTTGCATGTTTTTAATTCACAATCAACAGAGACCAAAAAGTACCACTAACCGTTCTTTCTAAAACATACGATTGTATCGGCATATGCTTGCTTCATTCTAGGACTTTTCTATTTCCTTATTGGTATTACTGCGTATGTTACTTCGCTTAATGTACTATTGCTCGAAGTGGAAACAATAAACAGCCTTGTTTCAGAGCAATACTAAGGGGACACATTGATATCTAGGAACTTAGCTACATGTAATTGAGGCAATTGTAGTGCCAAGGATGCGAGCCTTGTAAAATTATAAAAATGTATAATATTGTTCTATGATCAGTGCCTCTTGAACTTTATCGTAGGAATCACGTGCTTGATTGTCTTTAAGTTATACCATGGGTAGTTGTTTTCTATATTCAATGTTAATAAAGAAAAGAGAGTTTTCTTCAGGACATACGCGGCATAGCTCGCTTATTTTAACTAGTTGCATCAAGAAACAAGGGCATATATAAGTTAAAAAGAAATAAAGACTACAATCTAACATTCTTGGGCATGGGCATAAATAAAATTTTGAAGAGAAACAAATAACTTTCGACATTATATCTAAAATTTTCAAATTGAGAAAAAAACACCGCTTCTTACATTTGTAATTTTTTCAATCAATATGTGATCACTACCACATATAAAGTGAAAAGAAACGATCGACTGTCAGCAGCTAGTCTTCCTCCCCGGTAAACGCGTATCAAATTTCAGACCCCACTGGAAATGCTCGAGATGTGGACAGAGTGGTTGGTATTGGCATAAATCCACGTAGAGGCTATCAATGTCGATGTCCAAACAGTTTTCACCCGGGCCACAATAATCGACCCCAAGCCAGTTCATAAATCACCTTGAAATTATACATAGCAAACATATTAACCAAGATAAAGAAGTTACACTCAAGGAGTAGAGCTCAAACATTTGCCAAAAATAAATAAAACAAAGACAACCACTATTTCTTGTATTAAAAAATTGGTTGCGTATGCTGCATCTGCATCGATGACAAATAGCCTATGCCTCTGCTTCAGGGGAAATGCCGCATCTGAATTGGTAAAAACATCTTGGCTTCGTTGTTGAGGCGCCTTAAGAGGATACCAAAAAGGTTGCAGAGAGCCATCGTAGCCCCTAGTAAAGAAGCAATCGGAAGCTGATCCAAAACCTAGCTTCTTGCTCAAGGTGTAGAGACATCAATCCTTATTGGCATGAATCCCAGACGGGATACAGCTTTTCCGGCCACTTTGGGTATGCTCGTTTGTACAAACTCATGCACACGGTGTCGCGTTGCTGCACCACACCATTAAATAAGCATTTCATGGCCCCTGAAAAACCAAAAAAAAAAAAACGCTAGAGCTCAATTCTTTGTTTGTAGCAATGAAAAAACAAAGGTAACATATAATTTCCAGGCAACTTATATTAAAGCCTTCAATTAAAAAGCTAAGATCGACATCCATTTGGCAACGGAGACAAACGCAGTTACCATCTCACAAAAATGTAATTGACGACGTCTTATCATATCAATTGATTTTTCACGATTTGAACAAAAGCATACAATCGGACTCTCCTGCGTAAGCTCCAACTGCATATCCAAACAATCCATACACTTCCTCTAAAAGGTATTACAAAAATATCTAAAACAGTGATAAGCTTACCAAAATAGCCAAGGCCAGGTTTTGGCATCATTTTAAAAATGCTACTCTATTTTGAGCACCCTCAATGCTCAGCAATTCTGTAACTTATCATTGTATATCAACTCATCTGAGAATATGTCAACCATGGTTTGCCAACTCTGTCCAACTAGTACAAGTCAACACGTATTTGGGCTGGACCGAGTCAGGCTGGCCAGACCAAGTTGATCCGGCCCACCAAGCCAGCCAACCTTGAGGTAACCTTTATTGCTATTACTCTTTTCGAGGGGTTGGAATTGTCAACACAATTTCCAAACAAATATGAAAAGCAAGTAATGTTTAAAATCATCACGTTCACAGGGTCTTGGGACAATATCATGACCAGAGAACACGGTACACGGAAATTTGTGGCTCAAAATACGGATGCTCAAAAATTCAGTCATTGACAGCCAGCAGCTGGAACTCTCAAGACATTGCTTTCAAACTGGAGGCATAAGAGCCATCTCAGATCGCATGGTTATGGTTACACTTGCTTTTGTTTTTTTTTAATTCTTTATCTGTGTCATTTGTGGAAATTATATGAATATATAAAGGAATGTAGCCTCTTTAAGTGGTCATACCATGAGTACCAACAGGTTCTTTTATACGGCCACGTCGACCACACTTCGTCCAGAGCTCCACGGGCTGACACAAGCACAGCATTGCATGATCAACATTCAGTCCGACAATAGTTTCTCTTGTTATAAAGCTACACTAAAATAGGTCCACCTACCTTGAACCATCTCACATCGTCAGGATTATGAAACATAAACCGCACTGAGGCCTTTACTTTCGAGACTCTTTGAGGATATCTGCATTATTAGGTGCAAAGTTTAGAATCCACTTGATCAAGGTTTGATAATGAAATTAAAATCACCAGGAAACAAACATAGAGAAGCAACCAAATCTAACTTGCAAAGATGAGATGAATAGAATGAAGACAAATGATCCATGAAAAGAGAAATGATACTGATTTTGTAAGATTCCAAAGAAATGGAAGTGGAACCGATTGAGCTGTCCTAATACTAAATTCAAAACTATATACTTGCTGAATTAAAGGATACTCATGTGATGACCAATTGTCGTTGAAAAACAAAACCCAGGCAAAACATTTATAATGCACCCCTAGTGTTTTAATCTTTGCTTTCTATTACATCAGAAAACCTATCATGGAAAAACGGGTCACAGTCAAAAGGAAAATACTTCTTTAAAAAGCTGGAATTATATCCAATTTGCAATATAATCAAAACGGAATGACTCTAATTCTAAAAAAACACATCTGAAAAAGAAAAAAAGGAACCAAATGGCCCCAAAAACTTCTACAAGATGACCTCATTTGCACAAAAAAAGGGATCTGTCAAGATTCTCCATTCAAAACTTTTGGAGTCCCTCCACTCTAACCTTGACATTATGTATCCTAGTTATGAAATATCACAGAATTCCTATGCCAAACATTCAACAAATAAGATAAGACAGATGATTGTCCCACGATCGTATCTCTCAGGTACCTTCTGCTCCTGTTCATCTGATCCCCATAGTTGTTGAACTTGAAAAAGGCGCTGCCTAGGCGCCCCCACGCCTTGTTGAACTTGAAAAAGGCGCCGCCTAGGCGCCGCTTGGGCGGCCTAGGCGTCCAAAGCGGCGCCTAGGCGGCCCCCTGCTAGCTTTGTCTCCCTCTTCTCCCCTGTTATAAATAAAAATTTTCTTCCGGGGACTCCGCCCTTAGAAACCCCCGCAAGGGACGTTGCCCCCTTGAACCCCGCGACCTGACCGCCCAGGTCGATCCGCGTGCGAGGGCGCACGATGGCGAGTTCGGGCTCCACACTCTAACACACTCTCTCTCTATTTCTCTCACACTCACAGTGAGACTCACCCTCTCTCTCTCTCTCTCTCCTGCCCCCTCCCTCTGTCTGTCTATCTCTTCTTTCCCCCACCCTTCCTCCTCTCTCTCTCTCTCTCACACACAGTTCGCAACTATCTCTCTCAGTCCCTCTCTCTCTATCCTGCCTTCCCCCTTTCAATTAATAATGGGGTTAATTTGTTAATAAAGTATTTTAAATTTTAATTTGAATTTTGTATGTCTTATTCTTTTTTACATTGGTCATCTATGGTACTTCCCTAGTTATGTGTTTGTTTACTTTATTATTGATTGTATGTGATAATGGGAGATGTCTTTTTCTTTTCGTATCTACTTTATATTATATGTATGTTATTTCGAGTATGATTTGCATATTTTTGGAAGAAATTGGCAAACATCATGTTGGTATTTTCTTCATTCTGAAAGTCCAATTTTTATTGTTAACTTTATCTCAAAATAAATTTTGATATTTTATTGCAATGTCATTTCTATTGATTTTTTTCTATGTTCATACTAGTGTTGTTTCCCATATTTGTAATAATCATGATTAATTTATATATAAAAAATTACGTAAATATTAATAATGTTATTTTTTATGAACTTGACGCCTAAGCGCCGCTTAGGCAGGCGCCTAAGCGCTTAGGCACTAGAGGACCCCAAGCTCGCCTTGGTCGCCTTGTCGCCTTGACAACTATGTTGATCCCACAATTTCTCCATGAATCATCATATATCTAATGCCTCTCCGAAATGGCACTCCACCATGCCAAACTTCTCTCACATTCTCTCATTGGAAGAATAAGTAATCTAATCCTTTACTGTAAGTGGCATGGCACCAAGAGCAGCTCAGATAAACATTAGTCCCCTCCCCTCATATACAAAGCTTCCTTTATTCTAATGCATCCACATGAAGCCTTTGACTTCTGGGGCATGTGCCTTTCAATGCCCACATCCCTTCCAATTAATGGCATCTGACCATGAGGACAGAAATCACTTTAATGGTAATGATTACAGGCTGAATGGATTCCAAGAAGACTCTAAATGGACACCTCTCAACTCCAATTTACTCCAGTCATGTGTTCAATTAACAAGACAGAACTCCTGGAGTTTACACATTGTCCAGTCCGCCATAAGCAGCAATTCCCAGACAGTTAGATTTCTGGTCTGATCCAACCGACAGCATGAAGTGTATGTTCCCAGATTAACCAAGTGTTATAACCCTAAGAAAGATAAAATTTACAAATCAAACCCTCAAACTTTAAAATCAGCAAGTGACCTCTAAGCATTTTAAGAAATTCCATCTAAACCTTTTAAAAAACAAAGCATGTAGACCATAAACTTTGTACACCTGCAAATAAACTTCAAAAATGGCAGATCAACACTAAAATCTTTGTCAAAAATATATCTGTCCAAATGACTTAAAATTCACAAACTCTGCTAAATCAGTGAAGACATATCATTACAACTTCGAAATTCCCTGAAATTGTAGTCCATCCCAGTAATCTGATAAAAATGCAAGATAACCCTAGGCCCTGGACAAATTTGCAGTCAAGTCCCCAGGACTCGAAATGACCAAAACAGACCTCTGACCAAAAAATTCTGAAGGCATTCAAAACCCACCTTTGGCTTTGTGGGCCATGGGATAATCCTCAGGACAATCCTCCAACTGGCCCACTTAATTCATAAGTGCACATTAAATTGTACAGTTTTATTCGATTTTAGTTACTTTTAAGGGGAATCATCAAAAGAGGTTATCTGGTTAATCAAGGGTATTTCCTCATCAGATAGATGTAATTAAAATTGGGCAAGGTCAGTGGAGAAAGGTCTGATTCACAGATCCATGAGCTCAATCCGAATTTCTAATTCTCCAAGGGGATTCACCACAAATTCCCAAAGACCCCCATTACTCCCATAAAAGTGAAAATCAAAAGAAAAATACATCCCACAAGGGCACAACATGATTTCTTAAAGAAGTCTCCAAGCAAATTTAGCTTTAAAGTTCCCCTCAGTTGAGTATCCATTTCATTTTATCGGCATCTTTCCTGTTCCCACTCTCAGCAGGACTGTAGCATCCCACGCCTGTGTCCATCAATACTCTCCCAATAAATATATTATCAATGTCAGACTTAGTACAGGTTCAGAAAGTATGAATGCCAAGTAAAAAGGATAATAAATTAAGAGGCAAGAAACATTCTAATCAATCTTGGGGACCTTGTTGCCGAACAACTACACTATTTAGGTTTGAAATAGTGCCCTTGCCGCCAAGCATCTCAGTCTTCCCCACATCAACATGAAGTGTGGGCTGTGTCACAGTGGAGTTCTGTAAACTCAGAAAAACCTTAACCACTACAAAGAACTGACTCTCAACACATTGACATAACTGATTTCTGCTTCAGTCTCCCAGTTGACACTTCTGTTGTGGTCTAATTATCTTCATCAAACAACTGGCTTATAATTAATAGTTTCATCACCCCCTATTTGCAGGGGTTAGGCTTTAGAACCTTAAGGTGATTTGTTCGATTATGAAACATTTATGTTGCCTCCCAATTCTGCATGATGCACATTAAACATACTAAAGTACTGATACAATGCTGCAGAATATCACTTGGAAAATTTCCCTATTAATTGTGAAAGCCTCTAGTTGGTAATATCTCCTTATCAGATGCTGTAGTTGGAGATAGTTGCTCGTCATATTGCCCACAGTGATCGAGTGTTTCCAAAAAAATACTTGGCTAACTTCATCAAACAAGAACTAATGCTGATAGTTGCAAGTCTGATGCCCACACTACCTACCTATACTTCGCCTAATTTCATCAAACAAAAACTAATGCTGATAGTTATATGTCTGATGCCCACACTACCTACCTACGCTTGCCATGACATGTTCCAAGCTCAGGCAAGAATGACTCCTTTTGATCAGGTTAGTAAGGATCAAAAAAGGCATTGGTTTTGTGAGACCCTCTTGCAGACTGCTCCAGAGTTTTACTCAGCACATACATACTTCTTTCAGCCCAAGAATGAGAAATCCCAGTGCTTCCAGCACCACTTCTTGAGTGTCTTTAGGAGTCTATTTACAGAAATACACTGAAAATTCAGTGTGATATGTCCATTGTCCTGGCCAGCTATAATAGATATAATATAGTTTGTCACCGGACACACATTATATTTTCTGGCTAAGACAAATACTAAAAAAGGGAAATAAAAGATCGATCACCGAGGCACACTCTTGCAGATTTGTGTGCCTCTTATCCTTCTATTTTCCTGTTTGGATTGACTTATTTTCCCAAACCCCCAGTAATGAAAATGTCAACCAGTGGTCCCACCTAGTTCCCTAGCAGTGTGTGATGTAGCCCCATACTTCTCCATTAACAAAACCCAACTCTGTTGCCAAGCGCATGATTATATTAAACAGTGTCATTGGGCAATATTCCAGAGTACTAGAGAGATTATTATTTAATGTGGCAATTAGCCACAGTCATATAAGGTTTTAAACAAAAAAGCCCACCTGCCTAGTGGCCAACGTAAAATCATAAATGGATGCCTTCATTAAAACATAAAAAATCATAATTGACCATATCCCAATATCCTGGCAAATACATACACAACCGGAGGAGAAGTGTGTTGGCAATGACAAAAATCTCGGGGTTTCTCTGCAGGCTTCTCGGAATACGGCAAATATT
Organism: Amorphophallus konjac; assembly: GCA_022559845.1. Lineage (NCBI taxonomy): Eukaryota > Viridiplantae > Streptophyta > Magnoliopsida > Alismatales > Araceae > Amorphophallus > Amorphophallus konjac. Next base: position 348,085,643 of record CM040125.1, read on the forward strand.
CCTGCCATATGCCTTAGGAGTTTAATCCATTTAGACGAAGTCCGGCATTGATACCATTATATTGTCAGCAACTTCAAGCCAGAAGTTCGAGCCATCTTTGGGCAGTTCAGGAAGTATTCAACTTTTAAGGAGTTACGTGAAATCTAAAGACCATTTTATACTTTCACAGAGAAAACTTTGTAATTGTCATCTATAAATGTTAGAGACCATCCTCTAATTTTCTAGACCTTTTAATATCACTTAATGACCTCCATAAAATCTTTTATCTTTAAATTAGGAACATTATGAATTTTTATTAAAGACACATGCAGATAATGGGCAATTTACCTTTTTACACTGCAGACCACATTATAGTCAATTCACTTGGTTTTTTCCCTATTTTTTGCACATGGCAAGCTCCACTGTCTTGTAAATGATTTTTAAGATCAGAAACCATACAAAAAATTCTCAAGGGTGAACAGAAGTTTCTCCACATGCAGAACTTCATCACAAGTGATATAAGGATAGCACCCATGCCTTGCATTTCAAAAACTTAAAAAGAAACAAGGGGCACAAACATGATTTGATCATTCCAACAAATTCTTGTATTCCTTTACCACTATCGGATCTTTAGAAGTGGTGTCGCTTTGCCATAATGCTCAAGGGTCCCAAAGTATCACTCTTAAGTTCAATTGTCCCAGAACCAGAAGGACATAGTCGCATAGCTTATCATTTCCTTTAAAAACTTTGTTATTCTCCTGCACCTCCCCCAAGGAGCTTCATCACACCTCAATAAAACCAACCCAGCTTCCTAGATTCTACAACTGAATAAACACATCTTGAACTATCACTATGTCATCCATTATGGGCCTTCTTCGCAGACACGTGTGGTTTGCCAAAAAAAAGTCAAAGGAAAACAACTTCAGAAAAGTAAAAAAAGAATATTTATATCTCATGGCAAGTTAAGTTCTGATGCTTAAGAGTTTTCTTGTAATAATGAATCAATCAATGATGAATGCAATTAAATGCTTCTCACATACCCAATGTGCTGGTAGTTGTTAAAATAATTAAGTTTGGGGCTTTTTTGTTATTTTGTTCTCATTGTGTGTCTGGGCCTTTATTGTGAGTTCCCAAGTACATATACATTGTAATCTCTTTGAATTAAAAATATAGATAACTTTTTCTTTTGGCCCTAATTCCACATGGTATCAGAGTCGGTGGGGTAGGGAACCACCACCGCGGCATCCTCCCTCCGTCGATGTAGGGAACCACCACCGCGGCGTCCTCCCTTCGCCCCCCCCCCCCCCCGCACCGACTTCACCACCGTCTGCCTCTGCTTACGTTCGCCGGAGGAGAACGGAGCTCGACGCGAAGGCCACACGGGTGAGCGGCGCGACGTGGCTGGCGTTCACGTGAAGGGCGCGGCGCGAAGTTGCTGTGGGACCCTCGGGCATCCTGTGCACTGCGCGTCGGACGTGAGCGCAGCGACCTGCACCTTGCGACCCTCACGGGTGGGTGACGCGGTCCCGATCCTGCCCAGGTGTCTCCCCTGTGGTGCAAGGGGTTTGAAGTCTCTAGAAAATCCTGAAATTTCTAATCACGGCGTAAATCATTTCGTTTGACGGCAACATCATCTTTGGTGGTAAGAAAGCGTACCCTTATCTTCTAACAGAGTTTTCTCCGCACCGGCTCGTTCCTTTAGGATGGTCAGCGCATGAGGGCTTCTGATCTTCTCCCTATGTGCTGACCCATTTGTTGCTGTAAGAAGATTGTTTGAATCACTTTTTGCGCAGCAGAGGCTTTGGTTATTTGGTTTGTTGTTGTCATGGCAGAATCGTCGAGGTCCACTTCTATCCCGACTTCTGACGGAAAACTTTATCATATGATGGCTACTGCTACAAAATTAAATGACACTAATTATTCTCAATGGGCACGGTCTTTTCGCCTCTTGCTGTTTTCTTTGAGAAAACTTCGACATATTGAGCAAGACCCTCCAGAGAAAACTGATAAGAAGACATATGAAGCTTGGGAAGTTGATGATGGGATGGTAATTTTAGTTCTAAATAATAGTTGTGAACATAGTATTTTCAATAGTATTGTCTTTTTAGACACCGCTAAGGAGATGTGGGATACTCTTAAAAAGATTTATTCTGCAGAGCACAATATTTCTCATATTTATAATATTTATTCAAGATTGTTTAATCTAAAGTAAGAAGGAAGACCTATTTCTCAGTATTTTGCTGAAATTCAGGGTCTCTGGAGTGAATTAAAACTATATCAGCCTAGTGTTGTAGATGCCGCTCAGCTGGAGAAACAAAAAGAAGAGTTTATTGTTGCTAAGTTTTTGTCTGGAATGAATGATAATCTCGGACATGTTAGAGACAATTTGCTTGCAGACACTCAGGTTCCTACATTAGCTGGTGCTTACTCTCGTGTTCTTAGAGCAAATACCAACTTGAATCTGACTGAGACAACATCTAGTGAGATTGGAGAGTCTGGTAGTGCTTCAGCTCTTGCAGCAGGGGGGCGTGGCCGTGGGCGTGGCTCTCCATGTATTCATTGCAACAAAATTGGGCATCAGCCTAATTTTTGCTGGAAGAAATATGGCAAAGGGGGATCACGTCTGCGTCCTGTTGCTAATCTGGATGCCTCTAGTGATTCCTCATCTCTCACTCCTGAGTCTATGCCACAGTCTGTGCAGCAGCCACCTACCGGACCACCATCTGAGAAAGGGGTTACACTATCTCTCGAGGAGTACGAGGCATTCCAATGGCTCTTAAAAGGCTCTTCAACACATTCATCATCCTTTCATGCCACCACTTCAAGTAGTGCCTCTGCAGTTCACCACAATTCCTCCTGAATTGTGGATTCTGGTGCTTCTTGTCACATGACAGGTAGTCGTTCCCTTTTTTCCTCTCTTCATTTATCTAATACTCACTCTTCTATTACTGTAGCGAATGGGTCTTATAGTTCTGTTGCTGGGAAAGGGATTGTTCATACCTCATCTCTAACCCTGAAAAATGTCCTTTATGTTCCAAACTTTCCCATTGGCTTGTTATCTATTAGTTCTTTGACCCGTTCCTTAAACTGTTCAGTAACATTCTATCCTTCTTATTGTGTATTTCAGGATCTCCAGACGAAGCTGATTGGTGGCGGTCATGAGTCTGGAGAATTGTACTACCTCGTTGATGGGCCTCTCCAAAGATATAAGACTTCTTCAGCATCTGATACTTTTTTTCAGTGGCACTGTCGGCTTGGACATCCATCCCTTTCCAGGCTACGTAAGATTGTTCCCGTTTCTTCTTCAACAAATAGACTTTTGTGTGAAGCCTGTGAGCTTGGGAAACATCATAGGGTCTCCTTTCCTTCTAGTAATAGTAAAAGGAGCATTGCTCCATTTCATCTTGTACACTCCGATATCTGGGGGCCGTCTCCCATCACCTCCAGACTCGGATTTCGATACTTTGTCATTTTTGTTGATGATTTCTCTCGGATGACTTGGTTATTTCTTTTGAGATCTCGTTCAGATGTGTTTGATGTATTCAAATCTTTTTATTAAGAAATAGAAAATCAGTTCTCCACTTCCATCAAAATTTTGCGTGCAGACAATGCCAAGGAATATGTCCAATCATCATTTGCTTCCTTCTGTTCAATGCATGGAATTCTTCATCAAACATCTTGCTCCTACACCTCTCAACAAAATGGGGTTGTTGAGAGGAAGAATCGACATTTACTTGATGTTACTCGTACTCTTATGTTTCACATGCATGTTCCAAAGTACTATTGGGGTGATGCCATTCTTACCTCGTGCTATCTTATTAATCGGGTTCCGAGCAAGGTGCTAGATGACAAAAGTCCTTTTTCATGCTTATATCCAAATGAAGATCCGTTTCCGCTAATTCCTCGGGTCTTTAGGTGTAAGTGCTTTGTTCACACTCTTGGATCACGACATGATAAGTTGACTCCCATATCTATTCCTTGTATCTTCTTGGGATATTCTCGAGCCCAAAAAGGGTATCGATGTTTCGACCCTCGGTCCAAGAGGTCATTTGTGGTTGTTGATGTGAGCTTTTTTGAGTATGTGCCCTTTTATGATTCCCCTTCTTCTTCACAGCCTTCTCTTGCACATACTTCTCCTTCATATATTCTTCTTGATCTTGTTTCTCTAGATGTTCCAACTACAGATACTGATTGTTGTGTTGAACCTCAGGATGCGGAAAATAGATTTGGACAGCTCTATCAACGACGGACCCATAGTGCGCCGCCTACCATCTTGCCACAGTCAACTTCTTCACTAGAGGCTCCTCCTCCCACTGGTGAGACTTCACTTCCCGCTTCTGATCTGGATCTTCATATTGCCCTTCGCAAGGGAAAACGATCCAGTACGAAGCATCCTCTTGACGACTTCATTTCTTATCATGCTTTGTCTCCATCTTTTCGCCAGTATGCCTTGTCTATTTCTGATGTTCACCCTCCAAAGTCTGTCTCTGAAGCACTATCCAAACCTGAATGGAAGGTTGCTATGGATGAGGAAATGTCTGCCTTATTGTCTCGTGTTACTTGGGTCCTTGTACCTCAGCCAGCCGGTGTTACCCCTGTTGCTTGTCGGTGGGTGTTCACTATAAAGTACACTCCAAAAGACTCCATTGACAAATATAAGGCTAGACTTGTAGCCAAGGGCTTTACCCAGACTTATGGAGTAGATTATTTCGAGACATTTTCTCCTGTTGCTCGACTTAACTCTGTTCGGGTGTTGTTTTCTCTTGCCATCAATCAAGGATGGAATATGTTGCAGATGGATGTCAAGAATACCTTCTTGTATGGTGATCTTAAAGAAGAAGTATATATGGAGCAACCTCCTGGGTATGTTACTCGGGGGGAGATGGTGTGTAAACTACAAAAGGCAATTTATGGCTTAAAACAAAGTCCTCGGGCATAGTTTGAGAAATTCAGTCAGATTACTTCTGGGGTTGGATTAAAGAGGAGTCAAGCCGATCATTCTGTGTTTGTTCGCCATACAACTGATGGTGTGGTGACTCTTATTGTCTATGTTGATGATATGCTGCTCACGGGAAGTGATAAAAATGGTGTTAAGGAAGTTCAGAAATACCTTCAGTGTCATTTTGTTACTAAGAACCTAGGGAGACGGCGCTATTTTCTTGGGATTGAAATTGCTTATGGTAATGATGGTGTTTCCTTATCTCAAAGAAAATATGCTCTAGACTTGTTACAGGAGATGGGATTGTTGGGGTGTAAACCTGCTGATACACCCACTGTTCCTCAGTCTGATCTTGAAGTGAGGATAGTCCAGTGCTCAATGATGTTACTCAATATAAACGGTTTTGTGAAATCTGATATATCTAACAGTGACTCGCCCAGATATTGCATTTGCTGTATCAGTTGTTAGTCAGTTTATGCTAATCCAAAGTTATGTCATTGGGAAGCGGCTCTAAAGATCTTGCGTTATGTCAAAGGAGCTCCTGGATGTGGTCTTATATATAAGAAAATTGATTATTTATCTATTGAGGCATTTTCTGATGCAGATTGTGCGGGATCTCGGTTGGACCGACGATCAACCTCTGGGTTTTGTACCTATGTTGGAGGTAATCTTGTCACTTGGAGAAGCAAGAAACAAAGTGTGGTTGCTAGATCAAGTGCTGAAGCAGAGTATAGAGCAATGGCTCAGACAACTTGTGAAATGATGTGGCTGAAATCTTTGATGACAGATTTTGGGGACTTATTCTGAACCTATGGTGATGAGATGTGACAACCAGGCTGCTATCCATATTGCAAAGAATCCAATATTTCATAAGCGCACAAAGCATATTGAGGTTGATTGCCATTTTGTTCGGGATGCCGTCATGTCTCAGAAGATTAGTACTCCTTTCATTCCTACTGAGGACCAACTTGTTGATCTCTTCACAAAGTCGCTTGGAGTTGGCCGATTCAGTGTTCTATGTGACAAGCTGGGCATGTTTGATATATATGCACCAACTTGAGGGGGAGTGTTAAAATAATTAAGTTTGGGGTTTTTTTGTTATTTTGTTCTCAGTGTGTATCTGGGCCTTTATTGTGAGTTCCCAGGTACATATACATTGTAATCTCTTTGAATTAAAAATATAGATAACTTTTTCTTTTGGCCCTAATTCCACAGTAGTATTCAGTCATATAGTGAAAATCGTGCAAAGATAATGTTTTCTTAGTTCAATGAGGGGAAGAGACAAGAATAGGAACTCAAGAGGAAAACAAAGTATTATGCATTGAATGGCAGTTATAGAAGAAAGTAAAACTTACCCACTTAATATGATTTTCTTTAGAATAATTCTGTCCGGGTCTACACTTCTCAGTGAACCAAAAGCAGCAATAGCTGGCTCCATTCTTTCCCTACTCTTCAGAACTATTAATGGCAATGGAGGGAAGGAAATAGGGGCATAAACTGATGCTATTGAGAAGCGTCCTGGGTGTAGAAACCTCTCCATTTTATGTTTGTCAGAATTCATATTATCAGAAGAAAATACTGGCCTGTAAACCAAAATAAGATTGAGTGATCTTCAGTTATAATAGTGACAAGTTGAAAAGGCCATTTATCAGCAGATGGCAATGTCTATTGTCGAACTTAAATGAATTACCTTGCAACAAACTGACGAAAACCAACATGAAAAACAAGAGACTCTTTCGATTTGATAGGAGGATCATATGAGTCATATTTCTTTACGCTGCATAAATATTGGAAATCATCAATTAGCTGCTCAAATTTGTCTCGACTGCAATAAGAAGAAAGTCAATTCCAATGCAGATTCAAAATGATGTCAAATGGCAAATGTTTCCGAGTACCAGAGTAAAAACCCAGAGGATAAATGTTAATGGAGCACATATTAGAAGTCATTCTTTTGATCTTTAGATATGCCTAGCCAGTAGCGTCACAAGGCAAAATTAGTCACCAAAACATACACTAGAGCATAAATAATTCTTAAATAAAACCACAGAGGGTCCAGAAATCGGAAGCGAAGATTTCATTTCTCCCCTTCCTGTGCAGGCCAAAGGATTCCCATGAAGAAGTGTAAAGTTTCTAGAGCAAAAGAGATATGTTCAGAGGGTAGATGCAGTTTATGTGACAGGTATGGACCCAAGTGCCATGTTATCACCAACGTGTCCCCCCATCCCCACCCACCTCCTTCCTTCCTTCAGTTTGCCCATTTAATATACACTTTTTCCTTCTTTATATGAAACAAACAGAATCTAACAAACTCCAATTAGGAACAAGATTGAAACCCAGATGAGGTAGGCCAACCCATAAGATGACTCCAATCTGTGGAAAAAACTGATAACATGTTTTTTGGGTTGAGAAACTTGTTGCTGAGTTAATTATAATAATGGCGAAGACTAACCATTTTATCTTATGATCATATTATAGTATTCTACAATGAGATGACAGGTTGATACGACTGTCATGATCTTGAATCCAATGTCCATGTCTGCATGTCCAAAAGATAGGATTAGAATCAGTTGAAAAGTTGAGACGTTGATCATGCACAAGCCCTATGGAAATGATAAGCGTACAGTTTGCAACGGAAGCAGATGTTCTTGTCATAATGTAAAAATACTATCTCCTTATGAAAACTTGTTTTCAAATTTTAAAATATACGGCTTAAATACAAGATAACCAGCTACCAAATGTTATAAACAAACAAAAGAACATGTATCAAAAGATACATAACAGATCTCCTGTAAGGTCAAATTGTAAAAGTACAATAAAGAAAGGCAAACTTTGCTTGCACAATCACCTGAAATGGAGGACAGACATCTTGGACTCATGTTGCAATAAACCAGATGCAATCACAGGTAATCTCTCAGATTGGTTGCACAATTGTGAAACAACATTTTTTGGCACTTGCTTGATATGAAGCCTCACAAATGAACCAATGGATGCAGACTCATCCAGATTTCTTTGATCAGTGTCTCGAATTTTAGAGAGAGCACATTTCTGTGTTCTTCTAAAGTTGTCGAATGCAAAAATTCTAGCATACTCTTGTGGCAAAGACTCCTGCAATTGATAAATAAGATAATCAATCCCCAAAAGTTGAAACAGAACAGACGAAAGAACTAAATATTCGTAGTTTAACAATACACACATTAGGGTCCCATGATGACGTCCTGAACGACTTGAGACCTCTGTACTTGGCAAAACGCTTTCTGGCAGGAACATCTATAGGAGTATCTACTTCATCTGGAAATTCTGGGAGAAAATGAGATGTACCACATTTTCCAACGGAAGATCAAAACAATGTATGCTTAAATCATTTCACATACATTTGAACATGGAAAGAATTAGGATTAAATTTAAAAAATGAAGTAAAAAGGTTGTCATAAAATTTTGACAAAGAAAAAATCACATTTACATCTACATGTAACGTAAGGCTCCCTCATCGTGTAGTGAATGCAAAAATAGAATGTCATTATTACTTATGATAAGTAAAAATAAAGCAGATTTCTTTTTTCTCTTGATGCATCAATTGCCGATTGCTTCCACTCTTTGGAGGGGTCAAGCAGCTACGATGCATGCAAAAAGCATTGAAGTTAACAGCTGTTCAAAATTCTGATCACAAGCACCAACCACCTGATCCACATATGGGCATGCCCCTCATATTTTGAACTCACCGGGCAAGGTGAAAACCCAAAATCTTACCCAATATGAGATGGTTTATTAAATTGTACACAAGAATCTATATCCATAGCTAACCAAGTTTCATGGCAAAAAGGATGGCAGCTTCACCAAGCTTTATGGAACAAGGGATGATACAGAAGAAATCTGTGACTGGATGACACATGAAAGCTCCATGGAATCAGCAATATTCATTAATGGCATAGTTGAAGACCCAGAAGAAAATGATGAGATACATCAGGCCAATGAATGAAGGCAACACTATGTTGTTGTCCAACATGAATACTATTTTGCCTTCACCATAGCCAAAGCTCATGATGTAGCATACCACATGCAACTTTCATATCACTTTATGACATTATCCTGCATGAAATGCACTGATAGAGACCAATACAAATACAAGAATATCAATGTCATAGCACCAGCATATGCATTTTGGGTATCTAGTGTCCCAGCAAATATAAACATATCGACATGTCACAGCCAGGTTTCGTTTCAGCATCGCACCTTAGAGGGAATCAGTGAATTAATGGCAAAACAACTTTCTCCTGATAGCAGTGCAAATCATAGGTGGAAAGCATGTTCAATCAATAAAATTGTTGCTATTTTAATTAAAAAATGGTTCTCTATTAACAACCAAATGGGATCCCTTCAACGTACAAGCAATATACATGTCTATGCTACAAAGGCAGAGCAATTTTATGCATATACTTTAAAGCTGCTGTGGATTCCCTCTAAGCATGGGTTAGATAAAGGTCAGGCAGTATACTCGTAATGCTGGTAAAAATAGATACCTTCACTTGGTTGTAGTGATTGTCCATCTTTCAAGCTTACCAAACTTATCAACACTATGAAACATACAGAGAGCAACATAGAGAGAGCAATCACAGATATGAAAACAGATACCTTCATCTTCAGCATGCTCCTCTTTGACTTTCAGAATCTCTGCTTTTAACTGTTCCGTTGTCCAGGTCTCATCATCCTGCACATGAATTTGTTTCACAAATTTGCACAATAAGAATGCAAAGTTTGAAATCAGAAAGGAATTAATCAGGACTGAAAAGGGCTGTACGGAAGCAGACATTTGCTTTCAGAGTGTTACAAGAGTGGTATGCAAAAAATCTTGCAAGACTGTCACCAAGGCTATCTCCGGCCTGCACATCCTTGAAGCATCTTGTGCAGGTTATAAGCTTGCCACCCGCAAGTCCGGTCAGAAGAATAGTGGCATTGTGTCACTCAGGGAGTTCCCAAATTTGATTGTTGAAATGCCAAGAGAATTTCAAACAAGCCACTATGGATCAGAACTACCTATATTGGATTGAAACCGACAAGGATCATTCTTGGTTTGGAACGTGGCACATATGGCCAGAACTGGAACTGAAACCACCTGGAGTGGTTTGGTTCAGGGTCCCAGGCAGTGCGCCAAGGTAAGGGCATTTTCTAGGGAAAAAAAGATATGTTGACTAAAGAAAAGAGAATCACAGAAGAAAGGATGGCTATTAAAAGGATGAAGTATTAAAAATAGGAATACCCGTACACTATATATGTGATATGCATTTAGAAGAAAGCCCAAATGCAATTTGTAGAACTTCTGGACATTGGCCCCAGAGAGCAGAAGCAATGGAAATGCATTCTTAACATGCAGGACATATTAATAACATAGCACCAGAAATTGCATGTTGACAATGTTCCATTTTGAAGAAATTAAGCATGTCAACTTTCCTATGACATGCTTGAGTCCGTCTTCTAAATCCTAATATGTAATTGTTATCGCCTCAGGGATTAGGGTTGAGATTAATCACATCCATGCATATATTCATGTCACCATCAGAAACACATCGATGTCAGCCAGATCATATGTGCAAAGGAATGATACAATATGATTCACGAAGCAATTCCTGAAAGATATCTCAGTATCAACCTCCTGGCCAGAAACATGTAATTTTCTTGACAAAGAAATGAGACTTGAAGAAATTGCATCAAAAGACATCACACAGGAAACACTTGAAAATAATGATCATGCGACAGTCCTGGAACGGGTAAAGCAATCACAAGATGGGATGCCAAATAAGAGAGAATTTCATATTCCAGAATGATCTAATTGCAGGGTTTTTACGAAGGAGAATCACAGTATACAAGCAAAAGCCAAAATGGCAAAATCCACAAGCAACAAAAGTATAATGCTGGTAGCTATCATTGGGTTGGGTTGAGGGGGGTGATGATATTTTGTCCTTAGGCAAGTATACAACTAGGAAAATCAATATGGCAATAATACTGATAGACAGACGTATGCCGTGCATATCAGCTGTCAAAGATGTTTAAAGCTAAGAATGTCAGCCTACACACATACGGCAGAAAACTCATCCAAAGTCCACCCGCATGCTTCTAAAACATAGATACCTCAATAACCTCTACAACACGCACCTCACCACTATAATGGAGAAAAAGGCACCAGACAATCAAGACTTGAAGAAATAAAAAAGTAAAGACATCTGAACAATAAAATCAAATAAGCTTGTGTTTAGGATCCCTGGGAACCATAACAGAACTTACAGCCATCGTCATGTCTGTTTCTGTTTCATCTTCAAACTCTTTCATGTCAGTGTGCTCTTCATCAAGATCTGAATGATCATAGCCTTCATGCTCCAAGCACTCATTCTTCTCATGATCCAATACCATACCATCATCTTCATCCTCACTGTTTTCTGAGTCATCCTCATCCGTGTCTCTAATGATCCAAGCAGCCTGCAAAACAGAATGCATTGCAGATTAAGGTCTTTGTAGAAAAAATTTAGCATATAAAGATGCAGAAACTTGAATGCTAGACCTGGTAGTCAGAGGTACCGCGTGGAACAATCTTCTTCTTTAGTTTTCTATCTTTGCTTGTAGCATCTGCTTCAGCCATCTCTGCTTCTGTGGGCCATGTCTGATCAAAGAAGTCCATAATGTTAGTAACACCCTAGGAAAATGTAATATCATGTCCAACTGTCACATCTATTGGTTAATGGATACAAAGATATTCTTCTTGTTAAAGTATCAAAACAGAGGCAAGATTGCAGGAAGGGAGCAAGAAATGCAACTTTTCCAAAATTGACCATTTGCAAGGAAAGATAACAGTTGCAGTGGATATCACCACTCAAACTATAGAAAAAGGAAATAGTTACACAGTCACAGAATAAAAAGTCACATGGCAATAGAGTAGGGGTGAACAACAGGTTCATTAGAAAAGATGTAAAGATGTAAAACTGCATACCATTGACTTTTTACATGGAATAGAATCACTGATGCTCAAACGGTCATGGATATGGATAAACGCTCATCTCATCCATACCCTACATAGGTTTTTGTGGGCTGAACCACTATCTGAGAAATTTCCACACTTCATCCAATGGCAGATTGCAGCCATCCAAATTAACTTCCAAAGGGAGTAAGGGACCACTAATCTGTGCACCTTCAACAAATGGTAATTTTCCACTAATCAACATGGCAGATGATAAGTGAGAAAAGCCAGACTATGCACTCTTTTTCTAAATCCATCTAATAGAAAATCACACACAAAGAATTACACAACAGAATATCTGATCTTTGCCACTATTTTCCATGTTTTCCCTATGTGATGGGGAATTATAAACAGGCAAGATGTCCAAGGCGTCTAGGCAAGCATGAACCACACCTTGGTAACCTTAACATGATTTGAGGTAACCTTAGCATGATTTGCAGGACTGGCTAGACAAGATCAGGATCAGCGGTGGCTCTTAAAAAAAGAAGGGGAATATTGGGACTGGCTTGCAAGAACAGGAAAGCCTCAAATCAGTTAGAATTGGATAGGATTGGTTAAAATTGGCAAGGATCAGGTGGGCTCGGAGTCAGAATAGACCGATTCAGGGTGGCAGCGGTTTTATTTTCTTAGTCAAGTTTTTTCTCAGTAATTTGGCTGATTCAATCTAATCCATAACAGTATCAGGATCAGAATTGGTGCTAGATGAGTCAACCCCCATTCCAATTTTAATTCCTTACCCCTTATGACTTATTGGTTGCTTGAGCAACTTGAAGAAAAGCAGGCATTTTCTCCAATGGTTTATTTGCAATTATTTTATTAGGTGAGGACTTACCCTGTGATGTTAAGTAAGAATATGGGATGTCCAAACATGAATCCACTCAGTTGCCTACTCAAACCTTGTTGCTCTCTAAGGGCTTTCTTTTAGTTCAGCTTCTGTAAAGGAATGGATAAGAGGAAAAGAAGGAAAAACAGTTAATTTTTTTCACTTTTCTTCATTATTGTTGACATTTAGCTTCTGCCTTCAATCATTTGACAAAGCAATACATTGTCAACTTTAGTTCCCTATTTCCTCTCATGTATGCTTTTCCTTTCCTCCCTAGTGGCCTACTGTGGGACATCTAAGCTTGCAAAATTAATTCAAATGTTAAATGCCTTTTTTTATGGGAAGGTGGTAAGGCCATACGAAATTAGAGGGATAAATTAAGGCAAGTCCCTTTCATGCTCCAAACATCATTCAAAAGCATCATTTAGTACATCCACCTAACCCTTCAACACTCCAATATAGGATAAACAATGCATAGAGTAAACAATAATCACTCGACCAGCCAACCACATGAGAAGAACTATATACCGAGTTAGTTACAAAATTCAACTATAGTACTAAACTAGGGTTTCTATGGGAGTCTAGTATTGTTGCCTAAGCAGTAAGCAGTGGATACGTTGCTCAGCTTGGTTGCCTTGACAACTACTGTCTTTCCATCAGGAATGTTCCTCCTCAATGTATCACACTATGCGGTGCTTTGGTGGGTTGAGAGACTTTGAATGTTTTCAAAACACATCACAAACATCTGACGTTGGTAATTGTTCATGTTATCAATCAGTTACTGCATACTTTATGAAGCCAAACCCTATTATTGCGGGAAGAAGCCAAAGATAGAAGTTCATTTTTGACAAACTCCTAAAGGAATACTGGGTTTCTTCCTGCATGTTGGTGTTTGCTTGTATGAAGCAGTAAAAACAAAACAACAAAAAAAACAAATAATGCAACAAGAAGCCCTAGACCAAAAGTTATGCTGAACCATATTGATGAACTTGCTCCGATTCACTTGTCATCTTATAAGCACCATGGAAGCGGCAGAGCAAAATTCAAAGCAAGAATCTCTTTTCATTATACCATATATACGGGTGCATTACCTGGAGGTGGGCACCTGGAAATTAGGTGATATTCTTAAAAACAGTTTTTTAAAAAAAGACTCCTCATTTGCCATCTCTCGACATCTCTCCAGGGTCTGAAAATGGTTTCACTTCTCCACGATGTTAAGCTGATTTAAAAAATACCCAATCTACCCAAGAAATCATCATGATCTTTTCTTTTACCTCTTGAGATACTGCCAAGAAGCAATGCAGCAAAGCTCAGCCAACTTAAACATCTTGCAATGGCAGAATAAAGACAAGTACATTATGCACAGATTCCACTTGATCATCTCTCAAACTTTTCGGGAGAACTTAGCAAATGCCCTAATGAATAATGGTTGAATTTCAACTTCTCTACAATCTTTATGCAGGAATGCCACGAGTCACCCACCTAGAGTTATAAAGCGTGACAGACTCCATGCGAACTGACACAACCAAGATGGCTATGAATAATGTATTAATACATTATGAGAATAACAGCAGTGATTCAATAGTGGTTATGTATGTCCCTCACATATGCATCATCCCTTTAGAGCCCCTCAAGGCCTCCGGTCACTGTGGTATCATTTTCAAGCACTTAAAAATGATTAAACATCTTATGAGAAGCAACACTCGGCGATGTGAAAATTATTTAAATCATAAATGATAAGTACATACGAGAAGATTGAGGAGATTTAAGATGGTCAATATCCAACCATCAAAGCCAGAACAAGTCCAAGTGCAGTAAAATCCAGTGTGAACAGTGGAAGAAGAAGCTAAGAGGAGGGGCCCTTTTATAGCGCCAAGGATGCCACCTGGACCAAAGGTGGGCACCCACCGCCGCCAGTTGGTCAGAGTGGGGTCGGCCACCGCCCCCACCCTGACCGGATCACCCTTTCCAGCGCTCAAGTGCTCGCCGCTGCAGTTGGACCAACTGACGGCACCCAGCGCCCAGCGCCCCCACCTCGACCCAACTGCTCTTCCCAGCGCCCTCCACTCTGACCCATTCGCCTCTCCCAGCACCCCCCACCTCGACCCAACTGCTCTTCCGAGCACCCTTCACTCTGACCTAGTCGCCTCTCCCAGGGCCCCCCACCTCGACCCAACTGCTCTCCACAGCGCCCTCCGCCCTGACCCAGTCGCCTCTCCCAGCACCCTCCACCTTGACCCAGCTCCTACTTCCAACGCCCAGCGCTCGCCGCCGCCAGTTGGACCAGCTGGGGGTGCTCAACGCCCCCACCTTGACCCAATGCTAAGCACTCCGAGCTAAACACCATGGCAACCTAAAGGCGCTGAACACCGCTACTTCAACAAATCAGGGGCTGGGATAGACCCCAGTTGGACCAGATGGCTTCGCCCAGCGCCCCTACCTTGTCCCAGTAGCCCCTTCTACCACCCTCAATGCTCTTGCCCATCCTCTATAAATACAAAGGGGGTGGAGCACATACAAAACACACAGAGATGAACACACACGCCTGCATAGTAACGGAAGAGGAGCAACATTGCGCGGAGGATTTCTAGCTTTCTGTTCTGATCTCTACAGTCTTTGCCCTTCTCTTGTTGGGTATACTGTCGTTGCTGATTATGTTTTTTCTGAAATAAAAAGGAGACTTTGTTCCCCTGAGCGCTGCCAGTCAAGCCAATTTAATCTCCAAGTGATGCAATTAAGTTTGGCGATATTATTTAAGCTTGCTCTAAAATTCCAGTCCCTTGGCAAGAGTGACCGAAGCGCACTCCAGCAGTGACTCTTAGTCTCTTTCCTTCGGCTCCAGCCAGTATTAGCCTATCACCTCAGTTTCGGTCATTTCAGACACCGGCCTTAGTCACTCCAGTCTACCTAACTGACTACCACAGTTTACTCAGTTAGTCACTCCGACTTGTCCAACTAACTGCACTAGTGCATTCAGTTAGTTGACCCAGTTATTCAATTACCCAATCATCTAAATCATCTAGCTGTCTAGTTTATTTCAGTTGTCCCAGTCTATCCAGTTGTTCCAATTTATTACAGTTGTCTCCCCCCGTCTTTCCAGTTGACTCAATTTATTCGACTACCCCCCAGTTCATACAGTTGACTCAATCTACTCAGCTGCTCCAGTTTATCCAGCTGTCTCTGTCCCAATTTGACCAATTACTCCAGTTGGTTAATTACTCCAGAAAATTTAACTATCCCACATTTACTCGACATCTAACCATGATCGGGGCCATAATCCCCCCCATGTTTATTTTATCCCAGTCATCTCAGTCGCTGACCTAAACCCAATTTTGCTTCATGTCAGTTATGATTCAGACACCCCTCACCTTCCAGACATCAGTTTTGCTCCGAATCAGTTACATCCTGATCGCCCCTCCTACGGTTGCGACCATGCCACCGCCCCTCTACATGCCTCAGGCACATCATAAAGTCGGATCACGCCGCGTGAGCATACCTGCCATCCCGGCACACGACACGTCAAGCATGCAATCACCCCAGCACACTGGCACTCCAAGGGAGGTCTGGTTGCTCACTCCGATCAGAACCGGGATCCCTGCACAGCCAATTGAACACCAGTAGTGCTGCGATCAAGGCCGGCACTTCCCAGCATATAATCCCGCACAGGACATTGCCATGCGGACGATCGAGTTTCTTCCAAAGCAATGACCCGAGGATCGCCATTTACGACGAAATTGTCATGTGGTTTGCATGCATGATAGAAGAACTCTTGTGTCTCTGTAATGCCTTTCACGGCTTGTATCAATGAAACGTAGATGATTATGTCATGCCCACTTTCATGATCCCAGTTATCGATGTTTGTGCCTTCTTATTAGTAATGGTGTTACCCTCCTCTCACATCATGGCTGCCTGTGATATCTCCTTCCCCCTTGCTGATGACGTGAATCAAGGTGTTCGAATTTGATCCGATATAAATAAACACTGATCGCTTGTGATCGGTGGGGATGTCATCCAGTACCCGATCTTCCACATCACCTGATATATCTATGCTTAAGGATCCCTATTGTGGCCTCAATTATCGATTAGTTATTTCGTCACCTGATGTCGAAATCCTTTGTGTGTCCTCTGTACCTTCTTTCTGATATTCTACTTGGGTCATCGAGAAAGAAGTTGAGGAGATATTATTTTTCCCCAAATAAAAAAGGGAGAAGAAAAATGCGAGAAAACAAGAGGCTACATTGTTTGGAGGAGGTAAGGCTCATGAATGACATAGATAGAAGACACGAGATTCTCTCTGGAAAGATTTTGAGGAGATACTCACGAAGGAAAAAGTATACTAAAAGCAAAGGTCGAGAGACAGATGGATTAAGGTGATAGAAATACTACATATTTCCAGCATTGGCCTTTGAAAGGATAAGGGTTAATTACATCATCTGTTCAGTAGGGGAGGAAGACATCAGAGAGCAAGTGAGGCATTTCTATTCCAGACTATTCACTGAGGAGGACTTATGCAGACCGAAGATTGTCTCAGACCTTCTATCCCGATTGACTTCTGAGGAAAGGGACGTCATTTTCCATAGCTTCTCAAAGGAGGAGGTACGCCAAGTAGTTTTCTCTCTTGCAGGGGACAGAGTTCCAGACCTAGATGGCTTTCCTTTAGCCTTCTTCCAGAAGTGTGGGGATATCATTAAGGGGGACTTCATGGCAGCACCAAAGAAGTTCTAGGAGGGGAGGGCCCATCTACGGGGTATTAATAAAGCTCTATTGGTCCTTATCCCTAAAAATCCAGAAGCACATTGCTTTAGGGTTTTTAGACCCATTAGTCTTTTGAATGAAATAGACAAGATTATTACCAAGCTTCTTGCAGGCAGAATGGATAAAGTCATTGGCAAGCTGATCAATAATTTCCAAGGGGCCCTCATCACGGGTAGACACATTCTAAAAACTTTATGGTGACTTACGAATGCCTCTTTACCATGAAGAGACAAAGAAAGAAGGGAGTTGTGCTGAAGCTGGACTTTGAGAAGACATATGATAGAGTCAAATGACAATGTCTCTTTGATGTTCTGTGCTACATGGGCTTTGGGAAGAGATGGATTGATTGGATATAGGCCTGCATCACATCCGCCACCTTTGTTATCCTAGTCAATGGAAAGCCTTCATCATTCTACGGTGGTAGAGGGCTTCACCACGAAGACCCTGTCCCCTATACTTTTTGTTATGGTAGCACATATATTGAGTAGGATATGATTGAGAGCAGAAGAGGCAGGATTGATCACAAGTTTTCAAGTTGGGTGAGGCAGTGACAACATTACTCACCTTCAGTATGTAGATGACACTAGTTGTTCTTACAAAGGATGAGTCTCATGTTTATGGGGTCAAGTGGATGTTGAAGCTGCGGGAGGAAGTTAGTAGACTCAAAATCAACTTCAACAAGAGTCATTTGGTGGGTGTGAACATGAATGAGAGGACACTTCAGAGGGCAGCCTGCATTCTTGGCTGCCAAATAGGGTGCTTTCCTCTTACCTACTTGGGCCTTCCACTGTCCCCAACGGCCCTCCCTCATAACGAGTGGCAGACAATGGTGTAGAGATATGAGTCCAGATTAACAACCAAAAAGGCTAGGTTGCTCTCCTACTAGGGGAGACAAATCCTGTGCAAGTTAGTGATGGATAGTTTACCCATTTATTACCTCTCCATCTTCCAGATTCTCAAGACGGTGGCAAAGAAGATTGAATCTATCCAGGCAAGGTTCTTTGGGCACAACAGTGGGCAGAGATGTAGCAGTTGGCATGACTTAGCATGGGAAAGAGTCGCCAGAAGTAAGGAGGTGGGAGTGGGTATCCAGAACGTCAGATATTTCAACATGGCCCTCCTGTACAAGTGGGTGCAAAAGCTAACGACGGGGTAGGATGGCTTGTGGGCACAAGTCATAAGGCAATGTTATTATGGCAGAGGGAGGGATTGAGATATGACAACAACATCTCAACACTATGTTTCACCTATCTGGCGAGGTATTTTGTCTTGTAGGGACTTCATGTCCGCTAGTATCCGGGTACGGCTAGGGAGGGGAAATAAGTGCCTCTTCTGGCAAGATAGATGGTGTAGAGATTATACACTGAAAGCTTCATTTCCGAGACTTTTTGCAGCATCAACAACACCAATGGCTTCAGTTGCTCAATCCCTTGACCTTCATTTGTCAAGAGGTACTTGAGCACCGACCTTCGGGAAGAGTCTTAGACCAGAGAAGATGGAGCAGCTTGAGGACCTTCTTTGCCTCCTTCTTGACTTTGCCCCCACAGCCAGACAGAGAGGACAAGTTGTGATGGAGATGGGGAAAGGAGGGAGTATTTTCAATCAGATCAACGTATGCTTTCATATCTGACGGAGGGGTGTGTCACCACATTGCTTCACAAGTTTGGTCTCCAAAGAGCCCATTGAAGGTAAAGCTACTCACTTGGAGGATCTCCCATAGAAGGCTGCCGACATGGGCCAGACTTGCCTCTTTCCTATATGATATATCAACTGTTTACCGAATATGTGAAGAGGGGTCTTTGGACCACCTTTTTTGTCGGATGCTCCTACACAGGATGTTTGGGGCGTGCTTGCAAGACGGACACAGGACACTATCTATCAGCCTACCAAGCAATGTGCATTCTTTGTTAGAGAATTGGGCCAGAAGATGGAGCTTAGAGGGAGACCGGCTTACTTGGTGGATCATCCTACATGCTCCACTATGGGCAATATAGGGTGAAGGAATAATAGAATTTTCAGAGGTGAAGCTAGAGTGGAGGATAGACTGGCATCCTTTATTTGTGAAAGATTGTCTGAATGGGGGAGACTCTTGTAATGTGAATGCTCACAACTCTTCCCTTTTTGTTTTGTTGGGAAGGAGTTAGGGTTACACCGTCTTGATGTATCCCCTTTTGATGTATAGAGATTTTACTGACTACACTTGTACTTCCCTCTTTTACTTTTAATACAATCAGTGATAACTTTCAAAAAAAAAAACAATCAAGGGCAGGTATACCATCACACAACTTTCCCACAAGGCTGCAAACTAGCTGGAATAGAATGTGGAACTAGCAGATTCTAATTTCCGATTCTAATAATAAAAGGGTTTTTTGCATATTAGTCCCTACAAATAAGACGAATTGCTTTTTAGTCCCTAAAATCTCACTATTGTTTAAAAAGCCCTTAAAATCATGTAACTCTAGCAGAAAGGCCCATGTAGTTCGTCGACGTTAAAATAGTTGGATATTCGATGGAATATTCCATCCTTCCGTTAAAAAAAAGTTGAAAATCCTAAACTACCCTTAGCATAACCCTCTCCCTGTGAAACCCTTCACCCCACCACCTGCCACCGCACACCCCACCGCCTCCATACGCAGCCGCAGACGCCCCACCGTCGTTGCAATCTGCGGACTGCCCCCACCGGCCGCCGCAGACGCCCCACCGCAAGGCCTCTAGAAGACTGCCCCAGCCGCAGACGCCCCACCGGCCACCGCAGAGCCCCGCCGCAGACGCACTGCCCCATGTGTGCTTTTCCGCGTCTATTTCCGATTTTGAAAGTGGAAATCTTTTTCCCTTCTCACACATTAGTTTCTGCAAGTTCTGCAATTTGCATTGCAGGCCATGTAACCCTTCCAAATCGGCCATTGCCATCACGCCCCTTGCATTTCATGGAAGCGTTTACCAGCCAAAGAAAACCATTGGGATGCTCTCTTTTTAATAAGAGGGGTTTCAAAACGCAAAGAAATCCTGAGAATCTGGTACCTCCATCACAAGATCCATTCCGTGACAGCTACAACAACAACCCGCCAGATCTCTTGGTCTCTGCCCCACCACCGCTGACCACTGCATTTACATATTCGCTGACGAGATGCAGAGAGAGCAAGAGGCGATAACTATAACAGCAGCACGAAGAAGATCATGCCCACCTCTCACCTGTCTGTCTGGGTGCGCCTCTCATCTGTGTTGAGATGTTCTTGTCTCACTTATACCTCCATGGATGCCCAGATGAAAATGGAACACATTGCTGCCCTCGAGTGTCCATCTTTGCCCTCTTTCACGGCTTTCTTTGATAATGCGCAGGACTACTCTATTTGATATTTTTATGTCACATCGAGTAAGAATGAGTTCTTCCCGAATAAATCAGAATATCTACTTCGTTCAAAAATCTCAAAAAAGTGCTTATGATAACTAGAATACGATTAACTTTTGGCTATCAGTATCTGTTATTTTATCTATTTCCTGAATAAACTGATTCTCCTCTGAACAGAAGAAGATTTACTACCAACAAAAGTACTCTCTCTCTCTCCTCTGAACTGATGGAAGTGCTTTAGGAAGTTGATGGAGAGGTCGACCTTTCATGGCAGTGGGCGAAGGTGCTAATTAATAAGGCAAGAGTGTGTTTACGTATCCTTGTGCAACAGGTTGTGTGTCATTCAAATACTTGTTGCTATGAGTTATAATAAAATGGGTACAAGATACTAATCTGGGTGTGTCAGAGAGATACTTGTTTAACATCAGGATTCACTCTTTTGCAAATGAATCCATCCCTTGTTTTACTTTCCATAAAAAAATGACCCTAAAGCAGATTCAAAAGGGTTTTGTTTACAGTGATTTTAAACCAAGAATTTTAAAAATCAGATTTCAGTCTTTTGCATTAATTAGAAGTACTTGAAGCGTTCAAGCCTTGGATAAAGAACAGCACAAGATGCATCATAGGAGACACATTCTAAAATATTTATTTCTGAACTTTGGAAGCCTGTATGCATACAAGGTCCAACTCACGATAATTGTATACAGTATATCCACTCTCCACACGACATCAAAAGTAAACAATGTAACGACAGACTAGGGTACAAACAACCATGGTAGTTTCTTCTGATGAAAAGTAATCAATCTCTCAAGTCTATGCATGAAAGAGTACTCACTACATCTTCAGCCATTCTAAACAGCAACAAAGCCCCCAGCAGAACTTTGAAGGATAGTTCCTGATGTATACTTCTCTACTGAGTCCAATGATGTAGAAACTGAAGGACCGGTTGCGATGAGCCATTGTTATACGGGTAACAGGGACAACGGAGATTATATGCCTTTCACATATGATCCACAAACACTGCTTTCACATCACCAGCTGCCACCATGGTCGTGAAGAAGCCATAGTTAATATCAGGAGAGCCTTGATAATGCATTTATATTGTATGATATTTAGCACCACTAAAGTCTTTCAGTGGTGTCGCCGTGTTGTTGAAGGACCCTTGTGAGGTGTCGACACCTCCTAATGGAGAGGTCGACCTTTCATGGCTAGACAGAAGGTGTTGCTTGCTGGATTGTCCGTGGTGTCGACACTCCTTGATAGAGAGGTCGACCTCTCCCCACACCCCTGCACCTGCACCTCCCCACACCCCTGCACCTCCTCGCTGCGATTGCCCTCCTCCCCTCCCCTTCGCGAACGGCCACTCCACCACGCCCACGGCCTCCCTATGCCACACCCGCAACCGCCCCTCCACCTGCACCCCCCTTTCGCGGCCGACCTCCCTCACCGTCGCCCCTCCCCACGTCACCGGCCAACTCCCCACCCTCACCCTCTCTCGTTCTCCCTCTCTCTCACCCCACACCACGTCGCCGATCGCCCGCCTCTCCTCTTCCTGCTACCACCCCGCAGCCTCCCCTCCAGCCTCCACTCCGCCACCAGCCGTGGCCACGTAGCCACCAACCCACCCCCGGCAGCCTTCTCCTCCTCTAACACCACGTCGCACACGCCACCGCGGCAGCCCCCCTGCCACCCTCACCACCTCCACACATCTCCGACCACCTCCACCACGGCGACTGCTTCTGGGCCTCCTCTCCGTAGCGCGGCGGTACTACAGCAGGGAGGAGTCTAGGATGGGGGATCAACAATGGCGGCGAGGAGTCCAGGGAGGGGGAAGAGAAGAGGATGACAGAGAGGCGGCCGCGGTTGGAGGGGAGAGAGGCCGGGAGGGGGAGGCCGGGAGGAGGAGGCCGGAGGGGGGGGGGGGGGGGAGAGGTCGCAAGAGAGGGGGGAGGGAGGCCGGAGGTGGAGAGGGAGGGGGGGAGGGAGGTCGCGTCGGTCGGAGGGGGAGGGCGGCCGGAGGGGGAGGGGGGAGGTCGCAGGGAGAGGGGTGAGACACCCCTCTCTCTATCTCTCTCTCACACTCTCACACTTAACCCAGGGGTTAGTATTTTCATTATCTTTAGTATAAGGTAACTATAGTTTAGTTAACTGAATGAACGGTAGGGACTTAAACGTGTAACAACTAAGATTATAGGGACTATTAAAATAATATTCAGAATGGAGGGACTAATCGGCAATTCACTAAGTTTATAGGGACTAATATGCAAAAAAACCCATAAGAAAAACAAGGTTCTGTTTCCGATTTCGATAAAATCACAACATAATAATTCCAATTTCTCTTTTGGATTACCGAAAATGGAACCGTTTCTGGTAACCATGGGAATGTTAGCTCTCTTTGAAAAGTTACGTTTAAAAATTAGATTTTCTTTATTATTCAAACTTCAAACTCTCTTTCAAATAATAAAAATCAAAATTGTCCAATGCCCACCCTCTTAACTTATCAAATTATTTAAAACTAACTTCAAACTTAAAAAAGTATAATCTTAAAAAATAGCATAATCATAAATTCGAAATGGGATATGGAAACTGATGTTTCCGATTCCAATCCATGTATCTTCTCGGAATATCCAGTTCCAATTCTGATAGGTAAACAGTGACATTTTATGCATCCAAACCCTATAAAAATAATCAGAATCAGGTCAGAAATTCGGGTTCCATTTGCATCCCTACTTTCCTACATAGCCCATTCAGTCAGAAACATATCGCCCATTCAGTCAGAAACATATCAGAGGTATATCACCCTAATGATCCCCTTCTCAAAGGAAAGACAAGATTTTTTGAAAGGCCTCCCCCTAATGAAAAGAGTGATTTCCTCGATTTGTCCATCTCTTTTCTTTTTAAGGCAAGATTGACCATTTTGATCCAATAAAAAACAAAAAGGTAAGTGGTTGATGCTTGAAGACAACACACAGTAGTGTACCATAGGATAGGCTCAAATTAGAAAGCCAACAGAAGGAAAAAGAACGTGAACTAAGAATACTTGAAGCTCACCTGTTCTCCTGCAAGAGGATCAGGTACATTTTCAACAAGCAAAGGCTCTGCTTTCATAAGATCAGGAAGTAATGTACGAAGAACCTGCGCATTCTACCATTATAAGCAATGAGAAAATTCCATTCCGTATGTAAGGAGACATTAAAAACTAAGAGGAGAAGAGGGAACTCTCAACCTTACAGATAGAAAAGAGTTAGATAAATACATAATGTCTTAAAATTGATTTACGAAAAAAATCATTTTCTTTGCTTATTGTAACATGTAAACCAAGCTACCTGTCCAGCATGTGAATCATCTGATTCCATTGAATCACACTTCTTCCTTTCAGTTAAAGGGAATGGATCCTTGAGAACCTCTATTTTGCTTAGCTGAAAATCTCCTGCACCTGAAACATGAACCTATTTTGGGTGGGGGAAAATGAGCATATGACAGCCAAAACAAAACAGATAAAGACAAGAATAGTGAAAAGTAAGTTTACCAGCTGATTCGCAGTAAAATTGTGAGCGCGCACATAACCTGATAGAATCAGAGAGCATTTTTCAGGATCCCCTATATCAGCGTCCACATCAATCTGAAAGGCATTTGCAATCAGAATATGTGACATGCAAGTACCATAAAGACTACATTACAAATTTTGTACTGCAAAATACATCTCAAATCTATTTTTCTGGTAACATAACAGCAGTTTGACACATTACTGCACAAATAGTTTCAAGCCAATTATGCAATTAATTAAGTCTATAAGAAGAGGATGCATTGTCTCTCCATTTTAAACAAAGCCTGTTGAGCATCGTGCATCCTCATGCACTTGAGTAAGAATCTTAAAAGGAAAATCAACGTTTGAATTATTCCAAACCTGGCTAACTAGGGAAACTATATATGTTCATATTTGTTGGAAGCTTGAAAATATATCAACCTTACACCTAGATAGGGCTCAAAGACTGAGCATTGCAGATCAACCTGGATTCTCAAACTGGGAAATGGACACCAAATTTGTAACATATTACATCAGCCTATCAGGCAGCTATATCCTAGCCTGGCAGGCTGAATTTTTTTCATAAAAGTTTCAAACATGGAGAAAAGTGCCCGGTCTATGAAACACATTCAAATTCATGGTAGAAGCCCATGAGACCAGAAGAACACACCTGATAAGCTAATACAGCAAGAGATGAATCAAGAAAATCCAGATCAATAGCCAATCAGGTACGTACACTGGAGGAGTATTAAAAGGTATGGTGGTCTGAAAGAAACAATAGAACTTTGAGTAATGTCTTTAAGAAGGGAACAGTGGATATTACTAGTACCCCAAGTATATTTTTTAAAAAAAAATGTCTTGGGAACTTTGAGTAACGGCAAAGTGCAACATTGTAGCCAACAAATCTTGGACAGTCTCCAATGTTTTCTTGACTCCATCTTCATCCATTTTACATATCTACTTTGTTATCAGCAAGTGATTTTGGTCACTCCTTTACACTAGTACAGGAGCTTAAAATCCGTCTATGAAGACCAAAACATGTCTAGATTTTGGTAATGATAGCTATAACCATATAGGAGCTAACTATAGCTATAACCATGTACGAGTTCAAGTCTTATTTGTAGCTGAAAAAGTACTCAATTGCATCAAGCGAAAAGCTGAAAATGTCAGTTGAACCTTCAAATTTAAGGACCTCAACCCTGATTTGCAGCCACATATGCCATGGCTGCTTAGATGACAGATGAGAGACCCCGAACTCTCTATCTTCTGTCAAGTTATAGCATGCAACAATATTTCAACCCTGGCACAGTTAGCCACAATGCTTTTGCCACCTGGGGTCTATCCTCCATGTTAAAAGAGCTTACCAAAATTAACATCAGAAAATACTGCCCCATAACAAGATTTCCCAATGACAGCA
Organism: Amorphophallus konjac; assembly: GCA_022559845.1. Lineage (NCBI taxonomy): Eukaryota > Viridiplantae > Streptophyta > Magnoliopsida > Alismatales > Araceae > Amorphophallus > Amorphophallus konjac. Next base: position 348,111,434 of record CM040125.1, read on the forward strand.
TGATGACACCCCTCCCCTTCCATAGATACATGTGATTGTCAGAGTAACAAGAATCACATGAGAAAATAACTTGCCCTAATGTAAGCATGTAAAGATTTCCAAGAGAACGACAACCTAAAATGATCCCACTTCAAAAAAAATTTTAAAAAAAAGCAGCTCCATACTGCAAATATTAAACATTAATCTTTTTGTCCAGACTATCCTTCAATAACTTGCCTAAGAAAGACCCTCAAAGCACAAGCATTGTCCATGGGCATCTAATGTTCTATTATTATTTGGAAGATAGCAAGGCAGATACCAACCCGGAAGGAAAGCCACAACACAAACAAAAGTAAACTAGGTCCGTGAAATATAGGCTAAAATTGTTAAGCAAACCAGCAAAGTTCACAAGAAAACTCTCCCTGTTCATCAAAGCAAAATCTTTAAAGCCATTTCAGATGAGCAATCTGCCAAGTGAAGAATAGCTTGGCATACATTTCATTCTTGCACATAATTATAATGAAGCTTATGGATCAAGACGGAAAAATCAAAAAAGAAAATTTTAGTGGACCCTAAAGATATCTATTTTTTGACTCTCAGAAAACCTACCCGATGTGCTCTTGCCACTTTTTTACTTTTGTTTTGGGAAATTTGATCAGTGGAGCTTCTAACTTTTGAACATGTTAAAAGATTCATTTTAGAACCCTCCACCTCCACTTCTTCAGAACCCTCTGCATATATTAACTCAGATACACACTGAATAAGTGTCCAGAGGAGCTAAAGAAATTGATAGACTTGGAGGAGGTTGACCATGGGTGATTTTAAATCCCCATAGGTGGATTTGACAGACTTTAAATCAAAGATTAGTGGTAATGGAACTTTTTTTTCTGAAGTGGGTAGTACCACTATTGTATTAAATGAAGAAGGATGTACTAGTCAATAAGTTTCCAAAAAATCCCAATACGATCATGGAGCACACCAAGCCAGTGTGGTCCCCCTAACCCCCCAACAAAGCAAAAAGGGACGAGTTCTGGGAATTCACATTACATAAGAGATCCGCCCCTTCTCTCACTCTATCACAAATAAACAAAACAACTAACTCTCATGCCTTAACTTCTCTTCTAAAGGTTCTGTTGTTTCGCACCCCCCCAACAAAAACCACAAGGTAGCATGGAGAATCATCCACCACACAACTCTGTCCCCTCTGAGGGTCCAGCATCTGCCCCAAGTCTCAATAGGGGGAATCACCTCCCTGTGACGGCCAATGGAGTAGTGAGTCTTCCGAGCCAGCTCTTCCTAGATTCCTTGAAAGTACGTGCAACTTACAAACAGGTGGTCTAAAGTCTCGTCCTCATCCACACAAACATCAAGTCGGAGAGATGCCCTGAAGGAAAGGAATCAGCCTGTCCTTAGTGGGCAACCTCATATGGGAGATCCTCCATATGAGAATCATCACCTTCAACAGGCTCCTAGGCTGTCAATTTGCAGGGCGAGGCTATGGCAGACACCCCCATCTGAGATGAAAGAGTAAACTGAACCGACTGAGAAGGCACTCTCCCTCCCCCACCTCCAAGTCCACTCGCCCTCTCTGTCAGGCTGAGGAGCAAAGTCCATGAGGAGGTGAAGGAGGTCCTAGAGCTACTCTATCTCCATGAGCTTAAGATTCCTCCTGAAAGTCGGTGTCCAGGTACCTCCTAACAGTTGAGCATCAAAAGCTTGAGAGACTGACCCCAGGGGGGCTATTGCAACTGCAAAGAGGCCCGAAAAAAAGGGCTCCGGAGTGAAGTCACCGCACCATCTGTCCTTCCAAAAAAGGCACTGATTGCCCTTCCCATGTCGGACCCGGACACTAGAGAAGATAATATCCCTACAAGTCAAGATATCTCGTCCAATGGGAGAAATATGGTGCTGAGAAGATGGAGCTAGGTCTCAGACCCGCTCCCTACCATAGTACCTCTACCTAATCACCTACTCCCCGAAGCTGAAGCTACTGGAGCCACTCCCGACACCCTCAAGTGCCTCTCCTCTTAAATTGCTCCCAGGTCCAAAGTGGTCGGTTCCGGAGAAGACACACGAGGTATCATATGGTCCATGGTATGCAATCTCACAAGATCTCAGCGAGATCTCGCCAAGATCTCTGTCTCGGCGCATCCGCGAGGCACGAAAACGTCCCGAGTCGGCGCATCTCGGAGATATCGTGTGCAGGCGGGACCGACGGGCACGAACGGGGTGAACCGGTCTCGTTAGGCGAACCGGTCGACCCTAAAAGCCTTAAACCCCCACCCCCCGACCCCCGTCGAGTCCTCACGAGTCACGCCTCACCTCAACCGCTCGACGCACTCTCTCTCCCCGACACTCTCGCACACACTCTCGCACAGTCGCACGAGGTCGCCGTAGCCGCGCTAGGTGCCTCTCCCCGCCAGCTAATTGCGTCAATCTCCGATCTTGGGAAACTAGTGAATTCTTGAAGAATTATTTAAATTTTATAAGGTATAATTTTATATTTGGGTAACTTTTGATGCATATTGATATTAGTCCATGTGAATGGCTTTCTTATTGTTATCATTAATCTTTATTTGGTAAAATTGAGTTGTCAATTACAAAAACATGTTTGTGAAATTGAGTGGTTAGTATAAAAGAATTAGGATTTTCTTAGAAATAGGCTATATATATGAAAAAATGTTCCGAAATCCCCAAACCCGATCTCCCGAGATTTTTTCGAGATCTCTACGAGATCTCTTCTCTCCAACCCCCCCCCCCCCGAGACAAAGTCGAGATCCGATATGGCAAACCATGATATGGTCTAACAGAGGGTCGGCCGCCCCTTTTCCTTCCAGTTCCCACTGATAGCTTCCAGCGTTGGATGCCAATGAAGCAAAATCCTCGACATGCCCTTGAGGTGTCCGTCGATTCCCTGCAAGGCTGCAACACCATTGCACCGGAAGTTGTCTATGCTTGCAACTCCAATCCTTCCTACTACTGAAGGCGGCATCTGTGGCCTTCCACGTCACCCCGTCACGGCAAGGCGAGAGGAGACAATGACGGTCGTGCTTTGGAAGCCCCACGAGCAATTGGCGGGGAGGACATCGACACCATAGGGTGTCGATTTTGCAGCTCAAGGCGCCTCTGCACCAAGGACGTTAGCAAGTGGAGTAAGAGCCCCTTATCGGGCCTCGAAGGACTGGAAGCCTTAGGAAAATTGGATTCGGTTAAGTTTTGGGTCCCGCTGGATGACTCGGACCACCCCCGATCCAATAGTCGAGTCGAATGCCCCTCCAACTCATTCCTTAAGCCGCCCGAACTGCCTCCTAATACAACCGATCCGGGACCCCTCACACCGACCGGTTCCATTGGGCCTTCAGCATGGGTGGACGACGCAAGCTCGACCCGAACAACGAAGGGTGGCCCATTAGGGTCCAAGCAATTCGAATTTTGAACATCCGCCGAATTTGCCGACCCCACATCCCTAACCTCCAGCCGCAACCCTTGTTGCCCTAAATCTGACAACGGCGACACTCCAGAAGCTCTTCACCCAAGGCCGAAAAACAAAGGACTCTCTGTCTAGATCGACGGTGACGACAGCCGATAATGCTGTCAGGCTTGCCACCTGGACGACTGCAACAACCCCCATCCACAAGCCCAACAGAGTGAACCCCAAACTGCCCCTTTCCACTCTCCCAAAGTGCCAAACCACAAAGGAGATTCCACCTTCATCATAGAGGAGCAATGGGACTCCCTCGATGACGATACGGACTCTCCTCCACTTGGGGCACAGAATTGTTCCACTGGACTTTGTCCATCGCTGAAGGCAGAGGAGGGCGCCGTCCACCACCAAGAAACCGGTGTCTGCCATCACCGCCACCGTATCTTCTTCCTGTCCAACTACTAAAAAGGTGGACGTCGACACCCAAGAGGACTCCTAGCATCCACCTGCGAACACCTCGAGCTTGCGCCCGACTTCCTCTACGTCTAAGAAGCTCTGAGGATTTTCGAGGGCATGACCCGCATGAGAGGTCACTCGTCGAAGCTAGTCCCCAGAAATGGCGTTCACTGCCCCGGGGGATTGGGCGGACGAGTTCCGACCTGCTTCGATTATGGGAGAAGGGGTCACATAAGACGTTTGGGTAAGGTAGGAGGACTCGCAGGGTCCCACAGCAGCTACGAGCAGGTCATGTCGTTCGCGGAGGTGGTGAAGGGTAACCCTCCACCGAGGCCGAAGGGGTCTGAGAACATACAGTGTGTGGATGCAGGGGTGATCTCGACGAACCTCCTGACTGTCCGAACTGGCTGGCTGCGACAGAGCCTATGTGTGATAGTGGTGGAAGGCTCTATAAAGAACTTTAGAAGGTAATTCCAAAATCTAGGTTAGAGTTAGTGAAAATGTTGGGTGATCAATTGAGAATTTACCAATAATTTTTGACAGTTTGTGTCCCTTTTCAAGGTTAACAAGATGGTAGAAGTATTGTTTTCTTATGCATTAAAATACAATATGTGCATTTTGAAAATAAACTCACCGGCATCCTCAGATGGGAGTATGCACTTTAAAGTCACTTGCATTTGTCCAAATGATAGATGTTTTAAAAACCACCCATGATAATAAAATTTAGACATAATTTGCATGATAGCAAAGAACGCAGTTGCAAGACAAACACAAAACGTAGACCAGACGGTAGGATATATTTTTTTGAGAAGTGGATGGTACCACATTTGTATTAAATGAGAAGAAAGTGAGATATACAAATATAATCAGTCTGCACTCAAAAATCCCTATACATAATCCACACCAAGTCAGTGCATCCAATACTATCCCCTCAACAAAAAGAAACGAGAGTTGTGAGACTCCACTTTACAAAAGTGTTTCACTGCTCACTCACTTGGTCACAAACAAAAGAGACAAAGTTGTCTTCAATTCTAGCTTCACCTCTAAAGATTCTGTTGTTTCTTTATCCCCACATTGCACAAAGTGTAGGATGTAGTATAAGCCACCAGATAATCCTATCCCTTTTAAGTTCCACCTCTTGTGCCAATTAAGAAGTAGGTGCTACACACTCTCAAATGGGCCAAAATTAAGATAGATCTTGTCTGCAATCTTAAGCCCAAACCTCCCTAGAAAATGAACATCCTGTGAAGAGATGATTCAGATCCTCCACCTCCCCACATAAACAACAAAGGGTAGATAAATCCTGAAGGAATGGGGCAATTTTATCACAAGTAGGTAGCAAGCCTTGTGATATTCTCCATATCAGCAATTTCACCCTTAGCGGACTCTTGGGGGTCCAAATTTGCGAAGCAAAATAGTGGCGTAAACCCCCCATCTGATATGAGTGAGTATGTAGACCTGACTAAGAAGGCCCCCTCCTCTCATCTCCACCACACCCTGTTAACCCAGGTCTCAACTAGACTAAAGTCTAGAAGGAATAACAAACAGCTGATCCATCTCCTCCTACGCCAGATTCCTTCTGAAGGTGGGTGTCCATATACCCCCTGACAATTGTGTCAAAGGTCTAGGCCACAAATGCCATGGGTGCAGTCGAAATACGAAAGAGGTTTGGGAAGGAGTCTTCTAGAGTGAAATCCCCGCACCACCTGTCCTTCCAGAACAAACATCTTTGTCCATTAATCACTCGAACCCGAACATTAGATATGATGATGTCCCTGCACTAAAGGATGCCTCTCCAAATCAGGGAGACATTGTACAAGAATGTCGATTCCATGTCCCAATCTCTGACCCTACTATAGTATCACTGCCTAATCAGTTGAAGCCATAGCCCAATGTCTTCCCCTCCCAGCCATGTATGGCAGTTTCGGCCGAAACAGAAACGTTTCGTCCGAAACATTTCGATTTCGGACATAAACGATCCAATACAACCCGGCTACAACCGGGCCGAAACCAAAACCCTGCACTTTGGCAAAAAAATAATAATTTAATTGGTTTCGGATTGAAATTGAAACGATTTCAGTTTCGGACCCGACCGAAACCGACATTGCCATCTATGCTCCCAACCTTCATAGCCATTTACAAAGTAGTGCCAGGTTGAAGTCCCTGAAATTCTTGATGCCCATATTGCCTTCTTCCTTGCTCTTGCATACTCTGTCCCATGAGATGTCATGCCAACCCCTGCGATTATCCTCACTGACATGCCAACAAAATCTAGCTTGAATGAACTCCAACATCTTGCCCACTGTTTGGGTAACCTGAAAACAGAGAGATAGTAGATAAAAAGGCTATCAAGCACCAATTTACACAACACTATTCTCCCCTCGTATGAGAGGAGTCTCGCCTTCCACCTTGCTAGCCTAGATTCAAACCTTTGCACTACCCTCTACCAATCACTACAAAGTAGGGCCCTTGAGGACAATGGTAGACCCAAGTAGGGAAAGGAAAATCTCCTATTTGACAACCCAATATAAATGTTGCTCTCCTGAGTGCTCTCTCCTCCATGTTGATCCTAACTAGACTGCTTTTGCTAAAATTTACCTTCCATCCAATAATCACCTGTAGCAACTCCAGCATCAACCTGACATCATACAATTGACTCTCTTCATATGCTAGAAAGAGAATATTGTTACCAGCATATTGCAGGTAGTTGATGCCCACATTATGGTGCCCTACCTGAAAGCCTCCAATTAAACCAACCCTCACAACTCTCATCTACATCTTGCTCCAAATTTGTGCAACTAGAACAAACAAAAGAGAAGACATAGGGTCTCCTTGGCGAAGCCCTATGCCACTATGGAAAGAGAAAGTAAGCTGACATTAACTAAGATCGAAAAGTATGCGTATGATGAGGAGATACATGCTCGGATCCACCCAATCCATCTCTGATCAAATCCCATCTTGGTCAAAGTTTGCAATAGATAGTTCCAACTCACACTATCATATGCCTTCTCGAAATCCAGCTTCAAGACCACCCTCCCACCTCTTTTGAGTCCTCAAGCATACAAACACTCATGAGCAACAAAGAAACTTTCCTATATGTGTCTTCCCCCGATGAAAGTCCCTTGGTGACTACTACCTACTCTACCAATCACCTTGTTGTTTCACACACGCGAAATTTTGGTATCCATTTCGTTGGATAAATATGCGTATATTTAGACTAATTAGCATGCATATTATAATTTCCACGTGCGTGGCTTATCAGACGATTTAACGTTCGTGTACGAGACCTTTCCCCACCGACCGGAGTCGGTATTTATTTACATCGGACCAAGTCCGAACACCTTTGATCAACTGCCTAAGATCTCATTTTCCCTTACGATACTGGCTACGATGAAGATTTTTTTAGCCCTCGAGAAGAATTCCCTTGCCTTAGGGTAAGAGCATTATTGCAATTTTCCCTTCACATAAGGGCTTATTTGTAATTTTCTCCCCATTAGAGAGATTTATTTGCAATTTTCCCTTTGGTGGGATTGATTTATAATTTTCCCTTTTAAAGGGGTTCATTTGCAATTTCTCCCTCACAGCAGGGTTTTACATCTCGATCCGGGTCGGGCCGACCCGCACGACCCGGCCCGCCCCAGGCGGTGGACGGGACGGCCGAGCCGTGGGTCGTGGCCGGGTCTTAGTGGACCGCACCGACCCATGCGTCCCGCCACGTACCAGACCGCTCCGCTGCGGGGTCGGCCTGGTACGTACGGGTCGGTCGGCCCGTGCCGGTCCGGCCATTTAACGGGCCGGTGGGGGGGGCGTTCTCTTCACGCTTCAGACTTGCAGCGGTGAAGGGCGACAGTGGCGGTGGCGAGCGGCGGTGGACGGCGGCGAGCGACGGCCGAGACTGGCCATCAGAGGTAAGTGAGTGGTTTTTTGAGTTTTTTTTTTTTTGTTTGGGGGAAAGTCACCTGTGGGGGGCAATGGAGGGCGGTGGGGGTGGGGGGGGGCAGCCACCGGCGCCCACCACCCCCTCCGGCCTCCCACCTGTCAGATCTGGCAGGTGGTCGGCCAGATTTGACCGGTGGGAGGCTGGAGGGGGTGGTGGGCGCCAATGGGGGACGGTGGGGGTGGGGGAGGGGGGTCAGCCGGTGGGGATGGGGGGATTAAAAAAATTTAATTAAATTTTTATTTTAAATAAATTTAATATTATTAGTTGTAGAAAATTAAGAATAGATTTTGTTAGATTTTTAAAAACTAGTTTTGATGTATTATTTAATTCATTTAATTGTAGATGTTTTAAATTTAGTGATAAATATTTTACAAATGATTTTAAATTTATAGATAAATTTACGTATTGTAAATTGTATTCAATGATCCTATATAAAATTTAATTAATATAAAAAATTATAGATTTAATTTAGATGTATTAAATAATGCATTTAGTTTTACATGTTGTAGAAATAAATTTATTGTTTTCATTAAAATTATATTTGTAACAAAAATTATAGATTTAATTTAGATGTGTTAAATAATACATTTAATTTTACATGTTGTAGAAATAAATTTATTATTTTCATTAAAATTATATTTGTAACAGAAATTGTAAATTTAATTTAGATGTATTAAATAATACATTTAGTTTTACATCTGGTAGAAATAATGATATTGTTTTCATTAAAATTATATTTGTAACAAAAAATGTAGATTTAATTTAGATGTACTAAATTTAAAATTCAGTTTTACATGTTGTAGAAATAATGATATTGTTTTGATTAAATTATATTTGTAACAAAAATTGTACATTGAATTTAGAAGTATTACTTAAATTTGTTAGTTGTAGATGTAGAACAATGAAATTTCATATTTTTGAAAAAAAAAAATCATACATCGTATATTTGTAAATTATATTCACTAGTTATACGTAAAAAATAATTTACTAAAAAATTACTATATTTTTACTTTATATTAATTCATTATAAAATTTAGTGATATTTATAGTTTATATTTCTTATATTTAGGAGATACATTTAAACACTCTATAGCTCCTAAGGGACGTCCAAATGACATTGGATGGTCACACAGAGTTATGTTGGATGGCAACCGTAGGTGTTGACGTTGCAACTACTGTAAAACAGATCACCGGGAAGGAGGTGTGTCTCGGTTGAAGAAGCACTTGGCAGGAGGAGCCGGTGCGGGATCCTCTGAGGTTACTGGGTGTACCCATGTGCCTAGAAATGTGAAACTTGCAATGGCTAGGCACCTGCGGGAGAAGAGAGTTGAGATGCAAGAAAAGGAAAAAAAAGAAGAAAAGAGATAAAGCAGCAGTTAGCGGAAGAGCAAGCGACAGCGACGAGGATGAATGCGCATGGACAGCTAGTGACGAAGACCAACAAGCGTGTACTGACCAGCCTAATGTGTTTGTCACGGTCAATGATCCATATGAAGCGGAGTTTCGTGAGGCAGTACGTCAGAGTAGAGATGAGGCAAGACATCCCGAGGAGACGAGAGTGCGAAGCCGCGAGACGGCAAGGACCGAAGCATCAGACAGTCATGATTCATCTACGACTCGACAACCACGGGGCATGAGGAGTTATTTCACTGGTGACTCGGGTTCACAAAGAAAAAGGACACAATCGATCAACATTGAAGATGTGGAGCCCGGTGCACTATCCCGAGAGCATGGCAAGCAAACGAGGGTGGATGATGCATATGGCCAGAAGGGGACTAAATGGAAACTCGGACAGGCCGTTGCAAAATGGTGGCAGCACGCGGGTTTGTCTTTCAATACGGCCAACAGCCCTTACTACAAGCCAATGTTTCAGGAAGCACAAGTTCTTGGGTCACACGTCCAACCACCTACATCGAGAGAGTTGGCCGGCATATATCTTGATGAACAAGTTGCTGAGATCAAGAGTTATGTGGACTCACTCAAACAGAAATGGTCAAAGTATGGAGTCACACTAATGTGTGATGGATGGTCAGGTACCACTAAAAGTAGCCTGATCAACTTCCTTGTTTATTGTGACAGACATGTTTTCTTTCACAGATCAGTGGATGCGTCAGACCAAGTCCACAGTTACCAATATATTTTGTCATTGATGGAACAAGTGGTGGCCGAGATCGGAGAGGAGTACATTGTTCAAGTGGTGACAGACAATGGCTCGAACTATAAGAAGGCTGGGGAAGAGCTGATGAGGACGAGACGACACATTTTTTGGACCCCATGTGCAGCACACTGTGTAGATCTGATGCAGAAGGAGATTGGTCAACTTCGTGTAGTCAAATCTGTGGTCAAGGTGGCACAAAAAGTCACGAAATATATCTACAACCACACACTTGTATTGGCATGGATGAGAGAGCATTGTGGCGGCGAACTGTTGAGGCCTGGCATCACACGATTTGCCACCAACTACATCGCATTGCAGAACCTTCTGAAGCACAAGGATGGGTTGAAACAAATGTTTAGGGGTGAGACTTGGCTGAGTTCCGCTTTTGCCGCTTCAAGGGAAGGAGAGGAGGTCGAGGAGTCAACACCAGTAACTTTTGGGATAGAGTCAAGATATTAGTATCATTGATAGAGCCACTGTATGAGGTACTGAGATGTGTAGATGAGGATAGAGTACCAATCATGGGGTTGGTGTACTGTAAAATTGAAGCTGTAAAACGGAAGATTCTTGGGACGTCCAAGAAATATGGACCCACTATCTTAGAGACTATGGTGGACAGATGGGACAGGCAAATGAGCCGCGATCTTCACATGGCAGGTAAACATTTGCAGTCTTTAACAATAAATGAGCCGCAAATGAGGGTGGACGATGACACAGCATGGGAGCGATTGATGCAACCTCCAGCAAATCCACATCCACCGCCAACTCAGGTGAAATAATATATACAAATCGAATCACATATTTGATTAGAGAGCGTAGGCATACATCTATGTATGATGATGTACCGATCCGACAAATGAACAGTGGTCTCGGGTTGTGACACCACGACATTCAGTATCTACAGAACCTAGAAGGATATCCACTTCTAAAGAGGCTAGAGGGAGTTCGTCATTTAGAGAAGTGAAATTATATTGCATTATGTACATTTATGTGCTGTATTTCATCGCTAATTGATTATATTATCTTTTCAATTGTGTAGCCTTCGGTAGCATCCAAACAACCATCTCAGTCTGCTGCGCTACGACGCTCAACATCTAAGGCACCTAGTCAGTCGTCTCAAGTATACGTATAGACTTACACAGTACAAAGTAACTTGAACTTCTTATCTAACAAAGCGTCCACTTCTCAGGCATCCAAAGGGACAACATACAGCTGATAAGCCTCCGCCTGCTCCACAGAAGAAAAAATCATCATCATAGACCACATTATTCAAGAGCAAAAAGGACACGCAACCACCATTAAATCCGATAGATATTGGAGACATTAGATCCCAATGCAGATGACGACACTCCCGAGCCATCTGTTAAGCCCCGCATCAGTGGGAGTCATGACTCCAATGAGAACAGTACACCGACAGGGTCTTCATCCCATAGTCGTGACAGTTCGCAAGGTGGTCAACGGAGTCGTCGTAGGGATACTAGTGCTGGTGGCAGAGAGTATAGCAGTGGTCAAGGCAGAGGTCATCGCGGCCAACAGCCCGCCGCATGGACAGAGGAACAGCACTTCACACATGCCACGCAAGATGAGGACCACGGTGCTCCACCGGCAGGGACGAGGCGGGCAGCTGATCATTGAGATCTCTACTATGGAAGTTCTGTTGCAGACAGTACAAGCTATCAAGGCATGCTGTCCGATTTTGAGAGGATTAGCACACATGACTCTCAAGAATCTGGAAGTGACTATGGACGGCCATGGCAGCAGTAGCCAATGTATCATGACGATTCTGAGAGCAGTAGTTCATTCTTCCCATCGTATCCATATCCTCGTGCCCATGCTTCAATGCCGCAATATACCGAAGGATACCATTAGCCCTCAGCTACGCCACCACCGGTCGTGTACTCACAAGGTTCCCAGCAGTATGAATACTACGTATGCATGTACTGGGAGAACTATGTTGGTTCGATGCCTTATGCAGACTATCTGTCCTATTTGCGGAGCACGTATAATGTGAGATTGTTTGGATATGGGATGTGGCCAAGTTTGAGCCCATATGATTGGGAGTATGTATCATTTGTTTATATTTATGAGTACCTAGAAATTAATTATAATTTTCTTCATATCTTGAGTTTTGCACTTACCATTCAAGTTACTAATGTAAAATTTTACAACATTTGCAGGTCATCATGGACGGACGACGTCACCCTGTGTGGGAGCATGATTACACTGTTGAGGGTGATCGACATATGCACTATAGATATTGCGGACATCGCGTCACCGGCATACACAGATTTGCAGAGCACCTTGCGGGAGTGGGACGAGATTGCCGTGCATGCTCCTTAGTTCCAGAGGATGTCCGAGATTACTTTCGGAGACAGTTACGGGAGGGATATGTTTCTCGTAGAAACGGGGCATCCTCTTCTACGTCCAGGGTACCCCCACCACTAGCACCGGGCCGAGCAGGATCTTCCTCCACGTCCAGAGCTCGAGCAGCACCAGCACCAGTCGCACCAGTAGCAGATGATAGACTTGAGTATATAGATGTAGTTAGGGATTTTTTTTAGAGATTTTCATGTACCCTCCACCACTACACATGACCCAGCCTTTGTGCAGATTGTTACATATTTTCAGGCTCACCCACATGTACCTCCACCCACTAGGATAGAGTTAGATTATACGGGTCATCAGTCTCATGTATCTGATTCTGATTGGGATTCGGGATTCACAGATGACTTAGATGAGTGAGTTTTGGCATTTTGTACTTCAATGACCGGAGTTGAATGATGTCATCATTATTATGGGAGTTTTTTTATCTCTTAAAATAAGATGTTTAATTAAGAGGTGTAATATGTTGTTTTTATATAATTAATTATGTGTAATTTAGTATGGATCTATTATCACAAAAAATAACTCTACATTCTAATATTATTAAATATAGATATCATTTATAATTTAAATGAAATTTTATTAAAATTTTATTTTTAAAAATTTTTAAAATTTAAAAAATCAAAATATCACGTCGTCTTGTCTTGCCAAGCCGACCTGGTCGCTGGGTGACCCGCCCGACCCGACCAGTCCCGAGCCGTGACCAAGTCGGACGGGTCGCTCGGGTCGGCAAACCATGCCTCACAATAGGGTTTTTATGCAATTTATCCTCGAATTAGGGCTCTTATGCGAATTAATATCCAAGGAGAAGCCCACGTCACTCGTCCTTTTCTTGATGGCACGATAGACATTAGCGGGCCTGGCCCCATTAGTTGACGCATCGGCCAAAATTGTTGAAGGGTCGACATTTGATGGAGATCCCAAAATGATTTGGTAGTTTGATGAAGATGCGAGATGCCCAAGTAGAACATCATGTTCTCGCAATAATTCTTATACGTGACATTTCAGTGCTTGGTTCTCCCACTTCAAACACTCCAAAGTGATGTCTGGTTCTTCCTGTTGTTCATTTGTAGGGGCATTAATGATGATTGGCGTGGGATCATCTGGCTCCCCAAGGTCGAGTCCAGCCAATTGACCTAGAGCCACTTGCAAAACATCTTCAAGTTCTCGCAAGGCAGGTTGTAATATGATAAAATCTTCCTCGTCATTAGAACCAGCAACGTGGATGTCATAGCGCCCCATGTTGCCAATAACAGGTGACTGAACTTGGCCATTGTGGCTTTCAGGTGCCGATTCCCCTTGATATTCAATTGTGTAGGCACTGGTCTCCTGGCAGGGATTTGAGCTACTGGCGGAAGATGACAACTCTATCGTGTTGATAGCACAATAGACTTTAAAGTCTACCTCTGAGTCGTAGTCAATCCCTCTTTTATCATTCTTGGGGAAAGGGGGTTGTCCCGTGACTTGCGAGGGATACCACAATTGCCGAAAGTAGTCGCGCCGGGAAGTTTCCTGTAGTTGCGGGATGCTCTGCTTCCGACACATTTCTTTTATATGTTCAGGTATATCGTCCATTTCCCGGACGAGTTCGAGGGCAATCTTCAGTACCTCATTCCAGCCAAAGTCATCGTCGGGGGGACCTTGAGATACTAAGTCTCCCTTGTAAAAGATGATGGGCTTAACAACCTCATTGCTCTTTTTTTTTCTTTCCTTTGGTATGTGACGATAAACGTCTTTAATTGCTCAACTTTGTGCTCTTCCCTTTGGAATGGAAGCTGCATGCATGCCAAAGGCAAGGAGATACTTTTGTCAATTGCCCGACTGATGAGATTGGCTTCAAAATTAATCTCCCACCTTTCTAGCCGAGCTGGCTTGGCATTAGCGATGCTGGCTTGTATATTCAGCCGATGTAGCTTGGCGAGATCCTCATCTACTTCGAAGAGCTCATCTTCATCTTCTTCTTCTGCAACAACCTTTTGCTTCCCTTTGTCCTTGACCTTGACAGGAGACTCGATGGTGGGTTCCCCAAAGTATAACTGAGCGTCCGTCAAATTGCATTCATTTGGACGGAACGGAGCCCGGTGAGCAAAGACAGTGTCCTGCTCTCCACCTTTCGCGTACTTAGTGCATTGGTGAAGAGTTGAAGGAATGATCCAATTTTCATGCAACCAGTTTCTCCTAAGCGGGGCCTTATACGACGTGTTAGCGTCGATAATGTAGAATGTGGCCTTCGTGACAAAATTGTCCATGGTCAATTCCACTTATACTTCGCCCAATACATCTTCTAAATTCTAGTTGAATCATGAGATTTTGACGTCGTTGACCCTTTACAAATAGGGCAAGAGAAACAAAGACTTGAAAGTCTTAAGAGGCATTGTATTGACGGACGCCCCAAGGTCTACCAGAATATGGTTCAGTTCATGACCGTCTATCTTCCCTTGCATGTATAGAGGACGATTGTGGGAAGGGGAAAGTAGCAGCATATCTTTGTCTGTGAAGGTGACAGTTGATGCGAAAGCTTCATATGCTTGAGCCTGAAGTTCAGTCACCTGTCTCATAAACCTCTGGCTCTTGGAATATTTTCACGAGGGCTTTCCCTCATTTCTTTACTCCAAACAATAACTTCCCACATGGTGACATTAGTTGGGAACCGCTTCATATATTGGATGATCTTACTATCGGCCCGCGCACGAGCTTGATCCAGCAAAGGGATCATCTCTAAGAGAGGCTTAGGTTAATGGTCGGGCTTCTTGCTTGGCTCCGATTTCCCTTGATCACTAGGTTCTTCTTGGAATAATAGAGCCAGGGAATGTTCCTCAAGAGGAGGCGGCTCGACATTGTCCTTGTCGGAGGGACCTGCTTGAGCTGGATCAGCTTATTCTTCTCGTGGGACCGACTTTATTGGTTCATCTTCCTCATATGACGACTCAAAGAAGAAGGTATCAGCCCCAACTTGAATCTGAGTTGGATCAGCTGTATTTTTTTATGCGGGGTTGGCTTTACTGGCTCATATTCTTCATCTGACGGGTCAAAAAGGAAGGTATCAGCCCGAACTTGAATATCAGGAATGAGACCTAGCTCTTGTCCTCATAAGACGATCAAGCTATGGGGGCAAGTCGGATTAGAACTCTCCCCATTAGAGGATGTCGAATGCCTTCCTCGCCCACAACCCCGTCCTCTACCGCGACAGCGGTTTCGGAGCTCCGCGTTACGACGTCGGTAAGTTGCCATAGTGATCCTATCCCCAACTGCAGGGACAGCGGTGCTATCTCCGCTTGGTGTTTGTAAACTTTCTGGCGGAGGTATTGACACCATATTGCATGAGAAGTTTTTTAACATTTCTTCTAACTTCTCTATGGTGAGTTCTTCATCATTATAGAAGATGGAAAGCTCCTCTGGGATGGGAAGCTTCTTGCCCTCTTGTGCCCGCTGGTACATTTGGCAGAGCCAGTTCTTGAGCCAGGTCTTTCGCTCTAATTCTCCCCATATGATATATTTATCGAGGGGAACAACTTTAGTGAGCATAGAAGGAACATATTTCTCAAGCCCATCAATCAATTTTTGCAACTTTTGCAGAGGAGTTAGCTCCTTATGGGCGTCCATGGCCGTAGCATGTTTGGCTTGTTACTCCAACCTTCTCTTGAAATTCATTTTTTATCCTTCTCCTGCTTTTTAACTCGTGCTAATTCAAAGGGAGAATGAACATCCATTTTTACAGGAGGTTGGAAGATGCCCCCAACATTGGAGCCATTGAACTTGCCTTTTCTTTTCAGGGGTGACCAAGCTTCTTTGGGGCCACATTAACCCAATCGGCTTCTTCTTCATGCACCCAGAATGTGGTGTTAATTGCTTGACTGGTTATTTCAAATGGCAATTCTTGAAATTTGACCAAATAAAGGCCAAAATTTTGGGGTGTTGAAGCCACGTGGGACTTCTTGCTTGCCAGTTCTTGTCTTGGTCTGAGACTTAGCTCGGAAAGCCCAGGCTTGGCCTTGTCCTTTTGACTTGAGCCGGAGATTAACTTGGGGTTCTTCTGTTGAAGATTACTCTTCTGGCTTTGCTCCGCATGTAGCTTGAAGATTTCTTCGAATCTTGGCCCTTTAGCTTTCCCCGGAGTTTAGTTGGAGATCCCGTGGCTGGGCCTGGCCTTTTCGGCTTTGCCTGGTGTTTGCCTTGAAATTTTCTTGCTGAGGCTTGCCTTTCCGGCTTTGCTCGGCATTCAACTTAAAATTTTCCTGCTGAGACTCGCCTTTATGACTTGGGCGAGAGCTCTCTCCTCCTAGTTAAGGAAAATCTTGAGTTTCTTTTCAGGCCGCCTGGCCCTCCATGCTCACACGTGAGGCAGGCGAGCCTTCCCCGGGTTCTGGAATTTGCTTTAGAGTAACATTGTGGAGAATCGTGCACCAATATTTCTTTCCCATCCAAAAGAATCTCGAGTAGCCTCCGGATTTCTTCCTTCGAAAAGGGCAAAGACTTCAAGTCCTGCCACAGTCGCCACTCACGGCACCATATTGTGGGATGACCCAAACTAGGACCAGCCTTCCGCGTTTCTAACTCGACAGATGTGTGAGAAGTTGATGCATACACAACATTGACTGAGAACGTCAGCAGCTCCCCTTCATGGGGCACGGAGGATTCAATTTGAGGCGTTATCCCTTGCTAGTCACAAGAGATCGGATCTTCTTTTCTCATCATTTCTGTCGGATGGCTTTGACTTAACATTTGTTCGGTAACTTCTCGAAGTTTCTCCTTATCATGTTATCCCCCTAGACATTGATCTCCCCTTTTTGAATAAGGATTTCGATGCAGTCTTGAACTTCTTTGCATTTCCTCGTCAGGTGAGATACCCTAGCGTGGTATTTGCAATAACGAAGATTCTTTTTCTCGGCGTCCGTGTAAGTTGCCGGTGGGTCGTGCACCATAATTTGGCCCTCTTTAAGTAGAAGGTCGAATATCTTCTAAGTATTCTCCTTCGGAAAGGAGCACCGATGGGAGAGCCTCTAGCCTGGATACCACACAACGGGTTTAGTTTAGCTAGGGCCAGCTTCTCCTGCCTCCGGCTCAGGGAATGTGAAGGTTGCTGCCAGATGGTTCCCATTGATTGAATGATGGATTACATAGTCGACTGAGTCAGCCGATCTCAAGTATGAGGTTGTGGGAGATCTACCAAAGAGCTTTTCATTGTGATGAGCTAGTTTTAGAGCATCTGCTCCACCTCATCCTTCAAAACATAACAGTTTTCAATAGTATGACCCAATATGCGATGGTATTCATCCGATTTGTTTACATTTTTTGGCTTCTTGGGATCTAGCAGAGACATTAACTTATTTTTCGTGCAAAGATTAAAAAGTCTTTTGGTATGATGCTTTTTTAAGGAATAAGGAGTTTTCATACGCTCTAACAATCTTGCGGATGCCTTCCCTTCGGACTTCTTGCCGGAATTGTTTGAAGTCGCTACTTTGCCAGAACCATTTGTGGAAGAGAAATCGACGGCATTTGCCTCCTTGTAACTCTATGCTCCTTGAGTGCCTTACTCCTAGAGAGGGTGAATGTTGGGTTGTCGGCAAAAAATATTTCTATCTTCGCGACAACCGAATTTGATTGGTCAAAATCTTTAATATTTGCCCCCATGAGCTTTTCGCTGACCTCTACCGACAAGCCCCTCCGGCATATTGTTATTGTATCTTCTTGGGAAAGAGGGTTGTCGCATCTCATGATGAAGTCCCTCCAGCGCTTGATGAAGTCTAGTACAGTCTCCCCTCTTTTATACTTGAGTGAGCACAGCTCTGCAATAGAGACCTTCCTCTCAGTCGATTAAAAGCGATCGATAAATTTCTTCTAGAGATCGAGTCAGTCGACCACGGAGTTGGGTTTCAACCTTGAATACTATTGGAAGGCACTGCTCGTGAAAGAGGTCGCAAAATAGCGGAGAAGGTATGACTCCTCCAGCGCCAGGTCACCCATGGCCGTTATGTAATAGGCCAGGTGTTCGTGTGGGGATCCTTGCCCATTGAACTTCTACAACTTTGGCGCCTTCGGACAATCCGGCAGAAGCTTCTTGAATTGATGGTGTATTGGGTATGACACACTATATAGATCAATAGTAGTGATACCCCTGCCGCATTGGGTAAACTTATCTTCAACGATTTTTTCTATCACACACCGCTGGGCGATGACATCTTCGACTGCCGGTGTCCGGGAAGACTGGACATTGGGCAGAGCACGAAGTGGCTCGATTCTTACTTCAACAGCCACGTTGTAGGGTGCAACCGTGTGTCTGTTGACCATGGCGAGATTACCCAACCGCTGCTCTCGCCAGAGACTTTAGTTGTGCACCGGTGTTGAAGGTCTTTGAGCATTTGCACTTATTTGCGGCTTCAGCTCTAGCATGAGATTAGTCATCTCTATATGCCAACGCTACATGGTTTCAAACTTGACATCATCAGACATTACTTAAAATGTTGCCCTTGTAGGCGGCTCGAACACCGGATTAACATATTCACCCATGGGTTTAGCTCCCCCTTCTCCATGGATGCTGATGACTTCATCACGGTCGATTTCTTCTTAGAGAAGATTCTCCTCTTGGTTCATAACTTGCTCCTGGAATTGACTCTGATGTTGACCCTAGCTGGAAGTCCCTGCCTGGCCACTAAATTGGGCTTCGAGGCTTCTTCAGGTGGCAATCCCGGTGTTAAGGTACACCGCATCCACCGCAGGATTTTCAGCGGATTCATTTGGGTTGGTTGGGATGCCGACAGCCTCTGTCGGCTCCTAACCGGAGGCATAGCATGTATAAATCTTCATGCCATCCCCGGCTTCATACATTTGAACCACCCTTTTCTTTCTTGGTGGCTGGACCCTCGGGCGGGCTGGGGCTCCCAGCCTGTTGAAGACTGAGATGCGTGATGTCGAGGCCTCAGCACGAGTAGTTCGTTCTAATTGGATTGGCTCCGAGGCTTGAGTAGAATTAGGCTTGCGATAAACCCTTTTTTTCTCTCTTCTCCTAGGGGGCACAAGAACTTAACATCCCGAGACGACGAAGAAGGGTCTTACTGCCATTCTGGAGCTTGGTCGGGTTTAGCCGCCTTGGCTCGCTTGATGGCGCGGGCCTACTATTTGGTGACCCATATTTGTTTCATCTTCTGGAAACGCTCTTGGTTGTGTTGCCCTCGTTCTTGGATTTGGACTTCTTTTTTAAGTCTGGCTTGTTCTCGCGCACCTTGTGGAGAAGAGCGAAACGGTTGGAGGTTAGGACGGTCGAGACATGGTTGTCCCGCGAGAGTATTGGCTCGCCGTCATCGAGCCGAATGCGCAAGCTTCTAACAAGAACTGTCTTGCCGGAGCGAAATCGCTGTTGCGGGCTTCCTATTCTGGCGGGCCCAGCGTCGCCCCCACTTAGCACAGGCAGAGCTGTATGAGATTGTGTTGACTGAGAAAACTCGGCCTTGTGAAAGGTAGGGCTTGACGCCCATAGCTGAAATAGTCCCAGCCAGAGCAGCCGATTCTTCTTGTGCGGCGGGGACAACCCCCAGGAAGGAGGAACCAACCACCACCGGAAAGTCCCGAAGATAATTGGAGTTACTAGATAACCACATCTGGTATGGGTGGCAACCACAAGAGGACCATATGTCACGGACGCCATTGAGAATTTGTGTTTCAGAAGACCACTTTGCTTCGCAGTCGATGTCGAAGTTGGGACCCTCCCTGCTCCCTCCTAAAAGGACAAACAAGAGAAGTGAGGACCTTCGCAAGGCATTTAAAAATATTTTGGCAGAAAGATGAAAGGCAGAAAAAGTCCCACCAAACGTGCCATTATGTTTCACGCGCAGAATTTTAGTACCCATTTCGTTGGATAAATATGTGTATATTTAGGCTAATTAGCATGCATATTATAATTCCCACGCGCGTGGCTTATCATACGATTCAAGATTCGTGTACGGGACCTTTCCCCACCGACCGGAGTCGATGTTTATTTACATCGAACCGAATCCGAACACCTTTGATTAACTGTCTAAGATCTCCTATGCCCTTACGGTATTGGCTACGAAGAAGATTTTATCCCTACGGAAAAATTCCCTTGCCTTAGGGTAAGAGCATTATTGCAATTCTCCCTTCACATGAGCACTTATTTGTAATTTTCTCCTTTAAAAGTAATCCTCCCATTAGGGGGGTTTATTTGTATTTTTTTCTTTGGAGGGGTTTATTTGTAATTTTTCCCTTTTGGAGGCATTCATTTGCAATTTCTCCCTCACATTAGGATTTTTATGCAATTACCCTCAAATTAGGATTCTTGTGCGAATTACCCCTGAATTAGAATTTGTATGCAATTTGCCCTTAAATTAGAGTTTATGTGCAATTTTCCCTTGGACTAGGGCTTATATGTGAGGAACGAACCCTTTCATGAAATCCCGAGAGTTTTACATAACTTCCCCGGACGTTTACACAATTTTGTGAACTTTGAGGGTATAATCGCAAAACCCTGAGTTTTATGAACTCGAACACGATATCTCGTCAACCTTAAATACATTCGAAGAAACTTATGTCATTTCCAAGGGACGCTTGCATCTCATAATTTTTTCAAGATTTCTTGAGGATATTTGCCCAATTCCACAAAATGCGGGGGTAAAAATATAATTTTACGCATGTTGGGGCCTTCCACATGGTATTGAGAAAATCATTTCTCATTTTTGACATTTGTATGATCAACATAATCCCTTTTTTTAGCTTGGATCCACTTGGATTCATAATACACATGATGTGCTCACACGAGGATACTTTGGTAAAATACCCTTTTAAGTGAGTCCTTTGTACAAAATAGGGTTTAAACTCAAAGAAACTCCACAAAAAGAGGGCCGCCACCTGCTGTCTTGCGCTGGACTGCTCCTTGTACTGCTCCAAGCTTCTAAGTCTGAGAGCTCCAAGTGTTCTCTCTTGTGTCTTGGCCTTGGCTTCCTTTTATAGGGAGTGGAAGAGCAAACCCAGAGGCTACAACTCCAGATAATCCCTCCTCTTGATCTCCCGTTTCTTTTTTTTTTACTGCAAACTTGTGAGAGAGAGAGACAAGGAGGCGGAGGAGGCTCCACCAAGTCTACAGACCCGAGGGGGGCTCCCTCATGATCTTCTTCTTTTTCTGCATTTTTTTTTCTGGGCACAACACAGTAAAGAGGAAGAGGGGGAGAGGCCAGTGGACCCCCCCCCCCATTTGGGCTGGGCAGACTGGAGGGAGGACCTCCGGGTCTGCAGAACCCGCTCCTCCGGGTGTGCAGAACCCGAAGGGACCACCTCTGGGTAGGTAGCACCCGGAGGTGGGCCCGTCCGGTCTGTAACACCCGGAGGTGGTACCTTCGGATTTGCAATACCCAGAGGTGCCACCTCCGGGTTTGCAAAACCCAGAGGATGGCCTCCCAAGTTTGCAGGACGGCCTGCCAAAAGAGAGAAAAGGGAGAGGGGGGCGATCCCCCCCCCCCGGTCTCCCAATTTAAAAAACTACTAAAACTCCCTAGGTCTGTCCTTTTCCAGCAGTCTTCTCTGAATTTTTCTGCTCACTTGGAGGCGACGGCGCGTGGCCCTTGTTTGGCTTTTTTTTTTGGCTTTCTTGGACCTCGTCATGCTGTCTTAAGTGTCGATAGTGGAGAAATAACTCCGTGACACATTTGACAAAAGCTTCTCGGACGCCGGGACCGCTATCATTTATGTTTTTGCCACGTTAGTATATGACTTTAACGCTGCCTACCAAGTGTTCGCTGAAATGACTGCACGTTAAAACACAATTTTTTGTATGAAAAATTTGCTCGATGGGATGCCGAGGGCGCTTGAAATTAATCCTCCTATAACGACTGTGATTTTAAATCGCTTTACGCCGTCATTCAGCGGAGTTAATTTAATTAAATTTTGCAATTACTCAAAATAATCTGTCGATAATTGTGGGGTTCAACACATGTCTAGCCTCATGGCCAATAACTTGATGATGATCTTGTATGTGCTATTCAGCAGACTTATGGGTCTAAAATCCCAGAGGTCTTATGCACCTTGTTTCTTAGGGATAAAGACCAAAAGGATTTTGTTAATACCCCTCAAGTGAGCCCTACCCTCCTGGAACTCTCCTAATGCATGAATCAAGTCCTCCTCGTTAATTTCCTAGCACTCTTGGAAGATCATAGGGAAGCCATCAGGTCCCAGCAGCTTATCACCTGTAAGAGAAAGGTTGTCTGTCTGATCTCTTCCTCCGTGAAGGGGCTATTTAAGGCCTCGCATTTTGCTGAAGATAACTGAGGAAGGTCATCTACAATGTCAGGTCTGCACATCTGATCCTCAGTGAAAAGTTTAGAGAAGAACACCTTGGCCCACCCCCTAATCTCCTCCCTTGTGATGGTTTGCTCGCCAACCTTGATGGAGGTTATATGGTTGATTCTTTGATGCGGGACGGACACGCGACCTGGGACTGTAGCTCCCGATCGTCCCTATACGAGGGAAACGCTGGACCGTGCGCGGTTGAGAAACCGATAGTGAGTCTCGGGTATCGGCTTTCCGCGTGTACTCGAATCGAGTCACGGGACAGGTCACTCACTCTCGCTCTCTCGCAGCGGTGATAACAATATATCGGGCTAAGAATCCTAACACTCGCAGCAGCATATACAAATAGATACGAGTAAAGCAAATGCGAAAGAGAGAGGGAGCGAATTTACCTCCACACTCCGGGCGTGGGGAAGACGATCCCGGCCAAGTACGGTAACTCCCGGTAACAACAGTTAAAACTTAATTACAGCAGTGAATTATATTGCCCACTCCACGCAGGGAGGTAAAGGGCTACAAGTGGGCCCGGAAGGACCAATCTTGGGTTGACAGACAGCAAACTGGAGGTGCGTTCGGGCGAACTCGGCATGCTGGTCCGACTCGGTCCTGCGCCGACTCAGTTCTGACTCGCTGGACAGCAAGCCGTTGCCTCCAAAGGAACGTCGCCTTCCTGAGATCTTCTGACGGCGCCGCTTGGCTGGGACGATGGCAGGACGTCCCTGAACGACTATCTGAAGTGGTCGTTCCAGAAGTTGACCTTTGGTATTTGTTTGTGAATTTCTCCCGGACTGTTATTTCGGACCCGCACAGGGAACAGATTTGCGCGCCTCGGCGGAAAGAATTAATTCTCTCAGATCCGAAATCAGATCGAGGTGAGACCAGCGGCGTTGGAAAGAGGACTCCCAGATCTACAACATATAATTTTTGTAGGTCGATTCAACCAAGGGATGAGAAATGAGAGGCTTTGCAACACTGTGTTGTTTCTGTGGATCTGATTACTGACACTCAGGACAGAAAGGGATCTGTCTGAAACTGACCTTTGACCAGTGGGTAGGGGAATTTTATGGGTGCTGCGAAAATTACTGGTAGAAGGGGTGGATGTTAGGAACACCTGAGAATTTTTATGGATTTTCTGAAAATTGATAAGGGGGTGGGAAAAATACGAAAAGGGAACATTGTCCCGCAGATCTGTAAACTAGCAGATTACTGAGGGGAAGAACAAAAATATGGGAAAAATACCAAATGAAAGCCAAATGGCACGAAATTTAAACTGGAGGCTAGGGGAGACAGGGAGAACAAGCCCTCAAAGTTTGGACTCGATCAGACAACAAGAGAAAAAGAGACAATTACGGGATTGAGGTTCTGTCCTGATTTGGACAGAGCTCCGACGATGGCGGTGGCGGCACGTTGGCGGCACGAACGGAAGGCGGTGGCGGCGGAGCTGAGCGTCGCACTCAGAGAGGTGGTGGTGGAGATGCGTCACACATCTGAAGGAGAGCCTTCACAGCTCTAGAGAGGAGAGAGGGGCGCCCTTGGGCAATTTGAGCACAAATGGAATTTTCTCTTCATTAATGCTAAGTAATTCTCAAAATACAAGGTATTTGTAAGAAATGTAAAAAGACCTAAACTAACCTCAGATCTAAATTTGGGGAGGGGTAAAAAGGGGAGTTCACATTTAATTACCCATGTGTTTTGACTCAATTAAAATAAAAATACAAAACCTATTAAACAAATATAAATGGGGATGGCATCTTGGACTTTAAGGGTTGGAATATTGGATTTTTTTTACACATTGTCCCATTGAATGGTCAATCCATCTAGAAGCCCACATTGGACCTTTGACTGGCCCCACATGGGACCTATGACTTAGGTGGACCAATGGGGAAGGAGATGGGGGCCCATTGCTAGTTCTACTGGACTTTTACATAAAAACTCAAAGATCCTTAAGGAATGACAAATTGGCTTAGAAAGCCTTACAATTGCAAACATACTTCCCAAGGATATAAATGCAAACTAAAATGACACAAATACAAAAAAAAAAGTTAGTGCCCGGTGTTGATTCCCATCATTCTTTCTCCCCAAGGCAATCCTCTGAAAATAAACAATGTTCTTGTCACCTTCCTTTTGCCATTCCTCCCTTAATCTTTGCTTCCAATAAATCTCTTCCCTTGTGAGGATCTATTCAAACTCTACCCCAAGTGTCACCCTCCGTAGCCTATTAGACTCGTGCAATAGCCTTGCCTCCTCCAAGCAGTCCAAACCTTCCAATTGTTGCAAAATCCTCTCCTTAGCCAATCTGCCATGTAGATTTTGCAAGCAACCAACCCTTTAAGAACTTGGGTTAGGTGCTTCAATTTGCCAACCACAATAGCCATGGAAGAGTGACCATGCTTCTGTACATCCCAAACCCTCCTGACTAAGTCCATGATGTCTACCTCTCTAAACCAAAACCTCTCAAACCTGAAACCCTGCCTTCTCTCCTGCCTTCGACTGGTCTTTAGAAGTATGGGCTTGTGATCCAATATAGGCCTAGCCAAACAAGAAATTTGCACAGGGGGAAAGTGGTCTTCCCAATAAACTGAAACAAAGAACCTGACTACCCTAGAACATACCGGTGAAGCCATCATGTTTGACCAAGTGAACCGGGAGCTCACCAAGCCAATGTCACTGAGAGCCACCTCTGTTATGAAATCGCAGAAATCCTCCCATCTCCCGCGTATGGGGGCTGACCCCCGTCCTCACCAACGTTGTTGTAACTACATTGAAGTCTCCTCCCACACACCAAGGGCGACCCAAGTTTTGATGATATAACAACAGCTCGTTCCACAAAGACCCCTTGCCCGCCCTGGTTTGGGGGTCATAAATCCCCGAAAAATCCCAAGAGAAGCCATACCTCATGTAGAAATGAAGGGAAATAGCCCCCAACTAACATGTCTATCCTCCACCACCTCCTTTATCTCGAACTAACTCCATAGAACCATAATACCTCATGTCCTCCCTTCTACTAGGGTGGACACCCCCATAGTAAGCATGGCTACCCAAATCTCCCTCATGATCGGCTCCTCACACCCCTCAAACTTAGTCTCTTGAAGACACAAGATGTCTAGCTCTTTCACCACTCTCCACTTTTCGCCCCCACCAATCTCCCTTACATTCTATGAGACAATCCTCATAAGAATAAGGATGTGTTCCTTCTTCCCACCTCCACCTCCAGCTCATACCCCCTCACCTCTCCATCCCTCTCCCCTTAGCTACCTTCTTCTGTGATTTTCTCATCCTCGCCTCCCTAGCCATATTGAGAAGCCACCTCTAGTGGATGTTGGTGAAAACCCCCTTCATGTCCCTCTCCATCCCTCAAAAGAGACCCCCAATGTGTCAACCAAATCCCTCATACGAGTCTCCATCATCTTTTCCACCACCCCCATCACCTCCCTTACCTCCTCCCTTCCCAGCTTGCCCGTCTTCCACCTCCTCACCATCAAAAAAATCCCTCTCCGACTTCATCGCCTCTCTGAGAGTGTTCAGGGCATTCCCCTTGTCCTCAGCTGAGTGTTCCTCCCCCACCGCCTGCATCAAGGCACCGGAACCCTACTGCCGCCACTAACCAGGCTTGTGCGCCCGTGTCTATCACTGCGATCGTCCGGGTTCACATACTCCAATAATAGCCTCCCACTATTGCTCCTCTCCTCCACATACAGCAGCGCCTTGGCAACTTATGCCAACGACTGACTCGTGATTACCATCATCGGAGTCAATGATGTCTCCTCCACTGCAGACCGCTAGCCGCAAGAGTGATTGGCGATATGCGGGCACCCCGATTGGAGCTTCGGGCACACCTCTGGCAAGAAGCAGAGCCTGATTTTCTCCTGGCAGGATAGTTGCCGCTGAGGTGGTTCCCGATAGCAAGCACCCGCCAGAGGACACCTCCTGTTACAAAGGGGCAGGTGCTAGGTGATCGCACTAGAGCGAACGTCTGGTGGTCGGAGAAGGTTCGGCGACGATGAGGCCTCCACTGCAATTGCCAACATCTGCCAGCTGAGCTCCCTGCCTCCGCCCCCCTCACGATGTTGCAGGTGCACTATGTCCGCATCTAGACGGAGAAGATGAGGCTTATTGGGTCTCAGAGACCCAATATGACCCCGTTGTTTGGATCTGAGTAAGTTCCCGAGTCCGAGACAAGAGGCCATGGACCTAAACCAATTTGTTTGCCTCAACCGGCCCATGGGCGTGATTACAGCTTGCACAGGGATTGTGATCAGCCCATGAACCCAATTTGGCTCTCCCGACCCCGTCAAGTGGGCGGGTCTTTTGAATTTTGAACAACAGGCTGGGGGGTTGCCATGTACCCCTGACCCTTGTTCATCTTCCTCCTATCTGCGGTTGGGGGGATGCCCTAACTTGTGTCGGTAGCTGAGCGGCTCGGCCACCACTTGCACCAAGAACGTGGTTCCCCCAATGTCGAGCGTGACCGCCGGCGACACCACAACAAAACTTGACACCATGGCCAAGCATTGGACCACCGTTAGAGAATCCTCTGCAGCGTAGTGCAGGGATCCAGCCTCCTCTGACGCGAAGGAATTCACCAAAGAGGTGATCCCCTCTTCATCGCATAGAAATAAAGGGACCCCCTGAAGGCGTAAGGAAATCACAAGCCCCCTAGGGCAGGGAAATATTGCACCCGAAGCACATTCCCATTGGCCACAATGAACCCTTCTTCTGCCGCCTGCACTGTCGCCTCTTCACTGCTACCAACAGCCAAGAAGGATACCATGAACACCCGACACACCTCCCACCTATGACCACCTACTGTTTGAGCACCACCGCCTCTTCACTGCTACCGACAGCCAAGAAGGCTGCCCTGGACACCTGGCACACCTCCCACCTGTGATCACCTACTGTTCGAGCATCGAGACAAGCCCTTATCAGTGTCGGGTCAGCTTGGCCTTCCTCGGTGCGATCCACAGACAAAGCCAGAGCCAGTCCAGCAACCTCTTAGAAGATCTGACTGGAGTAGGCCTATGTCCAAGCAGTCCCTACCCCCATTCAACAGACGTATGGGAGTTGCCGTCTGTCAGACCACCTCAGCATAGGAACGCACTGGCTATGTCCTCCCCTCACTTCCTGGGCTGGTCACACCCCAACTCCGCCCTCCCAGCTTGCAAAACCTCTAGGTGTGGCCTTCTTGTCAGCAACGGAAGCAAACCAGAGGAGTCTTGTGCGCTCTTCGGTACCCCCAGATCCCCCCTGTCGCTCCATACGTCGACCTACCATCAACCCCGCCGATGGGGGCCCTGTTCACCCATGTGGCCAAGCCCAGGCGTGCCATAGGACTAATCCTCAGAGTTTCTCTCTAGAAAAGTCTAGAGAGAGAGTGCAGAAACATGTTAGTACCAGTCCCAGACGGTAGGATATCATATGATAAAGCGTGCAATGCATATCCATAGTAGAGCAGAATATCGACAAGTATGAACACAATATAACAAGCACTTTCCACCTTTTATTGTGTGCTCGCTGCTGCAATGTCTTAACACACCATACATGGTAAACAAAACATATAATATCATATATGGTAAACAACACATTTCTCTTGGAGCCAAAAAACATGGAACAGGAAAAGATTGTGGAAAATATCAATAGTTGCACCATTTAATTAACAAAAACCACTGACTGCATGCATGGTAGTGTACAAAAGAAATGATCACCACAAACAATTTCAGTGTGCATTACCTCATGTGACAGAAGATAGGGTCGTTGAATTCGCCAATGAGGAGCTGAAAGATGCTGCTCTTTAAAAAGCCACATGAACTGCAAAAGAATATATCTTGTCAAAGCTTAAAGTTAAAAAAGTAGAAACACTGAGAGTAGAAAGAGTCTGATATTGCAGGATAACTAATCTTTTGGTAGATTTAACCAGAATACACTTCTACAGTCTCTATAGGAAACAATGGTAGCCATTGACACATTCTGAAACACATTACCTTCCGTAGTTCCTCCTTTGTATCTGCCAGATAAACTTTACAATCCTCGGGCAACTCAGAAGCAGCGAAAGAACTGCATATTTTTTTCAGTTCCTGTCTCTTTTTCATGTCATCGGGAACATCCTAAGAAACAAAAGTAACTCAGCATCCATGCATGAGAGAGCTCAGTTCACAATGCAGACCAATGAATACTGACCCGTATCAAAAGTGAAGTACTAGGCAATCCCATAGCCCTTAGAACTGAAAGGCATTCACTTCCAAAAGAATCAATAGGACCCATTTCAGATCCATTGCACAATGAACAGCCAGATACTACAAAGGCAATCAGATCAGCAACCTATGTTGAAAAAGCAGCTCATGAATCACCACATTCATCACTATCAAATGAACAGGAGAAAAAAGAAAATACCAATAAAGATAAAATCCAATACCTTTGCCATTTCCATACACGACAACAAATCCCCATGACGTGCTTGCAAGACCTTCAAAAATAATTTAAACCATTAGGAAAACAGTTCTCATAAGAAGTTAAATCCAGTATGAGAAACATCATCAACCTTCCTTTAGAGGTCAATTGGTTGGCAGGCCTGCTGAGAATAGCAAACCTTGGCTTGGGCTAGGCCACAAATTTGCCTTAACCTCGGTTTAAGCTGATGTTTAATGAAAGGGCATGGCCCAGGCTGGAGGGCTGCCAAAGGAGTCTTTGAAATACTCATGGAATACAAAATAATATGATGAAATGATGAATTGCATTCAACTACAATTTCTAGCTCAGTTAATTATAGTTCTTTTCCAACTGGGTGCAACTATAGGTGATGGTCTTCTATCCCAAGAACCTGTCAACCACACTCACATGTACCCCGGTAGCAGGGCAACTAATGATGAAGGCGTATTCTAAAGTCCGTCACTCAGAAGTCATTGTCAAACCATCATCTCCCTCTGGCAGCGATTGGAATTTGAGCTCAATCATCCTCCCCTTGACAACAATTGCTGTCAAACCAGTCACTCCTCCTCCCTGCTCCTTCGACCCCCCCACCCAAACAACCAAAAAAAAAACAGTCAATGAATTAAAGTCTTCTTACATCGAGACACCCAACAAGTTACAACTTCAACAATCAACTTCCTGTGGATGCCCCTAGTCCCCTTCAAAAAGAGTCCAATCTTTTAGGCAGACTTCTACAAAATTCATGTAAGCCTCCCTGCATTGCATGGCAGCTTCATCATCAGTGCCCATCATTTTGAAGCCTTGCCCTTTGACCAAGAACAGAATGCCACGATAAAATAGAGGTAGTGTCAAGGGATCATCCCTTTGCTCAATCTCATCCTTCAACTCCTCTTGTAGAAATAAAATAAAAGAATCACTCAAATCCCCCTTAGCTGATATCAGGCGAGAGAGATCTTGTACCCGAGAGTTTGAAGTCCAGACTAGTTCTTTCCTTCTAAGCCTTTAGCTGAAGAGGAGAGCATTCTACATCCCCCAAACTCTTCAAGACTGTCATTGCTGGAACCAGTTCTAACGTCATCTCCACACTAGTTACAGATGAAACACCTTGGGAAACCTGTAAGAAATGTTGTAAAAAATTAAAGTAATTTTTTCACAATTTTCAGAAGCTTCAGGTTAAATTTTAAAAGATTGCAAAGACAGGGTTTTGTTTGAAATTGGACCAGTGTTAGTGGGCTTGAATTTATGAGTTATTGAGTCAGAAATCAGCCCATAAATAATGGTGTTTAGTGGGTTTTAGAAGACTATTAGTGGGCTGTTTTCTAGGATTTAATGGGCCAAAATTCAATGTTTTAAGTGGGCCCAATAGCCCCAACTCCCAGCTGCCTCTCGCCCCTCTCCTTTCCCACCACCATGCTCTCTTATAGGAAAGGGAAGCTGCTGGCCCCTCTCATTCCAGCGCAGCCAGAAGAGAGAGAGAGAGGGGCGAAAGCAGTGCTGATGCGGGACAGAAACCCCGAGTATGTGATTTTCTTTCTTTTTTCTGTCTATTTTTTCTTTCCTTTTTTTCAAGAAATATTCATCATCTCTCTTTTTTTCTTTTCCCCTCTTTATTTCTGTTCTTTTCTTTTTTTGTGTGTTGCTCGCTCCTTTCTTTTGTTTTGTTATTTTCCCGTTACAGCAAGTAAAACAAGAGAGAGAGCAAAAGAGAGAGAACGAGATTGAGTGAGAGAGGGGCGGAGAGTGTGCGTTCCGCCTGCTGGGCGACTGTGTGCAGGGGATTGTCTCCCGCTTAGAGTGGCTGGATGGTGGACGTCTGGGCAGACCGCTCGGAGTGGCTGGAGAAGAAGGTGGCTTGCTTGCATGCCGGGGAGCTTGGGGATGGCGATGGCGAGCGGTCCTCTGTGCAGGGGAACTCGAAGACGATGGTGGCCAGTGGCAGGGCTAACGGTGGTGCTCCGGTGAGGAGCGTCTGTGGTCAGAGGCAGTGGCTACATCGATGGGGCAGTCGCCGGCTGGGCAGGTGACGGCGAGGACGGGGCGAGCGTGCAAGAACAGGGGTTGCCGGTTCTGCACGATGGCATGTGACGTCCCGGCGCCGGCTTGAACGAGGGTGGGGTGCGTGAGTGCAGGGAAGCATGGAGGCGCAGGTGGCACAGGGGCAGGGTGGAGTCAGGCCAAAGACGAATGACGCCCGGCAGTGGCAGTGGTGGGGCCGGCGGTGGCAGCGGCAGGGCCGGCGGTGGCTCTGTTTTCGCTCCTGCCGCCGGTGTAGGATGGCAGCGTCCGTGGGCAGCCTGTGTGCGGGGAACCACGAAGGTGGTGGTGGCGGACCTGCTGGCGAGCGGTGGCAAAGGCTTCGGCAGCAACGACGACAGCTGGGTCGCCGGAAATGGCACAAGGACTCCCTGAGCGGGCCAGTGGAGCATCTACAACGACGGGAGTCTGCGACGTCGGCCTGCTCCAGGTGTTTGCAAGCCTGCAAGGTCAGGTCGGGCGGTGGCCCGGATTGCAGAGAATGTGGGCGGCAGGGTGGTGGGAGCCGGTGGAGGACGCGGCCGGCGGGGGGAACACGGCGGCCGGTGACGGGGGGGAGAGGTGCTGCCGGCGAAGGACCAGCTGGGTGGAGTCAGCGGCGGTTGGCTGCAGGGGGGGCCTTGCCGTTGCAGGTGAAGATAGAGGGAAAGGAGGGGTTTGCAGTTTGCAGGGAAGAGAGAGAGGGGGGAAGGGGAGTCGGTGCTGGTTGAACAGAGAGAGGGGGAGGTGTCCTCGCAGGGAAGAGAGAAGGGAGAGAGGAGGGAGGGAGGGGGTCAGGTGTTTTGGTCTGCTGGAGATGCAGCAGCAGGGGGAAGGGAGAGGAGCCGCGGGGAGTAGAAGAGGAAGAAGAAGAAGTTGGGGTGGGGAAGAAGATAGAGAAGAGGGAGACGGGGAGAGAGAGGGCTTCCGCCCAGTTAGGGAACGCTCAAAGCATTTCTTTTTTCAATCATTCTTAGATGTCCCAAAGAGAGGATTACACAATGATTTATAGCACAAGCCCCATTTGAAATCCTAACCCATTCCCTCCTAAATTTAAGAATTTGAAATTCAAAGTGCCTAATTAAATACCATAGCTCATAAATCCTAAGTTTAAATCCCTACTAAAACTTAAAACACCCTATTAAGAAAGTGCTATAATTGCATAAAAATAGTAAATTTGAATTTGGAGTTGAGCGGGATGGGTGCTTTGAATCGCGTCCATGCAGTCAGCCGCAATTCTCCAAGAGTCACGCTAGCGCGCCGTGGTTCAGAAATACGCGTCCACCTTCGTTGGTGCAAATTTCTAGAACGTGTCCCTATGTTCCGGCGCGTCTTCTGGAAGAACGCAGCAGCTTTCCCAGTCGCGTTTCAAATCGCGTCCACTACAGTGGACACGTTCGTTTTGACCTTCCATCTGCAACTCGCCCGGTAGCTCTGGTTTGACGTCCCCGTCAAGTGCAGCAGTAGGCTGCTGCCAGCAGAGAAGAAGATGAGAGGGGCGGCGAGCCTGAACCTAGCAACAGGGAAGAGAGGAAGAAGAGGAAAAAGAGCAGGGGAGCTCCCCTGCACAGCGCATCCAGCAGTGAGGAGAGGCCATCCTCCACTCCAAGGCCACCTAGGATTGCTCTTGAAGGTAAGGTGATACCCCTAACCCTTCCTTTTTATTTTGGGTTTCTTAAAAGCGGGTTGGGGGTTGTTCTGCATGCAGGTTAACAGGAGTTCTGTCTAGTCATTTTCTTGGATTGAGCATGAAAGAAATGGATCATTAGTGTGCTCATATCCATGAAAAATTCCCTTTAGAATTTCTGTTATGATATGAAATGATGCCAGGAGGGAATTAGATGTAACTAATGACGGAGTTGCAAACTAAGATCTCATGCTAACATGCTAATTTAATGGTAAGCAAATGCACATGCATGTTGTTTTAAGTATGATCTCATGCTAACATGCAAATGCACTGGCATCAAAACCAAGAAACCAGCATATCCCTCATATCAAACTCATCATGATTAAGGTACTCACTGCATAGATTTTTATGATGTTTTCAGTATGATTTGTTGTACAGGATAGGTGATTATTTAACCATGGAAAGTGCATGTATTGATGAACTATAATCTACACCTACTGTACTGATTTCATGAATTAAACCCTAGTCTGAACAGAACCGGTATTGTTACTCTCATTAATGAAAATGACGAGGATCATGAGGAATTGAACCATGAAAACTAAGAAACAACTCCTAATGATTTAGGGAATGATAAGAAATATGATACATATATGAACATTTAAAGACTATGACTATGATATGAAAATGACAATGAACTATGATATGGAATCGAAGTTTCCTTTGGGATTTGAGTTTCTTGAGACGACTTATTTTAAGATTATGAAGTGACATCACTTCATGGCGGGACGGGCCCAGACAAGCTGTTTCTGGGGGAAAGGGAACATCGGGTCAGCTCCTTGTGCCACAGCCGGGGTACGGAGCGCCATAGATGGCAGTACCGGTTTCGGTACCGATTTCGACCGGGTCCGAAACCAATTAAATAACATTTTTTTGCTAAAAGGGCACATTTGGTTTCGGGCGAAACCGGGCATGTGCTATCGTTTCGTTTCGGTCCGAAACCGAAACGTTTCGGCCGAAACTGCCTTTCATGCGGAGTGCCCCTCTATAGATGGGGTCTAGAGCCAGACTCGAGAAACGGCGTCTAGGACAGTGGGTGGAGACCCACTTGAGTGCCCTCGTGCTTGGGATTAGGACCACATAGTTCTCAACTACGTGTCCCAACTTAGCCTGACAAGTGCCTCTCCTTTAGGAGTGTCTGGAGAATCTTAGGACTACTAGGCAGTAGTTGAATGATTGAGCCAGTGGGCAATCCGCTCAGTTGACTCCTATGACTGCCAGGGAGTGGTTATCCCTGTTACTTCAAGATATGGAATGAGCCGGCAATCGAAGGGCCGACCAACTATAAAAGACAGATCGTACAGATATGATTTAAGAAAAGAATGGGTCAAGGTAGGTTCCAGACCCGCAGCTCATCTCACACACCCAAGATGAATTATGAATTATTTTAAAATTATGAAAGAATTATTATTACAAACTTTAAATGATTTTTTCACGAGTTTTCTCATATATTTTATTATTATTATTATTATTATGCATTGCATCTGCACAAAGGCACAAGAAAAATCAGAAAAAAATAAAGAAAAGGAAAAGAACTGAAATTATGAGTAAACATAGGTAGATTGGGCCAGGGTAGCTAGGAGGTAAATGATCCCTACTGAATCCTGTGACACATCAAGTGTTAAGTGTTTTTTTAAGGAGAAAGCTCAAAGAAGTAGGAGCGTGAAAAGCCACCTTAGGACAGCAGTCATCAGATTTTCATAGTGATTAGTGTGTACTTTTGGTTCTGTTATACTTTCTTTTTGGATTTGTACTTGTACGTACGAATCAGTGTACTAAAGGACATGTTAATGGAAACAAAGACTGTTATTCTGTTGGTTTATATATGTTGGTGTGTTTGGAAATTCCTTTAATTGTTGCAGGTTGTGCACTACTAGTCGATCAAAGGTAAGGCAGACTTCGGTCCGGGTGGCGGACTCCCACAAAAAGTGGGCCATTACAAAGCCTCCCCTAGAGGCCATTCATTGGGCACAGCTCTATACAGTGACAATGTCAAAGCATATTAGTCACCTACCTTCCCATGTGACATTGATGATGTCACTCTTGTCCTCACAGCAGAAGTTGGTGTCACAAACGACAACACCACTGATGGTAAAGCATGTCCCCCTATCAACCCATAGTCACCAACATCATCTAGTTCCCTCAGTAGATTCATCACAGCCAAATGGTTGAGACATGACAGTCTACTCTCCAGCATCCTCTAATGCAGGGTCAAAAACTTTCTCCAATCATCATTTACCTAATTGCGCCAGACACCAATGTCCCGTTGCCATTATTGTCAAGCTCCCTAACTTGCATTGGAGTCTCTGGTGCCCCACGGTCATTGGCCCTTGACCTCCATTTGCTGTTGATGCTATGGTCTGATGCTTTCTCTAGATTCCTTTATGTTCCTTCATTACTGACGGGTGACTGACAGCCCCTTTGTCACTGAGAGTCACTTGTGCCAATGCTTGCACATCTGCTCAACCCTAATAGGGAAGAGACAAGGTGGTGTGGAGGCCGCCAAGTTCAATATTTCGGCCACGTTGACGAAGAGATCCAGCACCGATTAGGCAGGGAAGCTGAGCCCTACACTACCGAATCCCCATCAACAAACTCACCAGATAAAGATGATTTAGGGCATTTAAAGGTGCCAGATCTGCTGCACCATACCACCTTAGTGGGATCTAGAATATCCATACTAGGGGAAACCTGACAAACCAAATCCTCTGGTGAGCGATTTGAATCCAAGTTTAAATGCTGATTGGCAGCCAGTTGATCGGTCTGTGGTTCAGCTCCACCCGACCAGTTCAGCCAATTCCATCTTCTTCAACCACATGATTAGGTTTTGGGACCCTTCTGCAATCCAGTGAAACCACCACTGATCTCTACCACTACAGCAGTCCGCAAGCATTCAAAGTGAGTTTAAGCTATGGATCAAAAGACATGCAACTGCAAAGCTAAAACACGCAAAAATTAAAGTTCAACATGAGAAAACACAAATTTAAGGTTTTGAAATTTAGATAAAAGAGATATCATGTGGGAACCAGATTATGTGGAATATTGTCTTTAGTATCACCAAGCATGCATGCTTAAAAAAAAATCACCAAACATACAGAAATATCTTCCAACTGAATCTGGTGTAGAAAATGGGGATTAATAGGAAATATAAAGAAACATTGATGGAAACTCAATTCAGTACGGAAGCCTTGTCTTTTACAACTCAGGTAACCTCTCCATGCTGTTGGACTGTTAAAGAATCCACTCAAGATAATGCACTCATTAAAAAGGAAAAGGAAGGAAAAAAATGGGATCATGGCAATCTTCAGGGTCAGTCAGTTTAAAAGCAGAGAGTCAAAATAGCAAGACTGGGATTGCCTATCTGACAAGATTATATGAAGTCCATCGTTGTGAAGATGAAGTCCATAGTTGTCAAGCCGCCTAGGCGGGAAGGCATTTTTTTGGGAGCTAGGTGCAACTGTGCCTAATTGGGCCTGTAAAAGGCAGCCCAAGGATCCCCGCTTTCGCACCTTGGGCCCCCAAAATTTTTGGTCAGGGGGGCTCCCCCCCCCCTTCAACCCCGAACTATTCCTGCCAAAAACAAGGAACCCAACGAGGGGGGCGTTGCTCCCACTTTGCCCCCCTCGCGACCTAACCACGCAGATCAATCCACGATGCAAAGCCAGGTCAAAGGTAGATCGGGCTCCATACACTCCTTTAACAAGCCATCTACTGTAACAGGCCCTTATGCTCTTTCACATACACACCATCCATACACAAATTCAGACCCACACACAAGGCTACTCTTGTACCTCAACTTAGTAGTTTTGTTTGTTACTTTTCTAGATAATGCTTGATGTGTTAGTGACATTTCTTTGCTGTCCAATGATATGCTTGTTTGTGATCTATGTTATCAAAAGCAATGGAGGGAAGCACCTAGGCAAGGAGGGGAGGCGACGCGGCCACAAATTGCCTCGCTTTCACGCCAAACACCACACCCCGGCCCAGTCCATGACCAGCCCACCCCGCACTCCCCAGCCCAGATCTGCGAACCCGATAACAGGATCCGCGGCTAAGCCCATATAAGACCCTTCTTCCCTTTCTCTTCTCTGTCCCCGATCGTAACCCTAGGTCGCCCCCCTCTCTCGCATCTCCTCCTCCTCTCGTGCGAACAGCAGCGGCAAGCCACTCCTATGGCGGACGGCGACGATTGTAACTCCTCCTCTTTCTCATCTCCCCCCTTTCTCTTCTCTCTCCTCAATCGAGCCCATCTCTCTCTCTCTCTCATGCACACACAAAGGGGCCGAGCACTCTCTCTCTCTCAATCTGTCTTGCTCTCTCTCTATGTATCATTCTCTCTCTATCTCTCACTCCCTCTATCTCACATACAGACCCTCTGTCTCACCCTCCCCCTCTACGTTCACTCTCACTCTCTCTCTAATCATATTGTAAGCTGCAGGGGAACATTGAAGCATTCATTTTAGACAACTCCGGACAACAAAGAGCTTAAATAGTAAATTTAATTTTTTGTTTAAATTTATTTACTTTTTGTTAAATATGTTTAGATTTGTTTTCTTTTTTTAAAAGTGGGTAGTATCACAATTGTATTAAATGAAAAAGGAAACAGATGTACAAGTATGATCAAGAAACTCCCAAAAAATCTCTATACAAAAAGATCACATCAAGGCGGTGCGGATCACACTAACCCCCCAACAAAGCAAAAAGAGAGGAGTTGAGAGAATTCACATTATAAAACAAGTCTGCCCATTCCCTCACTCCATCACAAATAAAAGAAACAAGAGACTCCTCCGCTCCAGTCTCCCTTCTAAAAATTCTATTATTCTATTCCCCCCACAAGGATCAAAGAGTGACATGCAAGATCAGTCACCACACCGTCATATCACCTTTGAGGGGAAAAGACCTACCCCAAGAGCTAATGAAAGGTCGCATCTTTGTCTGGCAGGCAATAGCGCAACGGGATCTCGTTGCCATCTCGTCCCACACCTCCCGCGCAAAGGAACATCCTACAAATAAATGGTTTAGAGTCTCATCCTCCTGACCACACAAGCAGCACATCGACTGAATACCCAGAACGAGCTGAAGCAGTCGATCACAAGTGGATAGCCTCCTGTGGAAAATCCTCCAAGTAACGATCTTCACCTTCAACGGGGTCCGCGGCCTCCAGATCTACAGGGCGAGGCTGTGGCGCACCACTCCGTCCGAGATAAAGGAGTAGACAAACCGAACTGAGAACGTCCCCTCCCTACT
This sequence comes from Amorphophallus konjac, assembly GCA_022559845.1. Taxonomy (NCBI): domain Eukaryota; kingdom Viridiplantae; phylum Streptophyta; class Magnoliopsida; order Alismatales; family Araceae; genus Amorphophallus; species Amorphophallus konjac. The sequence goes on from CM040125.1 coordinate 348,149,433, forward strand.
CCACCTCCAAGTCCACGCATTCTCCTTGAGGGAATGCGGGACAAAGTTGAGGATGAGAAGTAAGAGATCCTGGAGCTGCTCCATCTCTGTGGACCTGAGATCCCTCCTGAAAGTCGACACCCAAGTGCCCCCTGAAAGGTGAGGGTCAAAAGCCCGGTCCACCAACCCCAAAGGGTCAGCAGAGACAGCGAAGAGACCGGAGAAAGACGCCTCCAGAGTGAAGTTGTTGTACTATCTATCTTTCCAGAAAAGACAATTGTTGGCTTTCCTTAGACGGACCCGAACCCCAGAGTAGATGACATCCCTACACGTCAAAATGTCACACCAAATGGGAGAAGTCTAGGATGACAAACCCTTCTCCTGCCATAGTACTTGCTATGTAGTTAAAAGCGCACCTAGGTGCTCGCCTAGGCACTGAGGCGAGGCGAGTGGCGACTGCTCGTCTCGCCTCGCCTCACTCTGACCACAGTTGGTCTCACTCTCTCTCTATCTCACATAGACACACACACAACTTGATTTTTGACAGTGGTCTGTCTCACTCTCTCTTTGCCTATAGGATTTATTTATTTTTATTTCTTCTCTTTTAGAATGTGAGAGATTACCTTTTGACTCACCAGAATTTATTTTACGACAGTTTTTTGAATTTATTAGTTTCTTCATTATTGGTATCTTCATAGTTGTAATTTGTTTTATTAAATTCTATGAGAATTTAGTGAGTCATAATAATTTGAATCAGAGGATTGAATGAATTTAAAAAATTCAGTGACTTTATAGAGACAATTTTGTAATATTTAAACATATAGTTTATTTTTTGAATTTAATATATATAGTTAATAAAATCTCGTCTCAAACGCCTCAATCGCCTAAGCCATCGCCTAAGCGTTTGAGGCATGAGGTGACTCCATGGTCGCCTCACGCCTCAGACTACATAGAGTACTTGTGTCTGATAATGGTCGCCGACAGTCCATCGTCACATGCCCCGAGTCTCTACAGCCACTTGCACAAAAGGGCCAAATTGAAGTCACCCACATCCTTAATCCCCAGCATCCCTTGTTCCCTACTAGCAGCCACCCTCCACCTAATATCATGTCAACCCCTGCATCTTCCCCCACTCCCATGCCAGAAGAACCTCCCCTGAATGGACTCAATCATTCTCACCACTTTCTTTGAGATCCAAAACACTGAGAGAACATATATAGGTAAGCTGTCCAAAACTGATCTGCATAAGACTAACCTGCCCTCACAAGACAGCAGTCTAGCCTCCCAACCAACCAGTCTAGCCTCATATCTCTAAATAATAAGGAGCCAATCAGTACACCGCAATGCCCATGGAGTCAAAGGGAGACCAAAGTAAAAAATGAGGAAGGCCTCTACCTGACAACCCAAAATGCACGCCATCCTCAAGAGAGGCATGTCCTCCATGTTAACCCCAACAAGAATGCTCTCGTTGAAGTTAACATTCAAGCCAGTGATCTCCAACAACTCTAGAAGAAATCAAGCCACATCGAGATGCCGCTCACCCTCTGCCAAACAAAGAATGGTACCATCTGCATACTACAAGTGAGTGACTGCAATACCTCCTCTCCTAACCTGGAACCCTTTGATCAGATATGCAACTTGAACTCTCTGCCACACCCTGCTAAGAACATGAGCCATGAGCACAAACAGGAGGGGAGACACAGGGTCCCACTGCCGGAGCCCTCTGCCACTATAGAAGAACAAAGATGGCTTCCCGTTGACTAAGACAGCAAAAGAGGCAGAAGAAATACAAGCTCGGATCCAACCAATCTATTTATCCCTACATGGAAGGCAGTTTCGGCCGAAACCGAAACGTTTCGGCCGAAACGTTTCGGTTTCAGACCGAAACGAAACGATACCACAGGCCCGATTTCGCCCAAAATCAAATGTGCCCTTATAGCAAAAAAATTCTTATTTAATTGGTTTCGGACCGAAATTGAAACCGAAACGGTTTCAGACCCAGCCGAAACCGGTACTGCCATCTATGATCCCTAAAACCCATCTTCTCCAACACATCAAACAAACAAAGCTAATTAACTTTGTCAAAAGCCTTCTCAAAATCTAGCTTCAGGACAACACCTCTCCTCCTCTGAATCTTCATGGCAAATAAACAATCATCATCATCATCATAGCCTTATCCCAATTATTTGGGGTCGACTACACAAATCATGTTCCGCCAAAGATTTCTATCAAGTGCAATATTCATATTTAAACCAAAGAAACTAATGTCCTTCCTAATAGCATCGCACCATCACATTTTAGGCCTTCCTCGAGCTCTTGTACTAGCATCTACTAAGATTCGATCGCATTTTTTAACCAGCGCTGAGTTAGGGCGACGAAACACATGTCCAAACCACCTGAGTCTATTTTCTCTCATTTTACTATCAATTGGGGCTATCCCTAAGTCCTTACGAATGCGCTCATTCCTAATCTTGTCTTTCTTAGTCTTGCCACACATCCATCTCAACATCCTCATCTCTGCTACACACATTTTGTGGATGTGTTCCTTTCGTACTGCCCAACACTCGGTACCATATAACAAAACAGGTCTCACAGCCGTTCTATAAAACATCCCTTTGAGTTTCTCAGGCATACGACGATCACAAAGGACTCCTGATGCACTTCTCCATCTTAACCAGCCTGCCTTAATCCTATGTGTAACGTCATCATAAATCTCCCCATTCTCTTGTATGATAGACCCTAAGTATCGAAAGCTACTACTCTTCAGAATGTTATGTCTATCAATTAGAACCATATCTTCCTAAATCACTCTCCCATTACTAAAATTACAATGCATAAACTCTTACTTACTCTTACTAATTTTAAAACCTTTAGACTCCAAGACAAGTCTCCAACGCTCTAACTTAGCATTTAGAGCATCAATACTCTCATCAATTAAAACAATATCATCTGCAAATAGCATACACCAAGGGATATCCTAATGTAATTGTTTAGTTACTTCATCCATAACTAAGACAAAGAGATACAGACTTAGTGCAGAGCCTTGATGCAAACCTATAGAAACGGGAAATTCACCAATCTCCCCAGCAATAGTTCGAACACTAATAATAGCACCGCCGTACATATCCTTAATCAAATCAACGTATCCTTGAGAGATTCCTTTCTTTCTTAATGTCCACCAAATCAATTCTCTCGGTACTCGATCATACGCCTTCTCTAAATCAAGAAAAACTATATAAAAATCTTTTATCATCTCTCTATACTTCTCCATTAGCTGCGTAGTAAGAAAATAACTTCTGTAGTAGATCTATTCGGCATAAAACCAAACTGATTTTTCGATACAGTAGACATACATCGGAGGCGTTTTTTAATTACTCTTTCCCAAAGTTTCATAGTATGACTCATAAGCTTAATTCCACGATAATTATTACAACTTTGAATATCTCCTTTATTTTTATAGAAAAGAACTACAACACTTTTTCTCCAAACTTTTGGCATTCTTCGTTCCTTTAGAATTTTATTAAAAAAATTAGTTAGCCACTGAATGCCAATATCTCCTAGGCCTTTTCATACTTCAATAGGTACGCCATCTAGTCCTAAGGCCTTGCCCACTTTCATTTTCCTTAAAACATCCTCCACTTCTAACATCTTAATACGCCTGAAATATTGATATTTATCAAATATTGTGGACTCTTGGGTACCTTCTAAAGATAAATCCTTGACGCAATCTCCGTTAAGTAACTTCTGAAAATAGCTATGCCACCTCCCTTTAATCTCAAGATCCTTAGTTAAAACCCTTTGATCTTCACCTTTAATGCACCGAACATGATCTAAATCTCTAATTTTCCTTTCTCTTAATTTAGCAAATTTAAATATGTCATTTTCACCCTCTCGGGTTCCTAATTTATTATATAAATCTTCAAATGCCTTTGATTTAGCTTCGCTAACTATTTTCTCAACTCTCTTTTTAGCGATTTTATAGGCTTCTAGGGTTTGATCATTTTTGTTAGTTTGCCAAACTTTAAAGCATTCTTTTTTTACTCTGATGGTATTTTGGATTTCCTCACTCCACCACCAAATCTCCTTTTCTAAATTCTTTTTACCTTTAGATTCGCCTAAGAGTTGTTTTACAACCCTCGTTATACAATTTATAATATTATTCCACATTATATTAGTTTCTTGTTCTAAATTCCAAATATTTTCCTTTAATAGCTGATTTTTAAATGTTTCTAAACTTTTACCTTTTAAATTCCACCATTTAATCTTAGAATAATTATTTATAATGATCTTTCTTTTGAATTTAGGGATAATGACATCAATTACTAACAACCTATGTTGAGGGGCTAGACTCTCGCCAGGAATAACTTTGCAATCTTTACATAAAACTCTATCGAACTTTCTAATGAGAAAATAGTCAATTTGACTTATATGTGTTCCACTCTTGTATATTATTAAGTGTCCGTCCCTCTTCTTAAAGAAGGTATTAGTAATTGCTAGATCATAGGTCATAGCAAAATCAAGAATAGTATAACCCATATCATTTCTATTGCCAAAACCAAGCCCTCCATGAATCCTCTCATAGCCTCTATTATCTTTACCCACATGACCATTAAGATCCCCTCCAATAAAGATTCTCTCTTCATTAGGGATGTTTTGGATCAAACTATCAATAGCCTCCCAAAATTGCTTTTTAATGCTCTCTTCTAATCCTACTTGAGGTGCATATGCACTAATTATATTCAAAATATCCTCACTTAAGATAAGTTTAATTACCATTAGTCTATCTCCCAATCTATTTACTTCCACAACTCTGTCTTTTAAGTTTTTATCTATTATTATAGCAACACCATTTCTAGAGTTATTATTACCCGTATACCAAATTTTATATCCATCAATGTCTTTAGCTTTATGTCCTTTCCACCTAGTTTCTTATAGGTAAGCTATGTTAACCCTCATGTCCTTCATTAACTTAATTAATTCTAAACCATTACCCGTTAAAGTTCCTATATTCCAAGTAGCTAGACGGATCCTATGTTTTTGGACTTGCTTCTTTACCCGTGTGCGTCCAACCCCACACGAGGACCCTTGTCTATTTGACACCGCAATCGGGCACCATTGCGGCGCGTCGCTTACGGGGAACGCCCTAGCCAGCCCTTGCTCACTTGTCATTCCATCCGGATTCCGATGTAACAATCATGGGCCACCAAAAAAATATCATAAATGTGTCTAACCCCTAATGAAGGCTCCTTGGTAACAGCTGACTACCCTATCTATTACTGTGTCGAGTCTCCCTAACAGCATCTTATAAATTACATTCAACAAACTGATTAGCCTAAAGTCCTTGAAATTCTGTGCTCCTAGCTTTTTGGGGATGAGGACAGGGAATATTTTGTTGATGCCTCTCAAGTGAGCCCTCCCCTCTTGAACTCCCTGACTGCTGCCACAAGGTCTGATCTGATGACGTCCCAACAGTGCTGGAAGAAGGCCAAAGAGAACCCATCTGGTGCTGGCTCTCATGAGAGAGTTAGGGAGGACAATACTTACCAAGGGCGTTGTGTCCTTGGTTGTTGGTAGGTCCGGGGGGATTATGATCATGTGGAACCCTTTCTAAGTTGATGAGGTGGTGCTAAACAGATATGTTAGCAAGTGGGTCATTTCCCTTCATTTCACTAGTGTGAAGGATGGTTTCTCTCGAGACTTCACTGAAACGGCTCTTGTGGGACGAGTTGATCAACCTTCACATTTTCTCGAGCAGACCGCGGTGCGTAGGTAGAGATTTCAATGCAGTGACAACTCCTTGGGAGAGGTCAGGGAAGAGTGATTATGCAGGAGATACAAAGGACTTCTCAGCTGTCATTGAGAAGGCAGTTCTAGTGAACATAGACATATCACGTGGTCACTTCACTTGGTCCAACGTGAGAGCAGATGCTTCTTGATCGAGGTTGGACAGGCTATTGGTGTCGGTTGATTGGGAGGATTACTATCCTTAGGTGCAAATGCTTCCTTTGGCGGTTTGGCCAGAGCCATGTCGGGCCATAAACCCATCCTTTTAAAGACCAATCGTATACAAGACAGGAGGTTTACTTTCAGACTTGAGAGGTTCTGGTTCATGGAGGCAGACTTCATGGACATTGTCAGGGGAGCTTGGCATTCTCAAGCAAATGGTGGATCTGCTATGGCTACTCTAGTGCTGAGGCTGAGGCATACTGCTCGGGTTCTCAAAACCTAGGGGGCTGACAAAACCCTCCCAGGCAGGGCAGCTAAGGAGAGAATTCTACAGCAAATTGAGAGCCTGGATATCATGGAAGAGGCAGGACTTCTGGATGCAGAGGATAGGAGGCTCAGGGACTCTTTGAGGGGCTAATTTGATGAGATCCTCTCTAAGGAGAAAATCTACTGGAGACAGAGATCGAGGGATAGATGGATCAGAGAAGGGGACAAAAACACAGCCTATTTCTAGTGCATTGCCTCAGGGAGGAGGGTTAATACCATCACTTGCATTAGGATGGGTGAGCTCTTTATTTCTTCTTATGAGCAGAATAGGGGTCTAGCGTGGGACTATTACTCTAGGTTGCTTACTGAGGAGGATCTCTTAAGGCCGAGGATAGTAGACGATCTTCCCCCCTATCTTTTTCCTCATGATAGTGAGAAGATCTCCCAGTGCTTTTCAGAGGAGGAGGTTGTTTAGATTTGTTGTTAATTTTATTTAAATTTGTTTGATTTTAGGAATGAATGAATTTAAGAAGTTTACTGATTTTATGCATGCATTTTTTGTGTCATTTTAGACATGTATTTATATTTTTTATTTATATATTATTTTAATAAAATATCGCCTCAAATGCCTAGGCCGTCGTCTAGACGTTTGAGGCCTAAGGCGACTCCTTGGTCATCTCAGTCGCCTCTCGCCTCTTACTACATAGTTTGTGATAAACGGTGATGTTTTCTGGTACTTCATTACAATGTGTTTGTGATAAATGGTGATTATTTTTAGCTCATATTTAATTTTGGTAGTTTATTTTTTATCGAGAATTTTGGTACTTTATTGCAATGTCACTTTCTACTACTTTTGAGTTATATGTCATATTAGTGTTGTTTCATATACCTTTAATGATCATGATAAACCTTTGTATAAAAAAATTTATATACACTTCTTGCTGGCTGATTCCTCTGAATTTGGCACCTACGCACTACTTTAGTAGGCACCCAAGTGCTTAGAAGCTCGGGGACAAGTACGTCTTGGGTCGTCTTACCACCTTGACAACAATGATTATATCACAGCAGATGATCAGCAATGCAGCTTCCAAACTTGTCATTTCTAGAACCATATACAGTTATCTTTTTTTGAGTTGCTGGAACATGTGAATTTATTACTAATATGCATAAAAAATGAATCTAACAAAGCATAAACACTAACTAAACACAATAATTTAATATTTCACAAGCGTCTGAAAGAATCTGAAGTCCATCTGCGGAATGCATTGAATACAGAAAATGACATACCGTAGTTCTAAGCTTGAAAGCAGCAGAGGCAACAGTATTTGAGACGACTTCTGTACAGTCTGCTGATGACAATGTCAAAAGATCTCTCGCAATCAAACTTAAGTCTACAGAATTGGAAAGGCCAAAAAGAACCTGCAGAAAAGAAGAATTAGAAGAAAAAAACACAAAAGATACAAGTTATTTAAAATTGGTGCTCAATTATAGCAATGTGACTCTCTTTTGTTAGTTAGAGTGTGAAAGATATTAGCAAAGAATCTTATCTGTTATGTCCAATCGAATATATCCAACCAAACTAGAATGTCAGAAACATATCCACAGAGAAATATTACACAATCACAGACAGGAGCAAGATAAGTTCAATAAACGTATGGATTAAATTCTTCTAAAAAAATCTTCAACAAGAGTACGGATAACGTGGTACCATCCACTTGCCAGAAAAAGAGTACAGATGAAGTACTGTGTTCAAAAATATATCACATTTCCAGGGTGATACTCAAGAATGCCTCGAATAACTGGCATTTGGGTGATTATAGCATGGCTGGGAATGGTGGGATTTCCTAGCCAAATAGGAGGATTGAAGAAGGCTAGCTGCTATCCAGACTTGACACTTCTATTTGGTTTTTTTCTTCTCTCCACCATGGTTCTCCCCATTTTATATCTTCCTCTCCAGTTTCTGTTTTTCCCCATTATCTTGTTTACACTTCTCTATTTTTTCTGTCATCTTCTTCTTTTCCAAGATCACATAGCATAGGGCTGATCATGCCCCAGGTCAAGCCTATCATCAAGATCAAAGAACCCTGAGCCACACAAAGACATAGTAATATATGAAGTGAGACGCACTTTCAAAAAAAAATCGCTTTCAAAAATATATGAAGTGAGACGACATGGGACGAAAGGAATAGACTGAGAATATTGCAGGTTTTCGGATACACTGAGAATACTGTGGGTTTTCTCTTTTGGGGTGAACATAACTGTAAACACCTTTATAAGCCTGGCTTCATCCACTACACATGAAATAGAGGGGGGAAAAAGAGTAACCAGATCAATGCCTTGACGACCTTTCTCATTAACTTCAACAAATCTTTTTATTTTATTAAGTTTTTCTGATTGGTGATAAGACATCTACTTTCTACAGAAGTATTTGCAAGACATCTAGTAAAAAGGTAAATACTCACAATAACACGGGGAGGACAACATGATCCACTTGAGGCCCTTTTCTCTTTCAACAATGCAGCCCGTTTCTCATCTCGCACCTACAAAATACAAAATCAGTTACTAGGTGATATGCATCCTTAAGCATGATTTGCAGCTTCATACTCAGAGAACTATAGACTGCAAAAAGGATACTAAGAAAATAGTCAGTGAGGTAAAGTTGAAGGTTGAATCATAAGCTAGGAACCCAGGAGGGTGAGAGATATATTTAAACTTGATAAAATAAGGGATAAAAAAATTAGACCATGCTACATATATTAAGAATAAGAATTAAAGAATGCCAGTTAAAAGTTTTGAGGTTAAGGAGAGATGAGATACTTAGTCTGAGAGATTGTTGAATGCAGATTGCAGAACACTTGAAAGGTCTATCTTTTTAAGGGAAACAATGAGTTAATTAGGCCAAATAATTGTCATTGCATTTGGCAGATTAGAGCTTCAGAAATTAAGAATGCTTTAAGAAGGACGAAAGTGGGTAAGGCGGTTGTGGCAGAGGCAAACCTGTTTTTCTTTTTCAGAGGGCATACCTGTTAAAAGTCTAAAAAAGAATAGGTACTTCAGATAAGATTTTGAAAGAAAGAAGAATATCGGATGATTAGAGGAAAAATATGGTAGTCCTTTCTTCTAAAGTAACAATCACATGGGCTGATAACTTTTCCTAAGAAGGCAGCACCTTTCCAATTCTGCTTCTATGATGCCGAATTAGTATTCCTTGTTTCACCAATCACTTGCGGAGCAACAAAATCTACCTTATAACACAGCAAGTAAATGCCAGGAACTGAAGAAATAAACATTTTTTTCCGATTCACATAATCATTAGCCAAACCGTCAAAAAGCAACAGAAATAACAAACCTAGAAAATAATTCATAAGCCACTCTGTAAACAACAATATGGTCAGTAATGCCAAACAATCTCAAGTACGCCTACCTGCTTGCTACGCTGGATGCGTGCAGCACGAGCACCTTTCGTTACATTCTTCTGAGCTTTGGATATCCACCCCTTGTCTGAACCACCAAAAAACCCAGATTAAAAAGAACTGCAAACAGTGAACTACACAGAAAACAAAGAAATTCACATGGACAGCCATCTGGGCTGAAGAACGTACCAGCTTTGGAGGTCCTGTGGACGTGCCGCGAAGCCTTAGAAGCAAAGCGGCTCTTGTGAGCCTTGTTGACCTGAGCCCGGGGCATCCCCATGGCGAGCCGACCGCATATGCTACCGGCCGCTGCTGCTGCCTGGGGATCGGGAGAGGAGTCTGGAAAACTATGTATCCATCTATGGAGATAGAGAGACCCGACAGAGAGACAGACAGAGAGAGAGAAGGGGCCGGCCGGGATCTGTCTCACTGTGAGACAGAGAGAGAAGGGGACGGGGGGGAAAGAGAGATAGAAGGGGACGGGGGAGACAGAAGAGAGAGTTGTGTCTGGGAAAGAGAGAGAGGAACCTCGGTGGAACGGCGGTCGTTAGCGACTGCGGACACCGACGGCGGCGGCTGCGGACGACGACGCAGGCGGTTGCGTACGGCGCGAGGGCAGCGACGAGCGGACAGCCGGCGTAGATATTGTAAAACCCTATCGACAGGCAGCGCGGCGACCGGGGGAAGGAAGGGGCAGAACGCGCGCCTTTTCTCGCCGGATCCGGAAAAGCTGTTCCCGGTTATGGGCTTCTCGGGTCAGCAGACCCGGGCGGGAAGAAAGGGCCCCTTGCTTTGGGCCACCTAGGCTGCCCAAGCAGGACTGACGCGCCTTTTCACGGTCCAATAAAGCTGGGGCTCACCTTAGACTTGAGAAACGCCCTCCCGCTTAAGCGGCGCCTACACGAACACCTTAACAACTGCTCTTTACTAAGTTGCTAGAGTCTCCTCTTGAAGAGAGATTTTATTTGTACGTGAGACAGCCGATGCATGAAAAAAAGAAGGAAAACATGAACCAAAAGATGGGGATGTGGCTGCTGTGGTGCAAATAAAAAAATAATTTTTTAAGACAATGTTCATCTGACCTATATGATTGTACCGTCCAATCTTTATTGAATGTTTGAAAAAAATAACAAAATAAAGATCTAATGTCTCCGTTTATCCAAAACAATGGACCAGCCACTTTGGACCCATTTAAGGCATCTTATGTTTATTTTTTAAAAAAATAAAAGTTTAATCGAGAGTACAAACATGTAAGTGAGATTTAGGCCAATCTTTGTATCTTTTTTTACGGCTTTAGTTGAACACTTCCAATTTTATTATTCTTTAAAAAAATAAGTCTAGTAAATGTAACTCGATATGTAGAAGACCTAGCTCGTAAAATGACTTTGGTATTTAACGAATTCTTATACGAGTGATGTTTGGTGCCCGTCCCGGACGGGACGAGATCGGTCATATTGGGATAGGTGCATTACGTCCACCTTCGACTAAGCCCGTCCCTAACGGGTAACGTCATGGGCGAGTAATAAAATCTACCCTTCTTATATTGTCATTTCTTGTTTGGCTATATAATGCAAGCAACAAAAATCATGTGAATGATCATCCACAATCTCCAAACAAACTTTCATTTATGGGACTCTGTCTTGGAGGTGATATAATATGTATTTCTAAAGCTACAGTTTAGCTTCTAATACCCCAAAATTACATGTCGCGATGAATATCTACTTTTCTCGTGACAAACCTTCCTTAGCCGAGCATGATGTTTTTAACAAGACTTTGTCCATAAAAGATATTTCACAAATCAAGGATTGAAATTTAACATATAATACCTCATAATTATTTTAAAAAAAAATTTGAAAGCAATGCCTCATAATTGTTTACTTTATACGACACTAATGTGACTCTTGTTGGGTTTTATCCCAATATAATGGTCCACTTGTCATTGGGCTACACACTCTTAACACACCATTAAGTCCAGTTAAAGGAATATGTTAATGGGCTGAACCCATTTAGTGCCCATTAGGATCCTGTTATGGGTGGGATCCTGCTTAAGCCCAATTGGGACTGGTCCCTCCTCTCTACATGAGTGTGAAACTCCCCATTAGGTTTCATACACACATACAGTACGTGAAATAGAGAGAGGAAACCAGAGGGAGAAACGTGGGTTCCGGTCGCTCCCTTCCCGGTGTTCGTGAGCGTGGATCGTCTTCCTCGTCGTCTTCCTCCTCGGTGGGATGGCTTCCGCTTCAGGTAAACATCCCAACATGTGGTATCAGAGCCCGAGTTCTGATCTCTCGGACTCCTCTCATCGTTCTCGGAACGATTTCTTTTGGACTTTGGTTCTTCCGATTATCACGTTGTGAAAGAAGAACGTAGCATAGTCTATTTTTAGTATTCTCTGGCCGTTGGGCGGCGTTTACCGCCGCGAAGGAGGCCACGGCCGCCCTCTGCCCGGGGTTGATGGCTGGCGGGGCTTCCCTGCGCAGGGAGCATCCGCGGTTAAACAACAAAAAAAAAAAAAAAAAGGGTTTTCAGTTTGAGCAGGGGCCCGGCGGCGACTATCTCCCGGACGACGCCTCCGGCGTCTTCAGCCACCGGGAGCGCCGGCGGGCCTCCGCCCCGGCTCCTGCCTCCTGCGGCCGGACACCGCCGCGGCGGCCAGCTCCCGCAGGGGCGCTGCGACCGCGTGCGGGGGGGGGGGGGGGGCTGCGCCAGCGCCCGGGCACCTGCGGGACCCCGCCGGACGACGCCGCCGGCGTCGTCTCCGGCCGACCGGGGTCCGACGGCGGCCGGCCGGCCACCCCGCCCTTCCCTCTTCCCATTGCGGCGGCGGCGGGGATTCCCCTGCGATTAGGGTTTTGGGAGATGGGTCTCGCAGGGGATTGGGGAAGATGAAGGGTTTTCCCCCTTTCATCATTAAAATAATATTAATTTCGAATTCAGTTAAGTTAGGATCCATTACAGCTTATGGATCCGATTTTTAGACCCCCTATTCATCCTTTTGGATTTAAGTTTTGGGTTTGGATAATGGATCTTTTCGGATCCGGATTTAAGTTGTTTACGATTCTGGTTTCGGATTTTGGGTCTGAGATCCAAATGGATCTTATTTGGAACCCGAATCCAGATCCGTTTACCAATCCGAATCCGATTAAAATCTATTCCTTCTAAATATCTATATCCATTATTGCTTAAGTGTATCCTTTAAGTATAAAACTGTTTATTCAGATTTATTTAATTATATCCTTATTCTTTAAATTCTGTTAATGGGTTTTCTATAAGATCTATTAAGTTCTGGATCTTGGGCCCATTCATTCTGGGTACATATTGAGCCCATTAACATTCTTTAAAGGATATAGGGTCCATTCTGTAAACAGTTTGGATACAGAAGCAATTTCTGTGGGTATGTTTGCAATTCAGTAGTTATTTCTGCAAACAGAAAGGGATATTTATGCAACAGCATGCTGAAACTTGTGTTTTTAACCCTTTTAATTTAGTTTTGGCATGATTACGGCTTGTTAATGAACAAATAATTGTTGCATTAATATTAGGAGATATTTTTTGTGATATTTTGAACTCTCTACAGAAATTATTCATACATTAATATCTCCATTTCAGATTGTAATAATTATTGTGTTTATATCCTTTTTGCTCATATTAAGTGTTATTTGATACTATCATATAGTTTTGTGTGAGATTTTTGATTTTTAAGTGGTTAGGTAGACCACCAAAGTGGCACTAACTATGAGGAATGATAAAATTCCACACTTTTTGAATTTAAGATAGTGTCATTCATGAGCATTATGTTTTGTTTGTTATCATTTTTAATTGAGGGGAGGATATTTTAGCATTCAAAGTGTGTAAGTTGACCACCAAAGTGGCCTTATGCATGGAGAATAATAAAGTATTCTCATTAAGGAATTAAAATGATATCAAACTTTGTGTTCTTGGTTTGAATGTAGCATTTAACTCCCAAAGGAGTGCTCTATTTTCATGTCATGAACAGGATAGAATATAATTTATATGCATGCTGACTCTTGAGAGTTTTGTACCCAAAGGTGCTCTCTCTGACATCAAAGTGTATATAAGTCTTAGTTCTATCACTTAAGTTATTTTGTGGGGAGTTTGTCCTTTAGCATGCTAAAGTAATTTATTTCAGTTGTTAGAATTACTTAGCAATCATTTATATGCCTCATTATTTGCTGCCATTTCATATTTTGATATATGTGAGCATTTGGTTATCTTCAGGTGCTTCTCCTTTGTTTGCACCATTCACTGGAACTGTCCCTTATCTGAATGGCACTAATTTCACTGAATGGAAACAAAGAGTACTATTTGCTTTAGGGTGCATGGATTTAGATTTATCTTTGCGTGAGGAAAAGCCAGCTCCACTTACAGCAGACAGTTCACAGGAACAGAAGACTCATTTTGATAAATGGGAAAGATCCAACCGTTTGTGCCTATTGTTCTTACAAGGACATGTAGGTCAAAACATTAAGGGATCTATCCCTGAGCAGGCCACAGCTAGTGGATTTTTAAAGGCTATTGAGGAACAGTTCATCAGTTCTGATAAAGCAAAGGCTAGCACCTTAATGGCTAAGCTTTCCTCAATAAAATACACTGGCAGTGGTGGCATTAGAGAACACATTATGATGATGAGAGATATTGCATTTCAGCTTAATGCAATGGAGGTTACCATTTCAGATACATTCCTTGTCCACTTTATTCTCAACTCTCTTCCAAATGAGTATGAGGCCTTTAAGATCTCATACAACACACATCAGGCTAAATGGTCACCAAATGAATTGATGACCATGTGTGTTCAGGAGGAGGAGAGGTTGAGAGGGGAGAGAAATCAAGTTGCTAACTTCTCTTCTCATAAAGGAAGTGGAAGTTCAGGAAAGCACAAGAGTGTTCAGAAGAAGGGCAAGAAGAAGCACTACAAGAAAGAAAAGGGCAAAGGCAAAGAAAAAGAAAAAGAAAATGAAAAGAGATGCTTCTTCTGTCATGAACCTGGACACATTAAGAAAGAGTGCTTGAAATTCAAGGGATGGTTTGAAAAGAAAGGTAATCTCTCATCTTATGTTTGCTATGAGTCTCATTTAGTAAATGTTCCTAATGATACATGGTGGATTGACTCAGGTTCTACTGTGCATGTTGCCATTTCTATGCAGGGATTCCTATTCCAAAAGCCTATCAATAAGGGTGAGCAATGCATCTTTTCAGGAAATAGGACGCGCTCACATGTGAAGGCTATTGGAACTTATAGGATCATTTTGAGTTCAGGATTTGTTCTAGATTTGAAAGACACTTTTTATGTACCTTCTTTTAGTAGAAATTTGGTTTCAGTATCAAAACTTGCTTCAGAAGGTTTTCATGTTAGTTTTGGAAACTCTTTAGTTGAATTAATGAAGGATTCTGTTGTTATTGGTATTGGTTCTATATCTGATGGTTTATATAAATTGTGTCTTAGTAATGTGAATGAACAATCCTTGAATACCCTGCATACTTCAGTTTCTATTGGCAACAAGCGTGGTAGAGTTAATGAAAATTCATCTATGTTGTGGCATAGGAGATTAGGCCATATCTCCATTAAGAGGCTTAAGAGGTTAGTGGGAGAAGGAGTGTTGCACACTCTAGATTTCACTGACTTTGAGACTTGTGTTGATTGCATAAAGGGAAAGCAAACACACACGCCTAATAAAGATGCCACTAGAAGTTCTGAACTTCTAGAAATAATTCACACTGATATCTGTGGTCCCTTTTCACCCTGTCTTACTGGTGAGCGATACTTTGCCACATTCATTGATGACTACTCTAGATATATGTATCTCTATCTACTTCTTGAAAAGGCAGATGTTTTAATGCCTTTAAAGATTTTAAGAGTGAGGTAGAGAAACAATCAGGAAAATCTATTAAGGTAGTCAGATCTGATAGGGGTGGTGAGTATTATGGTAGGTATACAGAGATGGGACAAAGGCCTGGACCATTAGCTAGGTTCCTTAAAGAAGAGGGTATTGTACCTCAGTACACTACTCCTGGCAGCCCTTATCAGAATGGGGTTGCAGAAAGAAGGAACCGAACGCTTAAAGAAATGGTTAGGACAATGTTAAGTCACTCTACCCTTCCTTTGTCTTTGTGGGGGGAGGCCTTAAAGACAGCTGTACACATTTTGAATAAGGTTCCTACTAAAGCTGCTCCTAAAACTCCCTATGAGTTGTGGAGTGATAGGAAACCTTCTGTGAGCTATATGCGCACTTGGGGATGTCCAGCTGAGGCCAGACCATATAACCCACAAGAAAAGGCTTTTGATCCTAGGACAACTAGTGGATTCTTCATTGGTTATCCGGAAAGATCAAAAGGGTATAGATTCTATTGTCCATCACATGTTCCCATCATTATAGAAACAGATAAGGCAAGGTTTCTTGAGGATGGCGGAGTTAGTGGGAGTGGACCTTCTCGAGAGATTTCTTTTGAGGAGTTACAGGATCAGGTTGAAATACCTGTAACAACTGACAGCTTTGTTCCTATATTCATTCCTCAGAATGATATTCAGAGGGAACAAGAAGTTGTAGTTGGTCCACCTCAAGTGGCTCCAGAGCCAGAAGATGCTGCACTAGTTGACCAACCACCTCCTCAGGTGGATCAGGGGCCAGCACTACGCAGATCTGAGAGAGTTAGGAGACCTGCCATATCTGATGAGTTTTTGGTATACCTACAGGAGGATCATGTAGACAGGGGTGACATTGATGATCCAGTGACATTTTCACAAGCCATGAAAAGTGAAAAGTCCACCTATTGGTTTGAAGCCATGAAGGAAGAGCTTGACTCAATGGCTAAAAATCAAGTCTGGGATCTCGTTGACTTGCCTAAAGGGTCCAAACTTATTGGATGCAAATGGGTATTCAAAACTAAAGTGGACTCTAAAGGTAAAGTTGAGAGACATAAGGCCAGATTGGTGGCTAAAGGTTTCACTCAGAGGGAGGGCATTGACTATGATGAGACATTCTCTCCAGTTTCTAAGAAGCTCTCATTCAGGTTAGTCATGGCCTTAGTAGCTCATTTTGATTTAGAGTTACACCAAATGGATGTGAAAACGGCATTTCTCAATGGGGACCTAGATAAAGAAGTGTATATGGAGCAACCTCAGGGGTTTCATGCTAAGGGAAAAGAACACTTGGTATGCAAATTAAAGAAATCCATTTATGGACTTAAGCAAGCCTCCCGTCAATGGTTCATAAAGTTTAGTGAAATCATTTTATCCTTTGGGTTTAAGGAAAACATCATTGATGAATGTTTATATCTAAAGGTCAG
The DNA here is from genome assembly GCA_022559845.1 of Amorphophallus konjac. Lineage (NCBI taxonomy): Eukaryota > Viridiplantae > Streptophyta > Magnoliopsida > Alismatales > Araceae > Amorphophallus > Amorphophallus konjac. The sequence goes on from CM040125.1 coordinate 348,166,346, forward strand.
TGGGAGTAAATTCATTATCTTGCTTTTGTATGTGGATGACATCTTGCTTGCTAGTAGTGATCTTGGTTTGTTGCATGAAACTAAGGCTTTTCTTTCTAAGAACTTTGAGATGAAGGATATGGGTGATGCATGTTATGTCTTAGGCATTGAAATCACCAGAGATAGACCTTCAGGTACACTTGGTCTTTCTCAGAAAGCTTACATCTCAAAGATCTTGGAAAGGTTCAACATGCAATTCTGTGCACCCGATAAATTACCTATTGTGAAAGGAGATAAATTCAGTGATTTGCAGTGTCCTAAGAATGACTTAGAAAGGAAGCAGATGGAGCTTATTCCTTATGCTTCAGCTGTTGGGAGCCTAATGTACCTTCAGACTTGTACACGTCCAGATATTGCTTTTGCTGTGGGTATGCTTAGCAGGTACCAAAGCAACCCAGGTTTGGATCATTGGAAGGCTGCCAAGAAAGTCATGCGTTATTTGAAAGGGACTATGGATTATATGCTCACTTACAGGAGGTCAAATCATTTGGAGGTCATTGTATATTCTGATGCTGATTTTGGTGGCTGCCTTGACACGAGGAAGTCTACTACAGGCTATATCTTCCTCTTGGCAGGGGGAGCCATTACTTGGTGCAGTGAGAAACAGAGTATTACAGTGACTTCCACTATGGCAGCTGAGTTCATTGCTTGTTTTGAGGCTAGTGGACAAGCCATTCAGTTGCGGAATTTACTCACATTTCTACCATTTATTGATTTCATCTCTAGACCTATCAAGATTTATTGTGACAATTCCGCTGCGGTTTTCTTCTCTAAGAATAATAAGGCATCCAAGGGTGGTAGAGCCTTGGATATTAAGTATTTTGCTCTTAGAGATAGAGTGAAGAATCATGAAGTGTCTATAGAACATATTGGGACAGATCTTATGATTGCTGACCCACTCACTAAGGGACTACCTGCTAGCACCTTTTGTAGTCATGTGATTAAGATGGGTCTTGTTAGTTCTCTTGATATGTTATGACACTTACAGTTATTTGTGATCACATTTATATCATGATGCTTCTTTTGTTTTCTGCCTATTCCATTTGTTGTATATACATGTTGGTTATGGATTATGGTTGGCAGAATATATGCTTAAGTGGTGACCACTAGATAAACATTAAGTTTGAGTTTATCTATTAATTCAGTTTCAGTGTTCAGTTGTAGTAAGTTGGTGGCATTGTGGTACATGGAAGGTGGTGTATGATTAGAATACATTTACCGCCACGACTCGTGTCATTTGATTTATTATACTTGAACTTCTTCAGATTCTATTAGCTGGAATGGTGTGTGTTTTTTTTTTTTGTTTTAATCATGCGCGCATGTATCGTGTTTTCCCCTTCAGGTGTAGGCCCACTATCAAATCTTCAAGTGTCTTTTAAACTATATGTATGTCTATGTTATATGTATGTTTTCGAAAGGAAGATTTGATATGTTTGTGACAAGATGAACCAAGTGGGAGAATGTTGGGTTTTATCCCAATATAATGGTCCACTTGTCATTGGGCTACACACTCTTAACACACCATTAAGTCCAGTTAAAGGAATATGTTAATGGGCTGAACCCATTTAGTGCCCATTAGGATCCTGTTATGGGTGGGATCCTGCTTAAGCCCAATTGGGACTGGTCCCTCCTCTCTACATGAGTGTGAAACTCCCCATTAGGTTTCATACACACATACAGTACGTGAAATAGAGAGAGGAAACCAGAGGGAGAAACGTGGGTTCCGGTCGCTCCCTTCCCGGTGTTCGTGAGCGTGGATCGTCTTCCTCGTCGTCTTCCTCCTCGGTGGGATGGCTTCCGCTTCAGGTAAACATCCCAACAACTCTTACCCGATCCTTAGAACATGACGATGACTTCATGCCCTGACAATTTTATAATGTTGAAAACGTGTACTCTTTATGTGTGAATAACATTTTTTTATTGTAACATAAAAATAAGGAGATGACTTAATGTGCATAAGGTCTTAGACAATAGGCATATCTAAATTCATAGTCAAGACAAAAATTCTTTCCATATAAAGATTAGCAGAAAAACTAATAGTCTTCCCGTGAAATCTACACCCCAAGTCCAAAAGATGTTTGGTGATGCCCTACGTGAAAGTCGAAGTCACGAAGAAGAAATCTAGTAGTGGCAGTACGCGCGCCCCCCCCCCCCCCCCCCCCCCCCCCCCCCGCCCCACACACACACACACACAGAGAGAGAGAGAGAGAGAGGTGCAATCTTATACTTCCTTTTGGGTTAGACAGGTTGTATCCTCCTCGTGGACCTTATTTATATGAGCCTAAGACCGTATCTGACATTTATATTGGGCCTTGACTTTTGGCTTTAAAAGTCTCACCTCCTAAAAGTTAAATTAAATATATTCAAGTCACATCATCTTTTTTAAAAATTAATTTTTGAGTTCTAAATAGAGATAGGGAGAAAATAACCCACTTTTCAAAAGTTCCAAAAGTTCCTTCACACTAACTTTGTCTCTTTCTATTTACTTTTGAAAAAAAAAATCAAAACCTAAATGGATTGCCAAACGCAGCCCAAGATGAGGCCATCCAACCTCAATACTACTCTAAGTATAATTAGTCTCAATTAAATCCATCTTTAATTATCCAATGATAATTATCTAGCCTATACATAATCATATTAAATATTCTCTTCTAATATTATTTTTGGATTAGGACAATGGATAAACTAATCCCAATGGTTATCCAAATACGATTAGGAAATTTTTATTGTGTTTGGGATTGGGCTTGAGACGCCCCTTAGTGGACATTCCTATTAGGCCCGGCCCAATAATTAATATTTATCATCCAAATTATGACTATATATCTATAGGACACTATTTACTATATTTGTGATTACATGTCAAACTATTTTAAGATATTCAAGAAATATTTAACTAGATAGTCCAAATATTAAAATATGTTTATGTCTGCTAATCAAGTTGTCATTTTGTAATAAATGCTCAAGTAAACGTTATGAGACACAGTTTATAGTGGTCGTACTTACGACAATCAAGATGAATTATCATCTTAGTCACTAAGAGTTCACTTACTCCAATTTAATTCCACGTCAAACTAATATTTTGATGACGAATGTATTTTTTTCAAATTTAATTTAATTAATTTTTTCAGTGACGAAGATAAGAGAGTTGTTTGGCTAATGCAACAGAGGATGTTCGGATTGACGCCTCCCATTACATCCGTGAGATCTAAGAATATTTTTTTAGAAAAACTTTTGTTTATTTTTTCAAAGAATTGTGATGCACTTGGATTTAACAAAATGAATGAGAGACGTGGGTTAAGATGCCCTTCGTCATGTCAATGATACATCTTAATTACTTATCTTGTTTCTTATTTTACACACTTAACTAGATATAAAACGTACAAGTCAAATGCTATATAGCTTTTCAAATGTTGGTCTTTTAAAAAAGTGCATTGTGTAGAAATGAAAAGGAGAATCGAAATTTTATTGAAAAAAATATTATTCACCCAGATCTTCCATGTCTAATCATCACGAGATTGAAAGCGGAAACATACCTTAATCTATAGGAGGGGGATGATTGTGGATTATTGATCTTTTAATCCAATATGTATTCCCTTAAAGAAGAATCTTTATATTCTTCTCGATGATGGGATGTCAGGGAGAATGGAAGAAAAAAATAGTTCTGAACAAACGTATGAATTGGAGACCACAACCTAGTATATAGATAACTGTAATCAGTTATATTTCTCATATTTCTATTTTGACCCATCATAAAATTAGAAATATGAAATTTGATCTCTACACATAATTAACCAATACCAAGTTTAATGCTAAAAACCCAATAACTTTAACTTCAATTAGATCACTTTAAATGAGTTTAATTTTAAGATAGCCAATTCAGACACATTTAATTATATATATTTGTCCACATGATCAATTATTATCCAACACTTTGTTGTTGCATTAATTAGCTCTATCAATGTTGATCTCGTAATTACTTAGTCTCGACTAAATCTAACATAACCCATCACTTGAACTGAATAATTAAAAAGATGAGTTAGACTCAAGTAGATCAATTTGATGTTAGTCATTTTTACCTAATTTCACTAGATCAAGATAGGGACAAAAAATGAGTAATAGAACATGCTATATATGTCCCATCTTGGCTTATCTTGACTAGAGTTGAATATAGGTCACAATACTTCGATCTAAAGTTGAATCAAGTTAAGTTATGGTCAAATAATATTCACTAAAGTTCACTTATAATTTAACCCAAATATAATATGATCTGACATATTGTCACCTCTATCATTAATATGGATATTTGATTATAGGGATTTTTACATATATACCCTCATAAATATCTGTATTTGCATATATACCCTTAAGCTAACCATATCATCACGTATACCCTTGATGTAGAAGAAATGTTACGGTTATGCCCTTATGGTTTGCTACCGTCGACTGATGACGAATATTCCGTGGGATATGCCATCATGCTGTGTTATTTGACTAAAATACCCTTCGATTCGAAGAGAGAGATAATGAGAGCCGGCGGGGAAACCCCACTCTAGCTCCCCCTCTCCCAGTCACTGTTCCCATCCCCTCCCCCCTCTCACCCAACTCTCGCAGCAGAGCCCTCACCGCCGGTATCCCTCCCCCCACCCCCCATCACACCATTGGCTCCCCCTTCCTCTCACTGCAGCCCCCCCTCTCCCTCACCGTCGGCAACCCTTCCCCCACCCCCCACCACACCGTTCGCTCCCCCTCTCCCTCACCGCCAACTGCAGCCCCCCTCTCCCTCATAGCCGGCACAGGACAATCCACCCCCCCGCCACACTGTTGGCTCCCCCCCTCCCCCTTCTTCTAACTGCAGCCCCCTCTCCCTCACCGTTGGCACCCCTTCCCCCACCCCCCACCACACCGTTCGCTCCCCCCCTCTCCCTCACCGCCGGCACCCACACTGTTGGCTCCCCCTCTCCCCCATCTCGCAACAGAGCCCACCCCAGGTCACCGTCGGCACCCGTTTCCTCACTCCCCCATCAGATCATCTGACCGTCAGCTCCCCCATCACACCGTTGGCTCCCCCTTCCTTTCACCTGACCACCCATGAAGAGGACTTTAAGAGGGCAGAAGATGAGTGACAAAAGCACCGAATAATCTAGTGTGAGACGTTCACTGAATATGGTGGAGTGTTACGATATTCCAAAATATTTTTGCCGAAAGAGGTGCAGGGTATACATCTCGAATTAGGAAACAAGTAGATGGCGAAGGTTCTATCGGTGTGCGGGTTGGAAGGTATGTGGTTCACAATTTGTTTGGTGAAATGTCCCTGAGAACTACGATACCATCAATTTCAAACTAACATTAGAAGATATTGTGCTTGTTTGCAGGAGGACAATTGCTGTGATTTTTTGTCTGGGTTGATGATGCACATCATAATACCGTCGACCTGAAGCACCAGTTAAATTCCATGGAGGCATTGCTCGAGAAGAAGTTAATTTTGCTTGAGCGAAAGATCGATTGACATTCTACAAGCGAAGGTGGACCTGACACTGGCAAGAAATAATAGAGCCAATGAATTATGCGTGAAAGTGTCGCTGAAGAGACTGTTCTTGTGTCTAATGGGGCTGGGAATCTTGTTCTATTTCTGGCACTACTTAGGGTGAAGGTTTGTAAGACCCCAAATTCTTTAGAAATTTATTTAGAAAGTTATTTGTAATTATTTGGAATTTATTTGAAGTTATTCAAATTAATGAGAGCTATCCAAATTAATTAGATTAATTAATTAATTAATAGAATAAGTCATTTTTCAACTATTTTCTAAAAATTCCCAAAAATCATATCTTGTAGAATTAATTTTGTTTAGCAACTTTGTCTTCTACATTTAAGCCTAAGAAAATCATTTATTATGTCGAATTAGTGAAAACTTAGTCTTCCGAACTTAACATTTAATTAATTACGGAATAGTATAAGTAAAAATCCGACTACCTTAGAAAAATCTGTAAAAATAGTAAATAGATTAAGGTCTATGTAGATAACAACTTTTCCTTCTGGCATTAAGCCATTGTAAATCCGTGTTAAGATTTATTTAGACTTCAAACCCAAATGTGCACACTTTTGACCCTTTACTTAACCCTTAGATTAAAACGTGAAATTCGACCTGATTACTCAATCAAATGATCTGAAATCAGGGGTAATTAGAAGGCCACAATGTAAGGAACATTTACCCTCAATCAATTTGAGGTAAACTTAGCCCCAAAACGTGCTGCCAACATAGTTTGGTCAAGTCAAGGATTTCGGCGCCGTTTCTAAACACGTAGCTTGCAGCAGCGAATACTCCCAATTCCGAAGGCTTCAGAAGCTCTATGAGCTATCAAAATGAAGCCCTACGAGTCTTCTTTCATTTGGCTGCTGTGGGGTTCGCTGAAATTTCGGATCTGGAGAGATCTAGCTCGATTTGTGGAGGTGGGTCAGCAGGCCGTTGGCTTCCCTTCATCCTTCTTTGATCCATCGATTGAGGTAGGAATTCTCAACCAAATCTTGATCATGAGTATAGCAAATTGTTCCTCTCATCGAGCTCTATCCATTGGTGGCAAAAGCCCCAATTTTCATTAGGTATCCGTGGAGAAATCGAACTTTTTGTAAGGTGCTGTCCAAGTGTTCTTCATCCTAGGGTTTGAGTTTTCTCTCTCCGATTTGAGGTAGGATCTAACAACCAAACTTTAATTAATTCACATGAAGTAATCAGCATGTTATTATCTTTCATTTAACTTAGAAAGCCCCAAATTCCATTGAGCATGCATCGTGAATTTCGAATTTTTGTAAGAGCATATCTAGAACATGTTTCATATAGTTTCCTTTAGGCCAGAGCTTGATTTCGGGCTAATTTTGAGCCCTGTAACTTGATCTTCATGTTGCATATCATATATGGTTGGATTCATGATCGAGTTAGCTTTCTTTTGACACCAAAATCCCTAAATTCCGTTGAGTATGTTAAGAGAATTGCATGATTTAGTATAAGTAGGTCAAGAACTATGGTTTTCATGAATTTATCATATATAAGTCGAGATTCAATCACTGTAACAATTCGTGGTTCAAAATTGTAGTTTTATGACCCTAGAATGTCCATTAACATTCCTAGATCATATGGCTTTAATTTCAACTCAATTGGACTTCAATTGGGTGAGATTTCACGTTTTCCGGAAGCAACAGCCGTTGCTGTTCTTGCAGGGGTCGACCCCAGGGGTCGACCCATCATCTGGCAGCCCAGGCAGGCCCGAGGGTCGACCCCTGGGGTTGACCCATTTGGCCCAGGCGCGAGGGTCGACCCCAGGGGTCGACCCATGCAGCCAGAGTGTAGGGGTCGACCCCAAGGGTCGACCCATACAGCCAGAAAGGTGGGGGTCGACCCCAGGGGTCGACCCATCCAACTGGCAGACCCCATTTCTGAAGGGGTCGACCCCAAGGGTCGACCCATACACCAGAAAACCAGTTTTTCATCGTTTTGTGACCCGAGATGGATCCGAGTCAATGGGGAATCAACCCATTTAATTTAGACCCACTGAAATTATATTTTTGAAGAACAATTGACCTATTCTTGTACCCCTCTTGATTTCAAATTTTGCATTGGTCTTTTCTTGCAAACATAGTACAAAAACACACCGTTTATCATCTTCATTGCAATGCATACAAGATTAAATAGAAACCCACATAATTAGTGGTTAATGGTGTAACTAAATCTCTGTTAATACATGCTATTTCATTCCTGTGAGCCTGTTCTTTACTTATCATCTTGAATCAGCTTCTTGGCAATTGTCTTAATGCAAATGATAATGGTTAATCATGATATCTTAACTTGGTGATTAGGATTAATATGTTGATTAGCTTGTTTGATTGCTGCTATTTTACAGTAGCGCAGCACGATTAACTCTTGTTATGACTTGGTTTCGATCTCCTTGATGATTATACTTACCTTGAAATTCTGGAAATGAATCTCTTTCCTACTTGAAGTTGTTATTGCTACTTAGTTTAAACCTTGGAATTCTGGCCATAAACTGTGGAAGTCTAGATTCGTGGGATCTTTGATCCAAAGAAATCAATGCCTAGCAAACAATTAAGGGCTCGGTCTGGTCCTAGGAAGAGCGCCCGAACACTACGTGTACCCCCGGGGAAGTGAATGACTAGGTGTGGCATTTGGCACCAGTACTTGACATGTGTTAAATCTAGGACTGTCCACTACTCTCTCCACTACTCTCTACATTACTTTCTACTACTTTTCACTTTCCACTCTTCACTGTTCTATACTCTACTTGTGGTTACTTTACTTGCTTATTACTTGGACGTGAAAATGAAATTACATGCGTGCTTGACATGACTTGAATTGACTTGATATGGCCAACTTCTTATCGTTATCTCCTGTAGTAAATTCGTGTCTTACCATTCTATTCAGTATATTTCTTGACCTTGCAAGATCTTCGAATTTTGTTTCGTGTTATCATCGTTATCTTTTTAGTGTTTTATCATTCGTAGCATGACATTTTTAAAATGTAATTAAACTGTTAATCACTTATACCTGTCTGTTATTTCCTACTGAGCGTCAGCTCATAGTTGTGTTTTCCCCCCTTTTTTCAGGCTTTTCAGGTGACGCGCTTACTGATGGGGAAGGGCAGGAGTGATGTCTTGAGTGTATCAGTTCTAGTTGTGTTTTGGAGAGCATTTAGTTTCAGTTATGTCATTGAGTTTTAGTGGTTGATTATTCCAGTTGTATTAAGTTGAACTTGAGGTTATTGTATCAGTTGTGGTTTGTTAATGATCATTTAGTATTTCCATCTTGTAGCACTTATGTATTATTCTAGATTAGTTCTCTCTCTTGCCAGCGTGTCCCTAACTGTACGTCCCGATATTTCCGCCTTGTTCGGGGCGTGACAAGGTTACTTTAACAATGAAATATATACACATTCAATTTTTATAATGGGTTAGGGGATTATACCTAGAGTGTTGAAACTCTTTATGTAATGGGGAGCAAGTTTAATCACCCTTGTATCGGGGAAGAAGTAAAATATTCCTAGTAATATAATGTCTACTTTTTTTCCAATGTCCTCAACCTGCTTTTCTTCTAAAACATGACATATTTCTAACTCCATGGAAAGAAACCAGAAGGAAAACATAGCAAAGGGAAAGTTTCCTTCTCTCCTTTTAATTCCTGGAGGAAAAGGTGCAAAAGCAGGTATTTAGGTTATATTCCTGGATTAATGTAATCAAGGAGTGAAGATATGATTAAGCATATGAGGGCACCATATCTGGTTGACATTAAACTTTATCATTAAGCTTCACTTCAGTCCCCCCATACTGTAGATAAAAGAACTTGATCTCCTTCCTTGAATGTCACAGGGATAAATGTCACAGAGATAAGATTTCCATTTCTATCACGCGCACCAGGCCCCACAGCTACAACTTTCCCAGAGATCAACTGGTTAAAGAACACAAATGTATAAAATTCAATTACCAATGTCAAGAAAGAGACAAAATAAGAACAAATAATTCAAATACCAGCATCAACTGTAGATGCAAAATACAAGTACTATCAACAACATGGATATGAATGGTCAAGCTCAAGAAGAACAGGTAATGTAAATGAATGGTCCTGTTTCAGGTGAACTATGTGAATCCCTGCAAATCCATACTGCATAATGGCCTTCTGCACTAGAAATTCAGTCAATCATCAGCTCAAGTCCAACCAAACCAGTTGTCCAGATATTTTAGGCCATGCTATGAAATTTTCTCTTTCTCCTGTCACTAAAGGATGGGACTGTATGGATATCTAATAGTGGTGAGCTTTCATACAGGTTCACTTAACCAAATGATGTGAGCAAGTGTACTCGACCAGTCCACATGTTGTAAGTTCACTTAACTACTGTTCACTTAACCAAGTTCACTTAACTGCTGGAATTATCTTTCATACATTGCAAGCCGACCATACATATTCTGCACATATTCTTGCATTAACTTAACCAGGTTCACATGGGACACCATGCACTAGCATTTGATACCCAGTTCACACATACCTAGCTGTCAAGTCATGGTCCAATCAAACACATACCATTCACAGAAGTAGATATAGGAGTTTTCATACACAAAAGATCATCCAAACACATTAGGAATCCACGTTAATCAAAATAGAATGAGAGGTCAAATGAAAACATTAGACTATTCAATCAAAAAAAAGGCCATCCAATCAAACAAAAACCATTCATTGTAAAGAATGCGGGCTTTTAGGTCCAATTCCTACAAAATAGGAATTACCATTTGTAACGACCCGAGAATCCGATTACCGGGAAGGCCCGATAACCCGAGACTCGCACCGCCGCCCACGAGCCAGGAGGGCTCGGAAGGGCTAAAAGGAGTGTGGAGGCACAAAGAAATAGGAAATAAAGCAGGACAATTTAATAATTAACAGAAATAAATAAACAACTACAGCTATAACAGAGTCCAGTCTAACGGAAAGTACATTCTAAAGCAGTAAAGCGTACCACATGTCGAGTGAACACTCGGCCCGGCGAGCTGGCAACTGAGAACCTCCGCTCCGCACCCTCGAACCTCGAGGAAGAACCACCACACCTGAAAAGTTGGGAATGAGTCTCCAAAACAGAGACTCAGCAAGGATCCCGCGAAACCCCAACCGGAAACAACGGCGGTACCGGAAAGGAAGGCTACGAGAGCAACCGCAACAGCAGGAACAGTAAACCCGGTGGCCGGTCAAAACTCGGCACTACAACTACTCCTACTGTACCAAAAACAGACCCCGAACTCAAAGTCAAGGCTACCGAACTACACTAGTATCGCTTACCGAAGTGAAAACACACGGCAACCACACCGTAGAGGCCTGTCCCCCGGACACAGCCGACCTGGACACGTTGTCCTAGGTGCAACCCCGACCATCCGATCGCGGGTACCGCACAACCAGACGCAACTTTGGTAAAGCCACTAGCACTAGTCTCACGGCGCGAGAACCGACACACGCGCCACGGTGAAATAACCGAACTCAACGGTCAACACGACCGAAAACCCGAAGGTCTAAGTCACGTAAACTAACAGTCTGTCACTCCCAACTCGACAAGAGTACCTCCCACTAGAAGCACAGCCGGTAGCGTCCCCTGACGTCTTACACCGCGCCGCAGGTGAACCGCCTGGCGTGGTAGCTCCTACCAAAGGCGCAAACACCGTACTAGTAACCACAAACAAGTGACTAGCTGGGGTCACGTCCGTCGACGTGGGTCCAACCGCCCCCAACCACGTGTGCACACACAGACCGCGCGTCCCTGGTCTGGCCCTCTGATCGGTTTTCCCCTTAGCCGGACTCTGGCTACAGACGTGGGACCCGACGAAAACCAGTCTAAAAATCGTCTCAAAGGGTAAGCCCGTACACCACTCCCTGGTGCGACCAGCACACGCGTACTGGTAGGCTACGACTAGTGGAGGGTCACTGAGAGAGTAGACTCTCAACTCAATGGAAAACAACGTCCGAATCCGACGAAGTATGGTGACCATCCCACGTACCGGCCCCGTCGCACGGTGACCACAGTCGGAGAAGAAACAGGACTCGCAGTCCACAGCCACGCACGCACCCTGCGCGAGAGTCGAGAAAACTCAAGTGGCGCTAAGCCACTGGACTCTGGACAGTCCTCTAGACGCACTACACCCAACGGTCCTTGAGTCACAAGACTCGGGGTCAAGACCGTTGTACGCAACAGCACAAGGCCGTCAATCTAGTCCAATCTCTAGGTCTAAAACCACGGTAACACGAGTACCGAGACAACTCACGAGCGGCCAAGACCACTCCCTCGGGAAGGGAATGCAAGGGGCTAAGGCCACCCACACGGGCCACACGGAAAACACAGAAGCACGATTCCCAGGGCAGCACATAAGCCGCCATGTCGATTTCCCATCCCAGGGCAAGCGGGAAATCTCCAGCCCCAGGCCGGATAACTGGACTCGCAGTCCAAGGCCAAACACGTGGCCCACATGGGAATCGCCTTCCAAAGAAACCCACGACATGCGGGGGAGACCCGACCACACACACACCGATACACGGTGACTCGATCGAGCGTAACACGAAAGCCCGGAACACGTGAGGTCACCCGGACCCACTACACCTATGGGCACGCTAATCGAGGTAACAAGGAATCTCCGGACACCCAAAGACACAGTCACAGAACTCCACGGGGTGTCAAGGACATTCACAAGACCTAAAGTCAGCCACTGGGTCACAACCGGGCCGACCGGAGGTCAAAACAACGCAAACGGGAACCGCAACGTAGTCACGGTCACCTGGGGACCGCGACCATATTCACGGTCGACTGGGGACCGCGACCACACAGTAGTGGTCGACCGAGGACCGCGACCACGCAGTCACGGTCACCTCACGACCGCAACTAGCCACGCGCAAACCCGATAGTAGCGGTCGCCCTAGGACCGCGACCACACAGTCACGGTCACCTCATGACCGCGACCAGACGAAAACGGTCTATCGCACGTCCGCGACGCTTGCTGACGCTCTTGGGCAAACGCGGTTCTCCCAAGACCGCGACCAATGAAAGCGGTTACTGGTAGACCGCGACCAGTTCGGAAAACCGAGAACGGCAGGAAAACGCCCAAAAATCCGATCCACGCCCCGATCACCCCCTGGTGATGGGGAAACGAAGGGGAATCCATCCCCAAGCCCCTAGGCATGCATCTCAACCCCTGGATCGGCCAAAAACGCAAAGAAACGCCAGATCGGGCGATCACTCCCCAAAACATGGTTTTCCCCAAAATGCCCCAAACGACCTGCTCGGCTCACCACGGCCTACAAAACTCGCGAGAAATGAAGCGCACGAGCTGGGGGTCCATCTCCTTACCTCCACCGAAGGTTTCGCGCACCGTGGACGCCGATCCACGAAGAAACGCCTCCGAAACCCTGCCGGTGCCTCCACGCCCGCGAACCGGCTCGCCACGCGCCACCGCCTCGTTCCTCGACCCGTCCTCGCCGTCCCTCATCCCACGGGCCTCGCCACCTCGCCCCCATCTGCCTCCGTCGGCCGCCGGAGAAGAGAGGGAGAGAAGAGAGAGCGTGAGAAGGGAGAGAGTGAGGAAGAGAGAATGAGGGGAAGAGAGAGAGAGTGGGGGGTTTATATAGGAAAATCCGGAAAATCAGAAAAATCTCAAAAAATAGAAAATCACACCCTCGCGATCATCGGAACGCACTGATTGCAACGGTACCACACTCGCCTAGGTGAACGGCCCGGTTCACCCGCAACGAGGTTCCGAAGGAATTACCGAAACACACACCGGGAATCGGAAAACACACGCGGAAAAACTGCGGAGCTCTTCCGGGCCTCCTAAACGACTCCGGATCGCGCCGATCCAAACACGAAAGATGTCCGAAACATCATTTCGGACACAACGGAGCTAGATATACCGGAAACGCAGATCCGGGACCCGAGAAGAAGGATCCTAAAAACTCGGGGCATTACAGCCCTCCCCCCTTAAAGGAATTTCGTCCTCGAAATTCAGGACCTAGCACGAAGTCACAGGGGAAGAACACTGAACCTCCTGACAACGCTGTCAGAGCCCCAGCACCGAAAACCTTGATCCTCATGAAAACACCGATCCTGAGGGACACAGCCAGACTTACAATCACAAACGACACCTCGCTCCTCGCGCCGAGCACACTGGCCAACAGAGCAGGCATATACCAAAGGACACAGTCAGGCATCACCTCAGACAACGCGAGAATCCACCATGGCGCCGCAACCACGATCTTGCTCACCGAGGAATCATAACCCTCGCACGAGAAAACAGCCACCGATTCATCCTATGGTCGGCAGACAACACATACATCAACTTCAGAACCAGCTGACAGGTCGCGCACCCTCCTCAAGGGAGCAACCAAAACAGAGCCTCCACTAGCTCAAGCAGCCATCTCAACAGACCGCAACCAGCTCATAGGCTCAGCACCAAGAAACACTCCACGCATGGCAAGCCGAAAGCCAGACATAACACTGTGCCAACTCTTTGTCAGAAGACAAACTTCGACAAAGCCCAGATCCCATCCGGAAAGGCACATCACAGAAACGACCACCAAAGGTCTCGCTGGCACATGGCTCTCGCCACGCTCGAGCCCCGACAACCAGCATCTTCTATCTGTGAAATGACCACACGTCGACGACCACCAACAGCTCGCTCAGGTTCTTCCTTCTTTCCTGGTCCTTCACTGGGTCCGAAGGAAACATTCCAAACCTCGGCAAGCCATCCGTCGACTCTCACACAGACTGAAGCCGCACTCCTTTCAGACTCCCCATCCGAGCTCGAACAACGTGCCAACTCGACCCTCTTGGGGAGCACGACGAAACCAAACGACAAGATCCTGGTGTCTTCAGTCATCATCTCACTCGACTCAGACTTACAGGGGAACCATCTGCTGGTCACCAAACCAGGGATAACCATCGCGACACCGACGTCCTATCAAGGACCACCAAACCGACGCCAATCTCACAAAAGGCCTCCGCCCAAAGGCATCACTCTTCCATCTGGTCTCATCAAATTCTTCGATCAATCCAAGTGGACACCTGCCAATCCCGATTCCGCCCTTACCACAGAGCCACGGGACACCACCTGAACAATGCTCACGGCGACCTGGTTGCCGACACCACGACCCAAGCACTCTGGGTCCTGATCGATTATACATCTCACCGTCACAATCTGACACGACCGTAGAACCAACAGACACTGCTGTGGTCGGTCACACGGTTAGGCTCACCAGCCACTCACAGCCGCCAACCGAGACCCATAGGCTGTCAGAGATCACTTCCTCAAAACATGATCTCAACCGAGGACACGGCTGGGAGCACAAGTCGGGCACCAAGCCACCGACTCTGACCAACACGTCCTCGACCATCGTCAGGCGACATCCTCAACAACCTCCTCCATGTCTAACATCGACGCCTGACACGGCTTCCATCACAGGAATAGGGTACTCATGCGATGCACTAACCAGCACATTCCCCAACACTCCATCCTGCCAATGCCAAAAACCATAGCACCTCGAACAACGGCACGGCAACAACACGTTTCACACCGAGGAACCAATCCTCCAATGCTCAACGCAAACTCAGGAATCCGCCCGTAGCAACCAACGCTACGATCCTGAACCAGTGGGTTATGGGCCCACCACGCTTCAGCTGCGCACTCAGATCCGCGCGCACAGCCAAGAAAGCAAACACCGCCCAACCGGCACTCGTCCTTCCGGAACAGCGCCAGCACACCCTCACACGACAAGGGAATGGGCACAACTTCTCACAAGCAACCACCTTGCCAAAAACACGGAATGTGTCTCACACAGACTTCATGGCACACAAGGCCAACCAATCCGGGCACACAATGCAAGACGACGAACCTTAGGCCAACACAAGCTCTCCAACCAAAGGAGAAACCAGTGCACTTCCGACCAACGGAAGAACTCCACGCTCGACCTGACCTCGAACCTCGCGCATGCTGGAAATAGAACCATCCAGCACCAAGGAAAACCATAGCTTCCATCAGGTCAGCGCCTCCGACACACTCGGCGAGTGTCATGTCGGACCACAATCATAGCATCTCTCGACGCACCACTGCTGCAATTCCTCAAACTGCAACACACCACACCAAGAGACGCAACACGAGCCATAACGACAACCGCCGATGCTCATCCTCGAGTCCCGAACTCACCGTGGAGCCTTCACATCTCAAGCCAACTCCAGGGCGAACACAACCCATTCGCACACAAGAGCGCAGGAGCAAGACTTACTGGGACACCACAGCCCAATCCTGCTTCGAAATTCGCAGAACAATTCGGGACCGACACGTCATTTCTGACGCAACAGAGCACGACAAGGACATCAGGCTCGACGAAACAGCAGCTCACCGAGAAGATATTCCGCTCACCCGAGCACACTCCTCGATCAGAACACCTCAGGAGTTGGGCAACCTCAAGCTGGAGTGACCAAAACCGACAGTAGCTCCCTCAGAGCATGCTCACGGCCACTTAACCACGAACAGTCCTCTCCAGCCACCTGACCACCCTGCAGATTCCTCGAATGCAGCATCGCGAGCTCGCACCTGCCAGCAACCTCTGCACAACACAACACAACCAGGGCCACCACCGATGAGGGAGAAGGCTCTCAACCTCAATCCTTAGACCCCATGCTGGCACGAAAGCCGCGAACAGTAACCACCTTTACAGCGCCGCACAACGCACTCAAGCTCTCAAGAGAGAAACTAGGCGGAAAGTGAACATAAAACCCTAAGCCAGCTGCCGACTGTACTGGACCTTATGGACTCTGATCACTGCAATATCTTGAATTCCTATGTATGTCCACAACAACCGCTCTGATACCAGCTGTAACGACCCGAGAATCCGATTACCGGGAAGGCCCGATAACCCGAGACTCGCACCGCCGCCCACGAGCAGGGAGGGGTCGGAAGGGCTAAAAGGAGTGTGGAGGCACAAAGAAATAGGAAATAAAGCAGGACAATTTAACAATTAACAGAAATAAATAAACAACTACAGCTATAACAGAGTCCAGTCCAACGGAAAGTACAGTCTAAAGCAGTAAAGCGTACCACATGCCGAGTGAACACTCGGCCCGGCGAGCTGGCAACTGAGAACCTCCGCTCCGCACCCTCGAACCTCGAGAAAGAACCACCACACCTGAAAAGTAGGGAATGAGTCTCCAAAATAGAGACTCAGCAGGGATCCCGCGGAACCCCAACCGGAAACAACGGCGATATCGGAAAGGAAGGCTATGAGAGCAACCGCAACAGCAGGAACAGTAAACCCGGTGGCCGGTCAAAACTCGGCACTACAACTACTCCTACTGTACCAAAAACACACCCCGAACTCACAATCGAGGCTACCGAACTACACTAGTATCGCTTACCGAAGTGAAAACACACGGCAACCACGCCATAGAGGCTTGTCCCCCGGACACAGCCGACCTGGACACGTTGTCCGAGGTGCAACCCCGACCATCCGATCGCGGGTACCGCACAACCAGACGCAACTTCGGTAAAGCCACTAGCACTAGTCTCACGGCGGGAGAACCGACACACGCGCCACGGTGAAATAACCAAACTCAACGGTCAACACGACCGAAAACCCGAAGGTCTAAGTCACGTAAACTAACAGTCTGTCACTCCCAACTCGACAGGAGTTGTAACGACCCGAGAATCCGATTACCGGGAAGGCCCGATAACCCGAGACTCGCACCGCCGCCCACGAGCCGGGAGGGCTCAGAAGGGCTAAAAGGAGTGTGGAGGCACAAAGAAATAGGAAATAAGGCAGGACAAATCAACAATTAATAGAAATAAATAAACAACTACAGCTACAACAGAGTCCAGTCCAACAGAAAGTACAGCCTAAAGCAGTAAAACGTACCACATGCCAAGTGAACACTCGACCCGGTAAGCTGGCAACTGAGAACCTCCGCTCCGCACCCTCGAACCTCGTGCACGCTGGAAACAGCACCATCCAGCACCAAGGAAAACCATCGCTTCCATCAGGTCAGCGCCTCCGACACACTCGACGAGTGTCACGTCGGACCACATTACAGCACCTCTCGATGCACCACCGCTGCAATTCCTCGAACTGCAACACGGCATGCCAAGAGCCGCAACACGAGCCATAACAACAACCGCCGATGCTCATCTTCGAGTCCCGAAACTCGCCGCGGAACCATCACACCTCAGACCAAATCCAAGGCGAACACACCCCTTCGCACATAAGAGCGCAGGAGCAAGACTTACTGGGACACCACAGCCCAATCCTGCCTCGAAATCCATAAAACAACCGCGACCAACACGTCATTTCTAACGCCACAGAGCACGACAAGGACATCCGGCTTGACGAAACAGCGGCTCACCGAGAAGATCCTCCGCTCACCCGAGCACACTTCTCGATCAGAACACCCACTCTGCCACCTGACCACGCTGCAGGTTGCACCTGCCAGCAACCTCTGCCCAACGCAGCACAACCAGGGCCACCACCGATGAGGGAGAAGGATCTCAACCTCGATCCTTAGGCCCCATGCTGGCACGAAAGCCGCGGACAACAACCACCTTCACAGCGCCGCACAGCACACTCAAGCTCTCAAGCGAGAAACAAGGCGGAAAGCGAACACAAAATCCTAAGCCAGCTGCCGACTGTACTGGACCTTATGGACTCTGATCACTGCAATATTTCAAACTCCTATGTACGTCCACAACCTCGCTCTGATACCAGCTGTAACGACCCGAGAATCCGATTACCGGGAAGGCCCGATAACCCGAGACTCGCACCGCCGCCCACTAGCCGGGAGGACTCGGAAGGGCTAAAAGGAGTGTGGAGGCACAAAGAAATAGGAAATAAGGCAGGACAAATCAACAATTAACAGAAATAAATAAACAACTACAGCTACAACAGAGTCCAGTCCAACAGAAAGTACAGCCTAAAGCAGTAAAACGTACCACATGCCAAGTGAACACTCGGCCCGGCAAGCTGGCAACTGAGAACCTCCGCTCCGCACCCTCGAACCTCGCGCACGCTGGAAACAGCACCATCCAGCACCAAGGAAAACCATCGCTTCCATCAGGTCAGCGCCTCCGACACACTCGACGAGTGTCACGTCGGACCACCATTACAGCACATCTCGATGCACCACCGCTGCAATTCCTCGAACTGCAACACGGCATGCCAAGAGCCGCAACACGAGCCATAACAACAACCGTCGATGCTCATCTTCGAGTCCCGAAACTCGCCGCGGAACCATCACACCTCAGACCAAATCCAAGGCGAACACACCCCTTTGCACACAAGAGCGCAGGAGCAAGACTTACTGGGACACCACAGCCCAATCCTGCCTCGAAATCCATAAAACAACCGGGACCAACACGTCATTTCTAACGCCACAGAGTACGACAAGGACATCAGGCTCGACGAAACAGCGGCACACCGAGAAGATCCTCCGCTCACCCGAGCACACTTCTCGATCAGAACACCCACTCTGCCACCTGACCACGCTGCAGGTTCCTCGAACACAGCACCGCGAACTCGCGCCTGCTGATGGGGTTGTTGAAAATGTCGCCTGACGGTGGTCGAGGACGTGTTGGTCAGAGTCGGTGGCTTGGCGCCCGACTTGTGTTCCCAGTCGTGTCCTCGGATGAGATCGTGCTTTGAGGATGTGGTCTCTGCCAGGCTGTGGGTTCCTGTTGGTTCTACGGTCTTGTCGGATTGTGACGGTGGAATGTTCGTTGCTTAGGGACCCGTGAGCACTGTTCAGGTGGTGTCCCGTGGCTCTGTGGTAAGGGCGGAATCGGGATTGGCAGGTGTCCACTTGCATTGATCGAAGGATTTGATGAGACCAGATGGAAGAGTGACGCCTTAGGGCGGAGGCCTCCTGTGAGATTGGCGTCGGATTGGTGGTCCTTGATGGGACGTTGGTGTCGCAATGGTTATCCCTGGTTTGGTGACTAGCATGGGGTGGTTCCTTATAAGTCTGAGTCCCGTGAGGTGATGATTGAAGACACCAGGATCCGTCATTTGGTTTCATCGTGCTCCCCGAGAGGGTCGAGTTGGCGAGCAGTCGGTGACCAGTGGATGGTCTTTTCAGAGACAGAAGATGCTGGTTGTTGGGGCTCGAGCGTGGCGAGAGCTGTGTGCCAGCGAGACCTTTGGTGGTCGTTTCTGTAATGTGCCTTTCCGGATGGGATCTGGGCTTTGTCGAAGGTTGTCTTCTGACAAGAGTTGGCGCAGTGTTATGTCCGGCTTTCGGCTTGCCATGTGTGGGGTGTTTCTTGGTGTTGAGCCGATGTGCTGGTTGCGGTCCGTTGAGATGGCTGCTTGAGCTGGTGGAGGCTATGTTTTGGTTGCTCCCTTGAGGAGGGTGTGCGACCTGTCAGCTGGTTGCGAAGCTGATGTGTGTTTTGTTTGCCGACCTTTGGATGGATCGGTAGCTGTTTCTCATGCGAGGGTTGTGATTCCTCGGTGAGCGAGATCGTGGCTACGGCGCCATGGTGGATTCTCGCGTTGTCTGAGGTGATGTCGGACTATGTCCTTTGCTATATGCCTGCTCTGTTGGCCTGTGTGCTCGGTGCGAGGAGCGAGGTGTTGCTTGTGATTGTAAGTCTGGCGGTGTCCCTCAGGATCGGTGTTTTCGTGAGAATCTAGGTTTTCTGTGCTGGGGCTCTGACAGCGTTGTCAGTTGGTTCAGTGTTCTTCCCCTGGGACTTCGTGCTTGGTCCTGAATTTCGAGGACGAAATTCCTTTAAGGGGGGAGGGCTGTAATGCCCCGGGTTTTTCGGATCCTCGTTCGTGGGTCCCGGATCTGGTTTCTTGGAGCATCCGACTCCGTTGTGTCTGAAATTTCGTTTCGGACATCTTTCGTGTTCGGATCGGCGCGATCCGGAGTCATTTCGGAGGCCCGGAGGCGTTCCGCGGCTTTTTCCGCGTGTGTTTTCCGATTCCCGGCGTGGATTTCGGCTTTCCCTTCGGAACCTCGTTGTGGGTGAACCGGGCCGTTCACCAGGGCGCGAGTGGTACCGTTGCGATCGGTGCGTTCCGAGGATCGCAAGGGTGTGATTTTCTATTTTTCTGGATTTTTCCGAATTCCGGGTTTTCCTATATATAAGCATTTTCTCTCTCCCCCTCTCATTTCTCTTTTCTCCCCCTCTCTCTTCTCACGCTCTCTCCTCTCTCCCTCTCTCTCCGGCGGCCGACGGGGCGGAGTACGGGCG
The DNA here is from genome assembly GCA_022559845.1 of Amorphophallus konjac. NCBI lineage: Eukaryota > Viridiplantae > Streptophyta > Magnoliopsida > Alismatales > Araceae > Amorphophallus > Amorphophallus konjac. The sequence continues at coordinate 348,187,151 of CM040125.1, forward strand.
AGGTGGGGACGGCGTGGGCGAGGCACGTGTGAGGATAGATGAGGATCGAGGCGGTGGAGGTGCGTGGAAGCTCGGCCGTGAATTCGTGGAACGGCGAGGCTTCAACGGCGTTTTCTTCGTGGATCGGCGTCCACGGTGCGCGTAATCTTCGGTGGAGGTAGGGTGATGGACCCTCAGCCCGTGTACTTCCTTTCCCGAGAGTTTCGTAGGCCGTGGTGAGCCGAGCGGGCTAAACGAGGCGTTTTGGGCAAAACGCATGTTTTTGGGGTGTGAGCCGGATCTCCCGTTTTATGGTGTTTTTGGGCGATCCAGGGGTTTAGATGCATGCCTAGGGGCTTGGGGAAGGTTTCCCCTTTTGTTTCCCCTTCACCTGGGGGTGAACGGGGCGTGGCATGGCTTTTCCCGTGGTTTCTACCGTTTCCGGGCGCGGACTGAGAACGCGCTATACTCCAGTAGCGCGTTCTTGAAGGTCGCGCTGCCCCGATAGGGCGCGTTCATCGGAGAAGATGAACAGTAAGGCGGTTCGGGTCGCGCCTTACGGCCCCAGCGCGTTCTGGTTGTCGCGCTATAGGATCATAGCGCGACCTGGCCTGGTCGCGCTATGGTCATGTAGCGCGTTCGTGTTGAACGCGCTAGGCACGTATAGCGCGTTCTGGCTGAACGCGCTATGCACGTGTAGCGCGTTCTTGGAGGGACCAGCCGGGCTGCCCGGGGCGGGCGGTCTGCGGCTGATCGTGCTCCCCTTGGGCCGTGTATGCCTTGGACACCAAGTGGAGTTTCGTGACCGTGTTTTGGGGTGTCTGGAGGTTCCGTTTACCTCGTTTTACGTGCCCGTGCGCTTAAGGGTCCGGGTGACCTTTTAGCGTCCGTTCGCATTGTGTTGGTCTTCGGTCGACCCGGTTGGGACCCAATGGTCGACCTCCAGCCTTGTGAGTATCCTGGACACCCCATGGGTTCCGTGTCCTTATTTTTGGGGTGTCGGGAGGGACCGTGTTACCTCGATTCGCGTGCCCGTAGGTGTGGTGGGTCTGGGTGACCCCACGTGTTCCGGGCTTTCGTGTTACGCTTGATCGAGTCACCGTGCGTCGGTGTGTGTGCGGTGGGGTCTCCCCCGCATGTCGTGGGTTTCCTTTGGAAGGCGATTCCCATGTGGGCCATGTGCTTGGCCTTGGACTGCGAGTCCAGTTATCCGGCCAGGGGCTGGAGGTTTCCCGCTTGCTCCAAGATGGGAAATCGTCGTGGCGGCTTGTGTGCTGCCCTGGGAATCGTGCTTCTGTGTTTTCCGTGTGGCCCGTGTGGGTGGCCTTGGTCCTTTGCATTCCCTTCCCGAGGGAGTGGCCTAGGCGACGCATGAGTTGTCTCGGTACTTGTGCTACCGTGGTTTTAGACCTAGAGATTGGACTAGATTGACGGCCTTGTGCTGTTGCGTACAACGGTCTTGACCCCGAGTCTTGTGACTCAAGGACCGTTGGGTGTAGTGCATCTAGAGGACTATCCAGAGTCCAGTGGCTTAGTGCCACTTGAGTTTTCTCGACTCTAGTGCACGGTGCGTGCGTGGCCGTGGACTGTGAGTCCTGTTTCTTCTCCGACTGTGGTCACCGTGCGACGGGGCCGGTACGCGGGGTTGTCCCCGTACGTCGTCGGATTCGGACGTTGTTTTCCGTTGAGTTGAGAGTCTACTCCTTCAGTGACCCTCCACTAGTCGTAGCCCACCAGTACGAGGTGCTGGTCTCACCTGGGAGTGGTGTACGGGCACCCACCTTTCGAGATAGTTTGTGGACCGGTTACCGTAGGCCTCTCGTCTTAGCCAGAGTCCGGTTGCGGGGGAAAACCGGTCAGAGGGCCAGACCTAGGATGCGTGGTCTGTGTGTGCACACGTGGTTAGGGACAGTGGACGCACGTCGACGGGTGTGACCCCTGCTAGTCACTTGTTTGTGGTTACTTGTACGGTGTTCGCGCCTCGGGTAGGACCTACCACGTCAGGCGGTTCACCTGCGGTGCGGTGTAAGACGTCAGGGGGCGCTACCGGCTGTGCTTCTAGTGGGTGGTACTCCTGTCGAGTATGGAGTGACAGACTGTCAGTTTCTATGTCTTTGACCTTCAGGTTTTCGGTCATGTTGACCGTTGAGTTCGGTTGTCTCACCGTGGCGAGTGTGTCGGTTTTCGCGCCGTGAGACTAGTGCTAGTGGCTTTACCGAGGTGGCGTCTTGTTGTGCGGTACCCGCGATCGGATGGTCGGGGTTGCACCTTGGACAGCATGTCCAGATTGGCTGTCCGGGGGACAGGCCTCTACGGCGTGATTGCAGTGTGTTCTTACTTCGGCAGGTGGTACTAGCGTGGTTCGGTAGCTTCGACTGCGTGGTCGAGGTCTGCCTTCTGGCAGTAGGAGTAGCTGTAGTATCGAGTTTTGACCGGCCACCGGTTCGCTGTTCCTGCTGTAGTCGTAGCTCTCCTTTCCGCTACCGCCGTTCACTACAAGAAAAAGTGGCTATAGCGACCGACTTAGAGACCGATTAAATCGGTCGCTAGTCGGTCCCAAATAGAGACCAATTCGGCGACCGAAATAATCGGTCGCATATGTGAGACCGTTTTGGCGACCGAATTTAGTTCGGTCTCCAATCGGTCGCTGTTCTTGCGACCGAATTTACTTCGGTCTCCAATCAGTCGCTGATCCCGTTATACTCCCCACTGCGGCCCCCGCCCGCCCGAGCCCCTCTCCGCCCGAGCCCCCCCTCCCGCCCGAGCCCTCCCGCCCGAGCCCCCGCCCGAGCCCCCTCCCCCTGCGGCCCCCTCTCCGCCCTAGCCCCCCCACGCCCCTCCCGCCCGAGCCCCCCTCCGCCGGAGCCCTCCCTCCCCCTGCGGCCTCCCGCCAGAGCCCCCCTCCCCCTGCGGCCTCCCGCCCGAGCCCCCTTCCGCCGGAGCCCCCCCTCCCCCTGCGGCCTCCGCCCCCCTCCGCCGGAGCCCCCCTCCCCCTGCGGCCTCCCGCCCGAGCCCCCCTCCCCCTGCGGCCTCCGCCCCCCTCCGCCGGAGCCCCCCCTCCCCCTGCGGCCTCCCGCCCGAGCCCCCCTCCCCCTGCGGCCTCCCGCCCGAGCCCCCCTCCGCCGGAGCCCCCCCTCCCCCTGCGGCCTCCCGCCCGAGCCAACCTCCGCCCGAGCCCCCCTCCCCCTGCGGCCTCCCGCCCGAGCCCCCCTCCGCCGGAGCCCCCCCTCCCCCTGCGGTCAAAGCACAGTTCACCTTGGAGGTCGACTCCTCGGACACGATCGACAACGTGAAGGCTAAGATCCAGGGCAAGGAGGGCATTTCCCCGAACCAGCAGCATCTCATCTTCGCCGGGAAGCATCTGGAGGACGGCCGCACCCTCGCCGACTACAACATTAAAGGTTCCACCTGGCACCCTCTCTCTCTCTGATCCCTCTCTCTCTGTGTCACCCCCTCCGGCACCCGAACCAGCAGAATCGACTTCAAAGATTTATGCATAGTCATGCATGGTTATGTACTTAGGTGTGGAATTTTTCTGTGAAAGCTAGCACAATCCACGTGCAGAGGTGATTACATGTCTCCCGACAGTTTACGTGCCAAATTCATAAAACAATAAATCTTTGTTCAAACAACTCAACTCTCTGCAAACTATCAGTGGACTGTAGAAGTTACATATTGATTTTAGCTGAAGAATTCAAAACTTTGACTTAAGGTTTAATTTTATATATTATGCGTGGTCAATGGGGAATCCAGAAAAGTCATTAACTCAATTCATATAGACAAAACACCAGCGTTCTTTTTTAATTACACAGCTCTAGCAAGCTATCTAACATCTAAAATCTAAACAGCACACGTATCTCATTTATCAACAAATGGTTAGAGAAGATAAAAATCAAGAGACACGGTGGAACATAAATCTGGAAGGGATAGTCAGTATCCGTTCAAGATCAAGTTTCTAGACCACAGCGCCCAGAACAGCTTCAGAAACCTCTGCCCATGTACACTATCCGATCAATGCTAAACTAACATAGAAGGAAGAGATCAAAAGCAGAAACCCAGGACTGGCGACCCAAGAGCGGAGAACAAGTCAAGCGGAGACCACCCAAGTTGCAGCATTTTTCCCTACCTCTCCTAGCCGGCGATGTCCCAAATCTGGGACTTGATGGCCTTGCCGTCGACGTTGAGGTTCCTGGTAGCAAACTCCACCCTGATGGTGGACTTGGACTCGAGACTGAACGTGTTCCTAGTGAACCTCGACAGTAGGTTCAACTTGCCCACCCCGGAGTCCCCAGTGATAAATTCCTAGGAAAATTCCTTGGAAAATCATGAGATATCATTAGAATCTAAGCCTTGTTTACATGAGCTTTACCTTAGAATTCTTTGCCCATTATAATTGAATGTGGATGTCTAGATATTTACATGGGATCTATGATCCATAACTTCAATGCCAGGTATTAATGGGGCGCAGTCTGATCTTGAGAGGAGCGTCCGAAAATACTTGTGCTCATGGGAGTTGATTGACCTGGTGTGACATTGCACCAAAGTACATGCATACTAGATTAATCTATGGCATTCTATTAATACATGAATTACTTGACTTGTACTTGTTACCCCTTTGTAGGTTTATTGCGTGATATGGCTAATCCAATGTTAGTACTTGTTACATGTTCGTGACATTGAAAGATTATTGATATTATTCTATGCTTGCACTTTCATTCTTGTTACCCCTACCTTACTAGTGATCCACATACTTACATTCTTATATATTCTCTTCATGATTCCAATGTCTAGCTTACATGGTTTATTATGTTTCTCGACAATAGTGCATTTACTTGGTCAAAGATATTAATCATTTAAAGATGTCTGATTTAGAGATATAAATCTTACTGAGTTTTCACTCACCCTGCGTTATTGTTGATATTTTAGGTAACTCTGATGAAGAGAATCACTCTAATGGGGGTGGGCGAGAGTAGCGGAGTGATCAAGTTTACCATAGAAGTCCTTGTCTTGTCTTTTCTTTTAACTAGAGTTTGAGAGAGAAGATTATTATGAGAGGATTGTCATGAGAAAGTATCTTATGTAATTTTAGTGAAAAGGAATCAAGTAGTTGTTGATTGAGTCAAGTCAAATATAACCACATTTATTCTACTTTGATTATCAATAAAAGTTTCAATTTATTCTCAGCCTATTTGAGATCTCTTGTGGATGAATATTTCTTAAGTGCATGCTCTGATTGACATGAACGATATAACTGCTATGTTCTGATATTTCGCATCGGGACGTGACAATTTGACATGCTTAACCAGGAAGACATTTCAGAGCCCCTGAACATGCCTAGTGGTAGGTAAGTCTCCTAGATCTGTAAGTGCACATAGCTGAAATGATTGGTAATTGACTACAGCTTAAACCATATAGACAAAACACCAGCGTTCTTTTTTAATTACACAGCTCTAGCAAGCTATCTAACATCTAAAATCTAAACAGCACACGTATCTCATTTATCAACAAATGGTTAGAGAAGATAAAAATCAAGAGACACGGTGGAACATAAATCTGGAAGGGATAGTCAGTATCCGTTCAAGATCAAGTTTGTAGACCACAGCGCCCAGAACAGCTTCAGAAACCTCTGCCCATGTACACTATCCGATCAATGCTAAACTAACATAGAAGGAAGAGATCAAAAGCAGAAACCAAGGACTGGCGACCCAAGAGCGGAGAACAAGTCAAGCGGAGACCACCCAAGTTGCAGCATTTTTCCCTACCTCTCCTAGCCGGCGATGTCCCAAATCTGGGACTTGATGGCCTTGTCGTCGACGTTGAGGTTCCTGGTAGCAAACTCCACCCTGATGGTGGACTTGGACTCGAGACCGAACGTGTTCCTAGTGAACCTCGACAGTAGGTTCAACTTGCCCACCCCGGAGTCCCCAGTGATAAATTCCTAGGAAAATTCCTTGGAAAATCATGAGATATCATTAGAATCTAAGCCTTGTTTACATGAGCTTTACCTTAGAATTCTTTGCCCATTATAATTGAATGTGGATGTCTAGATATTTACATGGGATCTATGATCCATAACTTCAATGCCAGGTATTAATGGGGCGCAGTCTGATCTTGAGAGGAGCGTCCGGAAGTACTTGTACTCATGGGAGTTGATTGACCTGGTGTGACATTGCACCAAAGTACATGCATACTAGATTAATCTATGGCATTCCATTAATACATGAATTACTTGACTTGTACTTGTTACCCCTTTGTAGGTTTATTGCGTGATATGGCTAATCCAATGTTAGTACTTGTTACATGTTCGTGACATTGAAAGATTATTGATATTATTCTATGCTTGCACTTTCATTCTTGTTACCCCTACCTTACTAGTGATCCACATACTTACATTCTTATATATTCTGTTCATGATTCCAATGTCTAGCTTACATGGTTTATTATGTTTCTCGACAATAGTGCATTTACTTGGTCAAAGATATTAATCATTTAAAGATGTCTGATTTACAGATATAAATCTTACTGAGTTTTCACTCACCCTGCATGAGTTCATCTCCCCAAGTTACTTCCCCAGCCCTATGCGTCCTCTCCCATCTCCTTGGTTTCTTCCCCGAGCATTAAATGTTCTCTTCAATTTTCCCCTTAAATTAATCACCCAAGAGAACAGTCACAAGTCTCACTTGGAAGAACACTCCTTCGAGTCTTAAAATCCCCATCTTTTTCATCTCTCTCACAGCCCATTCTCTTTCATTTACTTCACTTCAACCGAGTAACATTTAATGCCAATCCCAGTCCATAATCACCACCGTTCTGCCCTCACACATCTTTACCTTTTGTTTTATTCATCTTACCACCCACTCAGCCCAAATACATGCATCCCTTCCATTCCCTTTCATCACAGATAGCCGCAACATCTTCTCCCCTCCCCGTTTTGCTTCCTTCGCTGTGAACACAGCCGCTGGGAGCCCCGTGCTCGTCATCGCATGAGATTTGTCCTGCATCAGAATTGTTTCATGCAGATGTAAAACATAGGTCCAACAAAGGAACTAGAACATTAAATAAACTCATGGAGTAAAATGCTTGGACCTATTATCACCATGCACACACAACCACATTTCTTATCACATAGGTCATCTTTTTGTTGATATCACTTTCAATTTCTGTGACAAGTTTGAGAAGGCATAATGAGCCATCCAATCAGAATTGGTTAGAATTCTATCCAGTCTGGCCCAAATACCCCTGCTTCCTGATTGATTGTTATGCCAAGTGTAGGAAGATCCTTTGAAACCAGTCTCCTGCCACCATCCAAGGACCAGAAATGTTAGAGTGGACGTTAATTAAAGAAGTCCAAAGACCCTTTCTCTCAATCACATTGCATTTTGCATATACTGCAGTTAAGTGAAAAGGGACTTGACCATTAAGACCCATGAGAAGAGTAATTTGCTGATCATCTCTAGTAACCAGAGAAACATGCAGATGGTCTTTCCATAATACCCAGATGTGGGCCATTTCATCAGAATTTGCAATAATTTTAGACATACCCCTACGAGATAATATCTTCTAGGCACAATAGTTGAGGACTGTCGAGACGTTGCAAATCATGTAAACCCGCGCCTTTTTAAAATGGGGAATCTGTCAATGGAAGCTACTAGTCATCTTGTAGATTTTCAAAAAAAAAAAAAGATTAGCAGTCGTGGTTGACAACCTCATAAATTATTGATATGTTTAAATTTACATGACATGAGTATTAGAGAAACATTGACATTTTAGAATTGTAGCTCAGTTTCTTAATTTTAGAATATCTAAAACATGTCATTAGCTAAGAGTACTGTTTGGATAGTGTTGGATGAAAAGTAAAGTGTGTTTTATTATTGTCTTATTCAGTGACGATACTATCAATTTCTTTACTTGATTTCTGCATAGCTAGTGACAGTGTTGTCTTTAAGCTAAAAAGTATCATGCTATATTTTATTTCTGCTAAATAGCTAGTGAAAGTGTTGTCTTTATGTTGGATGTTAAAATAAAATTCATGTTTTCATTGTGCACATGTATTGCCAATTTCACATGTTACTGCTATGTTTTTAGATTGTGTTATTATCTTGTCAATATTTAATTAGTTGGGTGTTGTATGTGAGCTGAGATGCGTGGGTGCAACCTAACATTGCACGCATCTTAGGAGAGCGTGTTAAGCCCGTGCCAATCAACCTACCCGTTCAAGACTTTGGGATTGATATGCACGTTCTCATTTTGAATGATGAGAATGTGTATATCTAACTCAAAGTCTTGAATTGTCCCGTTTGGACAGTCTGTGAATGTTTGATCGCACTTAGGTGGTTAATTACTATATGTGTTTGACTTGTCAGAACTGACGGAATCCAAATCGGATGCCCGGTTTGAGCTCGGCGCTCAAACTTCATTTTTAAAATACACTTAGTTCAAATGAACTGTTAGGACGGGGCATTTGGTTCTAAAATCTGAAATACCGGTCGGATGGCCGTGCCGATCATTCCAATACGACCGGGGAGATGAAAGTGACTTGTCAGAACTGACGGAATCCAAATCGGATGCCCGGTTTGAGCTCGGCGCTCAAACTTCATTTTTAAAATACACTTAGTTCAAATGAACTGTTAGGACGGGTCCGGGGGTCTAAAATTCGAAATACCGGTCGGATGGCCGTGCCGATCATTCCAATACGACCGGGGAGATGAAAGTGACTTGTCAGAACTGACGGAATCCAAATCGGATGCCCGGTTTGAGCTCGGCGCTCAAACTTCATTTTTAAAATACACTTAGTTCAAATGAACTGTTAGGACGGGGCATTTGGTTCTAAAATCTGAAATACCGGTCGGATGGCCGTGCCGATCATTCCAATACGACCGGGGAGATGAAAGTGACTTGTCAGAACTGACGGAATCCAAATCGGATGCCCGGTTTGAGCTCGGCGCTCAAACTTCATTTTTAAAATACACTTAGTTCAAATGAACTGTTAGGACGGGTCCGGGGGTCTAAAATTCGAAATACCGGTCGGATGGCCGTGCCGATCATTCCAATACGACCGGGGAGATGAAAGTGACTTGTCAGAACTGACGGAATCCAAATCGGATGCCCGGTTTGAGCTCGGCGCTCAAACTTCATTTTTAAAATACACTTAGTTCAAATGAACTGTTAGGACGGGGCATTTGGTTCTAAAATCTGAAATACCGGTCGGATGGCCGTGCCGATCATTCCAATACGACCGGGGAGATGAAAGTGACTTGTCAGAACTGACGGAATCCAAATCGGATGCCCGGTTTGAGCTCGGCGCTCAAACTTCATTTTTAAAATACACTTAGTTCAAATGAACTGTTAGGACGGGTCCGGGGGTCTAAAATTCGAAATACCGGTCGGATGGCCGTGCCGATCATTCCAATACGACCGGGGAGATGAAAGTGACTTGTCAGAACTGACGGAATCCAAATCGGATGCCCGGTTTGAGCTCGGCGCTCAAACTTCATTTTTAAAATACAAGATGAAATTTGAACTTATATTGTGTGTGTGTATTTATATATATGAAAATGAGCTGGCTTAAACTATTGGCATACTCTTGTTAATGCTTGATTTCTTTATTAAGTCTTGTTAATGCTTGATTTCTTTATTAAGGATTTGATTATAATTTTTTTAAATGATATACAGGATCATCCGTCGCGAGATGTTGGACGAGACGACGACCAGGATGATGTTGGACGAGACGACGACCAGGATGAGACATATGTGGAGGATTTGTGATTTTATTTTAGTTGTGTATGTTGTCATTTTATTATTATGGATGTATGATTAATTTGTGATTTTATTTTAATTGTGTGTAATTTGAGGTTCGTGGAGATTGTGATCCGTGTAGTTGATTTATTATTGTTTTATGAAATTGTTATTTATCAGGTGCTTGTATGTGATGAATTTGAGATTTGTCGATATTGTTGTCTGTGTAGTTGATTTTATATTTATGTTATGAATTTGTTATTTATCAGGTAATTTATTTATCAGTTTAAATAAATTTTTAAAAAAAAAATAATGCAAAATTAGCGACCGCATGGAGACTGAATTGCGACCGAATAGCGACTATACGTTATATTTCTTTTATTAAATAATTATACTTGGCGACCGACTAGCGACCGAATTGAGACCGAATAAATCCAATAGGTTAATTTTATTTTTAAAAATACAACATATTAGAGACCGAATAGCGACCGAATTGAGACCGACTTAATTAGCGACCGATCAGGCGACCGATTATAATCGGTCTCTGGTAACGACTGATACTGCGACCGAATTATGTCGGTCGCTATATAGCGACTAGTATATAGCGACCGACATGTTCGGTCGCTAGATAGTCTCTGTTCGGTCGCAATGCAGATTTGCGACCGATCTACGACTGAATAGCGACCGCTAGGTCGGTCGCTATCCGCGATTTTTCTTGTAGTGGTTGTTTCCGGTTGGGGTTCCGCGGGATCCCTCCTGAGTCTCTGTTTTGGAGACTCATTCCCTGCTTTTCAGGTGTGGCGGTTCTTCCTCGAGGTTCGAGGGTGCGGAGCGGAGGTTCTCAGTTGCCAGCTTGCCGGGCCGAGTGTTCACTTGGCATGTGGTACGTTTTACTGCTTTAGGCTGTACTTTCTGTTGGACTGGACTCTGTTGTAGCTGTAGTTGTTTATTTATTTATGTTAATTGTTGATTTGTCCTGCCTTATTTCCTATTTCTTTGTGCCTCCACACTCCTTTTAGCCCTTCCGAGCCCTCCCGGCTCGTGGGCGGCGGTGCGAGTCTCGGGTTATCGGGCCTTCCCGGTAATCGGATTCTCGGGTCGTTACAGGAGTACCTCCCACTAGAAGCACAGCCGGTAGCGTCCCCTGACGTCTTACACCGCGCCACAGGTGAACTGCATGGCGTGGTAGCTCCTACCAAAGGCGCGAACACCGTACTAGTAACCACAAACAAGTGACTAGCTAGGGTCACGCCCGTCGACGTGGGTCCAACCGCCCCCAACCACGTGTGCACACACAGACCGCGCGTCCCTAGTCTGGCCCTCTGACCGGTTTTCCCCTTAGCCGGACTCTGGCTACAGATGTGGGGCCCGACGGAAACCAGTCTAAAAATCGTCTCAAAGGGTAAGCCCGTACACCACTGCCTGGTGCGATCAGCACACGCGTACTGGTAGGCTACGACTAGTGGAGGGTCACTGAGAGAGTAGACTCTCAACTCAATGGAAAACAACGTCCGAATCCGACGAAGTACGGTGACCATCCCACGTACCGGCCCCGTCGCACGGTGACCACAGTCGGAGAAGAAACAGGACTCGCAGTCCACGGCCACACACGCACCCTGCGCGAGAGTCGAGAAAACTCAAGTGACGCTAAGCCACTGGACTCTGGACAGTCCTCCAGACGCACTACACCCAACGGTCCGTGAGTCACAAGACTCGGGGTCAAGACTGTTGTACGCAACAGCACAAGGCTGTCAATCTAGTCCAATCTCTAGGTCTAAAACCACGGTAACACGAGTACCGAGACAACTCACGAGCGGCTAAGACCACTCCCTCGGGAAGGGAATGCAAGGGGCTAAGGCCACCCACACGGGCCACACGGAAAAGACAGAAGCACGATTCCCAGAGCAGCAGATAAGCCGCCATGTCGATTTCCCATCCCAGGGCAAGCGGGAAATCTTCAGCCCCAGGCCGGATAACTGGACTCGCAGTCCAAGGCCAAACACGTGGCCCACATGGGAATCGCCTTCCAAAGAAACCCACGACATGCGGGGGAGACCCGACCGCACACACACCGATACACGGTGACTCGATCGAGCGTAACAAGAAAGTCCGGAACACGTGAGTGTAGACACGTCATTTTTAACATTTCTGTGATTAAATTTCATATTATGCTACGATGCCCTAAAGTGGCTTACGCATTTGACTTATGTGGGTGATTAGTCATTTTTTTAGCTTTTATATAAAAATATAATAAAAAAAATTCAGAAAAGGTTAGAAAAATACAAAAAAATCAAGAAAAATTTATAAAGAAGAAAAATACAAAAAAATCAAGAAAAAATTATAAAGAATAAAATACAAAAAATGAGAAAATGTTATTTAAAAAAATACAAAAAAATTAATAAAGGGTCATAAAAATACAAAAAAAATTTAAAAAAGGGGGTTATAAAAATACAAAAAAATTGAGAAAAAGTTAAAAATAATAAAAAATAATATAAACAAATATAAAACCCAAATATATATATATATGGTTGTAAATATATATGTGTGTAATATATAATATATATATATACATATATACATGGTTGTAAAAATATATACGTAGATGTATAATATATATATAATTTTATTCTAATAAGCTTAAACAAAAGAAACAAAATATTCTTAATCAACTTAAATAAAATAATATTAATCATTTACCCCACCCCCTATATTCTCGGATCTGGTTTCTTTCTTGTCTACTCATCTCTACCCCACCTTATCTCCCTCTCTCTCAATGCTTATCACACTCCTCCAATCAATGCCCAAAGAACTCATCTCCCTTTCTTCCTCTCCCTGTCCCCCCATCCGTTTCTCTCCCTCTCCCTTTTCCACTTCCCTTAACCATCTCCTTTCCACTGCAAAACTCACGGTTGCCCATCATCTCTCTTCCCACCTCCCTCTCTCTCTCACACTCTCTTCTTTTCCCTCTGCACACCCACGTCGCACCTCCGTTCCGACCATCCACCCCGCATGTCACCGTTGCCGTGACCGCCATCCCGCTACGTCCAGCCACCATTGCATGCTAACGCCGCAACCGCTGGGCCACCACCGTCGGACGCCACCCCCGCCTGCCGTGGAGCCCCCCGCCCTCGCCGTGCTCCACCGCGAGCTGCCCTAAGCTCCCCATGCCCTCCACCGCGGCCACCTCGCCGCGAGCTCGCCGTCGCGCTCCACCTCACCTGCACCGTTCGCAAGCGCCCACGACGTCTCCACCTTCGAGCTCGCCTTCGACCACTGCCGCAGCCATTCCGGCACCCCCACGCCGTCCGCCGCCCACCGTGCCGGACTGCCGCGACCGTCGACGACCTCCCTGCACCGCCAGCCGCTCGGGAGCACGTGAACGTGAGCTCCCCTCACCCCACGACAGTCCACCCCTCGCAGCTCCATCTCTCCCCATCGCGACCACTCCCATCCCGCCGCAACCGCCAGCCAACTCCACCACGACCCTCTGCGCATGCACACCGCTGCCATCGTCTGTCATCCGCCACGCGAGCCGCCGCACCCGCCGTCGTCTTCCACGTCGACTGCAGTACCACCGCCAGTCGCCGGCCCCCCTCCGCGTCCTCTCTCCCTGCACGCATGCACCACCGGCCACCGTCGCTGTCGTAATCTGCCGCACGCCACCCGCACCGCCGTGGAGTTGCCTCCCACCTGCGCACGTCCCCACGTCACCATTGCCGTGACTGCCGTCCGCTCCTCGCCGATCGCCATCTCCGCTGCACCCATCGAACCCTGCCAGCACCGCCACCCCCTTGCCGTGAAGCCCGACGCCATCGGCCTCCTCACTGTTCCCCTTCTCGTTCTCTCTCTGTCTCACCCGATCTCTCTCTCTCCTCCTCCTCCCTCTCTCTCTGTCTCGTGTTCGTTCTCTATCTCTCTCTCTTTTTTAATTTTATTATTCCCTCTCTCTCTTTTCTATTCTCTCTCTCTCACCCCATTTCTCCCTGTCGCGACCCCCTCCCCTTTCCCGATTTCTCTCTCTCTCTCTCTCTTTCTCTCCCCCCCCGTGCCTCTCCCTTCCTCGTCCTCTCTCTCTCTCTCTCTGACTCTCTCTTCTCCTCTCTCACCTGATCTCTCTCTCTCTCCCTCATCTTCTGTATTTTTTTCTTTCTCTTCCTTAATCTCTTTCTCCCCCTCTCATCTCTCTCGTCTCTGCTTCTCTCTCCTCTCTCTCTCTCTCTCCATCCGATCTATCTCTCTCTCATTTTATTTTTCTTATTTTTTTTCTTCTCCTCTCCCTCACTCTCTTTTTCTCTCTTCCTCCCACCGTCTCTCCCCCGTCTCTGTCCCACCCCCTCTCTGTTCTCTCCCTTTCTCCCTCTCTATCTCCCTCTCCCCATCGTCTTATCCCTCTCATCCTTTTCTCTTTTTATTTTTTTTATTACTCTCTCTCACCTTCTCTCTATTTTTCTCCCTGTTTTCTTACTCTCTCTCTCAATCTCTCACACCCGACCTCTCATCCCTCTGCCTCTCTATCTCCCCCTTTCCTCCCTGTGTGTAGTATTTATGTATACAGTACATATATATAGCATTTATGTAGTACATATAAATTGCATGTATATATATTAAATCTATAATAGAGCATTTAGTATTCATATGTAGTATTTTATATGCTAAATATATATATATATATATCTCTTATATATACTATATATATACATAATTAAAGTATCAAGAACAATCTCAAAAAAAAGAGTTCTCTCTCTTCCTTCTCTCTCTTTCAAATATTCTATTTTATCTATTTTATTTTTGTTGTGTAGATAGATATTCTATATTCCCTTATGTATATATATTAATATAGTTATATATATGCCATTAGATATATATATTTCTATGTATATATATATATGTGTGTGTTTTTATATGTATACTTGTTTAATCATTTTTGAATTTGTGCAGAAATAAAGGCGGCCTTCGGCCCAATTACCTCTCACGCGTGTTCCCGTACACGGGGAAGCCGTTTTGTCCCATCGCTCGTCTTCGTGCTTGCATTATCATCAGTGACTCTGTTTCTTATTATTTTATTTTATTATATTTTCAGTCTATTATCTAGTCATTGGTGTTTTATCTTATGAATTGTCATCATATCTTATCATCCGTTCTGACTTAATTTCTGTGTTTGTTCATTTTGCAGGGTAACCAACTTAAAAGCCCCCTTCTTCGACCTGTCGAACAAAGAGGAAGAAGGAACCCGCGCAAATCCCGCGTCAAAGGCAAAAGCGATCAACCAGTTCGGGGCCCACGGTCCCTGGCGATCACACCACCAAACGCGTGTTTGTAGTAAATATTAATTTCTGTCTATAATACCTGCGGATAGCTAAATCCCGGGTCTGTTTGTACTATAATCGGTCGCGGTGAGTCATTTCACCGTGGTCATTTACTTTCGGTATTTTTCTTTCTGCACTTTATTATATGGTTGTTAAAACCTCGCACGGATCAATATCCTGCGGTGGTCTGTTTACTGTTTATATTCATGTTATTATTATTGTGTGAGGAGTGATATGCCATTCCAAATTCCGAGTCTACGTGTGTCTTTGTGTCCGCCAACTTCTACTACGTAGAGTCCCAGATTCGCACTCGGTATATAGAAAGTTGTCCTCAGAATGGTAGGTCACGCCTACCGGGAAGGGGTTCAGCTTGCGTGAGAGGGTCTTCGGATCCCGTTCTCCGCCCTGTACCGAGGGTCCGGTAAGTCTAGGCTCCACGTCCCCGTACAGAGTGACCTTTCAGGTCATACTCTCTACCCTCTTTTCTACATCACCCTTTTTACGCACGCGTTTTCATTCATCATCTTTTTTCTTTCACAGAGAGGGAGAAACCCCTTCTCTCTCTCAGTCCACCACGTGGCGCGTCCACATCTCTGGCGATCACGGTGGGACCTTCTTTTTGCTTTTTTGGTTACCCTTGAACTCTCGGCACTCACGTGTGCCTCCCTCTTTTGACACCCACGCGTGTCCCTCCTTTCGGCACCCACGTGTGCCCTTCCCTATTGCGCCCACGTGCGCCCACTCCCCTCGTGTACCTCGTGCACTCCCCCCGGTCCTTTATGGTTACTTGAGAGGTAGACGTTGTCTCGTGCACCTCGTGCACTCCTCCTCCATTGGGCACCCACGTGTGCCCCCACCATTTGGCACCCACGTGTGCTCCCTCCATTTGGCACCCTCGTGTGTCCCCCCCTTTTTATTGCGCCCGCGTGTGCTACGTCACCCCTCTCGTGCACCGTGTGCACCCCTTAGTCTCCTCTTTTGTGATTTATAGTCTGTGTCGGCTTGGAAAGAAGAACGGTTATATCCTACTCTATCTGTTTATTATTTTTATATCTCTGTTATATCACTGTTATATCTGTTGTATTTTTGTGTATATCTCTGTTTTATTTGTGTTTATCTCTGTTCTATTTGTGCTATATATTTCAGCACTGCATTGCATATCATCTCCCTTTTATTTTTATTTTTTTGTTCCTTTTTTTTAGGATTAACCTCTCTCGTGAAGGAAGGACTCTCTGTCAGGAATTCCTCTCGACGGACTAGGATCTCCTTCATCGGGACCTCCGTAAGTCCCCGACATCGAAGGATTCCCTCTTCGTTCACTGGGCTGGTTGTACCACTGAAGTACCCCGAAGTTAGTTACCTATCCGTGGTGAGACGAGTGTCCCTAGTTGACACGGCGGTAAAACAAAGGTGCAACTAGGATATTTGCAAATTTTGTGTGAATATTTATATTTGTTAAAAAGACAAAAAAAGAGGTAAAACAAAAACAAAAAAAAAGTGACGTAAGATCATCCACTTGTTTGGTAATCTCTGATTATTGGTGTATGCGCTTATGTTCTGGAAAAATAAAAATGGCTCAACTCTTTTGGAGAGAATCAATCGGGTCGTGGTCAGTAAGTTGACACACGCGTCTATGCAATGGACTCAGGCCCTTCCCGTGAGACCTCACAGGAGGTCCCCACTGTTCCACGGGAAATTTCTCCACCACAGGACATCTTCTCCTTGTTGGGTGTCCTCGCCAGTACACAGCTCAGCCCTGAGCAAATTCTGGTCTTTCAGGCTATTTTAAAGGGGAAATCTGTTTCTCTCCCTTCTCAGGAGTCAACTCCGGCTCCTATATCCTACCAACAGTCGCTCCAGGCTACTGCATCCCCATCACATGTATATGTCACTCCCTCTTCTTCATTTCAAGGACAGGCGAGCCAACAGCCCGCCTCTTACCAATTTCTCCCTCCACAATCTCAAGCCCCTGTCATCCTTCATACGGTACCCCAAACGGGTCTGTCCACTGGTGGGCCGTCATACCCCTCTAGCTCAGGGTTCCTTTCTCAAGCCTCAACGAGGCCTCTTTCGCCTCAGTGGCAGGCCCAACCTTCGCCCTCTTTTCCTCACCCCTCATGGCCCCAAAATTTGGCTGCCCCTCCTACCCTGGCTCAATCGAGTCACTCTACGGGAGAGCCTTACTCCCCTTCTTTTTCATGCCTTCCATGTCAAGCCGCCCCTCCAATGTCTCAAGGCCAACTCTCTACTTCACAAGTCACACCTCTCCAACAAGCTCTTATTGACAAAATGGATCAAATGAAGGAAGAGTTAAAGGAGTTCACAATTCGGCTATCGCCCCCTCCTCCTCAAGTCAACCCCCTTCACGCTAAAATCGTTGAAATAGATAAGGAGTGGAAAAAGGCAAGAGATGAGTATGAGCAAGAGCTTCTTTCAAGTCGTTACGATCAAATTGATACTGTCTACCCAGCACCCATTCACCACACTAATTCATATGACCCTCCATCTCCTCACTCATATCTATATACGCAAAATCCTTCATACCAATATACGTCACCTCATCTTATCAATACGCCTCCGTCACAGCATCCATTTGAACCTAATGATTATGAGCAATTGCAAATGGCACCTGATCACATTTGCGAAAATTTTGAAGATATGCCCACTCCGAGGTTTCTTCGTTCCTTCCATCTTCCACCACCACAAGAAGATCTCTTTGCTGAGGATGAAGCCACTATCGCACCCATTCCGAGTTTTCTTCGTCACCCTCTTCCACCACCACCAGAAGACTCCCCTGCTCAGGACGAAGTCACTGACCCAACCCCAACCTATGAAACATCATGGTATTATGATGATAGGTCCATGCTCCAACAACCTACGTCAACGTACCATGAATCTCATACTGATTCTACCCCTATCTATAAGACGTCATGGTATTATGACGATCGATTCATGCTCCAGCAACCTACGTCAACGTACCATGAGTCTCCCACTGACTCGACCCCTACCTATGAGACATCATGGTATTATGACGATGGGTCCATGCTCCAGCAACCCACGTCAATGTACCATGAGTCTTCTACTAATTCTACCCCTACCCATGAGACATCATGGTATTATGACGATGGGTCGATGCTCCAGCAACCTACGTCAACGTACCATGAGTCTCCTACTGATTCTACCCTTACCTGTGAAACCACATGGTGTTATGATGACGGGTCTGTATCCCAACAACCCGCATCAATACACCATGAATCGCCCCCTATTTTGAACCCTTCATGTACCACTAAAACTCGACGCTTCCTACGCACCAAGTCTCTTACTGTTACCCCTCCAACTACACAAGTAATCTCCACACCATCAACCTCCATTGAACCTCCATTAGTCCTTGTCCCCAACCTAGTAACCCTCCATTACCTCCGCTTAAAACCTCCATCATCCCTATAACCCCGAATCCAACCATCCCTATTCCTCCACTCAACCTCATACCCAAACCCGTGATTAGTCCAGAGCAGGGCCCATCTATTTTTGCACCAGAGCCAACCTCGTCTGCTCCCGAGCAGGAGGAGAAGCTCGTCGTGTTTCAACCTCCACCTACTCTTTTTACAACCCATTCCATTGAACCTCTATTACCCGCTGAGCCTGTTGCCTCCATCTCGCCTCCGCCACTTCAGGCTTCCACCATCTCTATAACTTCAAACCCAACCCCTCTTACTCCTCCACTTGACCCCTTACCCAAATTCGTGGCTAACCCTGAGCAGGGCCCATCCATTTTTGCACCCGAGTCAACCTCATCTGCTCCCGAGCAAGAGAAGAAGCTCGATGTGTTTCAACTTCCATCTACCCCTTCCATTGAACCTCCATTGTCTGATCATGTTGTTTCTGACTCACCTCTTTCTATCACCTCTCGGAGTGGGTGTATTCTTATAAATACATGTGCCAAAGATGATGATCAAGAATCGGACAAGAAGAATTCGGTTACGGCTATGCCGTTCAAAATTCAAGATTTCATATGCCGAATGCCACTTCGAGTTCTTGTACCGGTCACCTTTGAGAAGGCCGAATCTCCATCTGCACCAATGTCCATCAAAAAGGACTCTCAGGAATTGGTGCTAAGTAAATCAAGGGCCAAAACAATAACGATCATGTTACTCATTGGACAACATGCTTTCAAGGCCCTTATTACCCCTTGTTCGGTCATAGTCCAAATGGCCAATCAAAAGAAGGCGATCTCCTCATGCATAGTGATGACACATTCTGCTGCCGAGGAGATGATGAATTCTATGCTCAAGGGAGGGTCAGGCCGCTCTTTATTGGAAGCTTTTGACGTTTTGTCTACTCCCTATCAACTTCCATGCAAGGGGCGAACGTCTATGCTATCAAGCATATTCACACACGATATTCCAACGCCCTTGAGTAGTGCATCAAATAAGAAGCCCTTTATGCCGAAGGTCAAACTACCGATGATAGATACCATCCATTTATCAAGGGAGTTATTTCTAAAGGAGCCATTCCATGCCAAGATCCCTACTGCACAAGCGGGACTCTTAAACTTTTGCTATGATTATTTGCCAAGAGAGTTACCGTTCATTTTCGAATGTCCAAGGGATCTTGTTACATCAAATGAGAGCTTGTGGGCTCTGACCGCACCAATTGAACCGATTGGTCAGAGAAGGATGAGGCCATCTTTTGAAGCACATAATTGGAGAGAGTGGCCTACAAGGTCAAGAGGTCAAGAAGTCATGTTGAAGGTTGAGAGGCCACACTACGAGAGAGTATCCACCAGGAAGAAGGGAAAGCATAAAGTGAAGCTTAAGGGTGATAAATCCCATGTGGACAAGCCATCCTGTAGCTCATCTACTTCATACCCCATTCCATCATTGCTTGTGCTGTTATTCATCTTCTTTTTATGGGCAATCCATTGGCTGAGAGGATGCTTCCCATCATCTAGATCTACGCAATCAAGCTCCTCTTCTTCTCTAGGGTCTTTGGACCCTAACATTCATCCTCCTCCGGAGCCTCCGGACCCTTACCTTCCACCTAGTCCAGAATCTCCGGACCCCCATTTTCATATTCCTCCGGAACCTCCAGACCCGTCTCTCTTTAATTCCATATCTTTATCCACCTCTCATCCCTGTCCGGAACCTCCAGACCCCTCTTTATTTAATTCCCTACCTTTATCTATCTATCCTCACATTCCGCTCCGTCTGGAACCTCCGGACCCCTCCATGTTTAATTTCATATCTTTATCCACCTCTCATCCTCGTCCGGACCCTTCGGACCCCTCCATGTTTAATTCCATATCTTTATCCATCTCTCATCCTCGTCCGGAACCTCCGGACCCCACTCTGTTTAATTCATTGTCTTCCCGTCCGGAACCTCCGGACCCCTCTCTGTTTGGTTCCTTGTCTTTATCCTACCCTCACGTTCCACCCCGTCCGGAACCTCCGGACCCTTCCATGTTTAATTCCTTATCTTTATCCATCTCTCATCTCCCTCCGGAACCTCCGGATTTCTCATATCATTCTCCATCTCTCTCAGGGTATCGCACCCTTCCTTTTTATATCCCTCCGGAACCTCCGGATTTCTCATCTTGTTATCCATCCCTCCTAGGGCATTGCGCCCTTCCTTTTCATATTCGTCCGAAGTCTCCGAACCTTTCCTTCTTTCGATTTATCCTTTTGTTCTTATGTGGCATCGTGTCCTTCGTCCTTTTCATCCCTTTACATTACCTTTTTGCATATCTTTTCCCGGGGCATCGCGTCCCTCATCATTTTCTTCCTCCGGAACCTCCGGATCCATACTCCTCTGATTCTCCTCCTTTACAATCGGATCCTCCGAATCCGCCTCTCTCAATTCATCAATTTCTAATTCCTCTCGATCTTGATCCCGAGTCTGACTCGATTCATGTCATATCAATTGTCTCGGGCATCTGCCCGTTCTCATACTGCTTTCGAGGCTTTAGTCCTCACCTTTTTCTTTGATTCCTTTCTTATCTTGTAAATTCTTCTAGGCATCTTCTGTCTAATCCTTTGTTTTTATCACCATTCCTTTACAATAAACCACAGCATAGGCTTGGAAAGCCATAAGGAAAGTTGTCCAGAGGTATACATTGGTTGGAGGATTGCTATATAAGAGAAGCCTAACTGGTGTTCTTCTAAGGTGTTTTGATGATAATGAGTCTGGAAATGTGTAGAGGAAGCACACTCAAGCGTGTGTGGTGGTCATGTAAACGGTCAAATGCTTGTTAATAAGATCATTCGCCAAGACTTTTACTGGCCTACCATGGGGGAAGATTGTGCTATCTATGTCCATCGGTGTGTCAAGTGTCAACTCCACACTGATAAGATCCATTCTCCATCTTCCTCTCTCCATCCAGCGTCCTCTCCATGGCATTTCTCCATGTGGGCATTCGACATCATTGGTCCTCTTGGTGATCACAACTCCCTTATTAAACAAAAATCCTTCCTTCTCACTGCAACGGAGTATTTCACCAAATGGGCCGAAGTTGAAGCTTACGCAGAAATCAAGGCATCCACAGTCTGCAAGTTCATCATGAAGAACATCATTGCCAGATTCGGCATTCCAAGAACTATCATCACCAACAACGGACCCCAATTCATTTCTCAGGATCTCCGGGACCTCTGCAACAAGTATAAAATTGCATTGCATCATTCATCACCATATTATCCACAAGGCAATGGCCAAGCAGAGGCCACCAATAAAACCCTGATTAAAATCATAAAGAAAACATGTGAGTCTAGCAGATTTACAGATTGGCCAGAGAAGCTCATTGAAGCTCTATGGGCCTATCACACTTCAATCCGTACCCCCACTGGGCAAACTCCGTTCGCCCTTACTTATGGGATGGAGGCAGTAGTTCCGTACGAGATCTTAGTAACCTCTCTTAGAGTATAATTGGACAAGGACCTTCCCCTCGACGAACGTCGTGACTCTCTCCTTGCCCAGTTAGAACTCTTAGACGAGAAGCGCCTGGCCGCTGACGAGCATGCTCGTGTACACCAAAAGAGACTCGCACGTTTTTACCCAAAAGAAGGTTATTGAGAGAAAATTCAAAGTTGGTGAAATGATAGTGAAAGAATTTTTGTAAAACCTGGCGGGCTGTATTCTAAGCTCCAACCCAATTGGGAAGGACCATACGTGGTTCAGGCTGTGCATCCTGGCAACGTCTACAGGCTAGTCGATGCTGAAGGAGTTGAGTTATCACACCTTTGGAATGGGCTGTATCTTAAGAAGTACTACCCTTAGATAGGTGTACATAGTGTCAAAATTACAAACAAAACATCAAAAAATAATGAAAAATAATGAAAACAACAAAAACAAAACAAAAAAGAAAAGACCAAAAAAATAGAAAATTCAAAATGCTAATGTCTGGAGACCACCATGGAATCAAGTCACTGCATCTCACCTTCATGTCGGGATAGGGCCTATTAAGACTTGGTAGGTTCCGGGTCTTGGTTTGCCAGAACCGGGGAGATCCCTGTCCGACTAGTTCGGTTTATGCCCCCTCAAAAGAAGGCAACATACATGTACACATGTGTTATATGAAAGATCGGTAGCACCGCTCATGGTGAGGCCTCACCCAGAAGGTCTCCAGAAGGCTTAAATCTTTATTCTCTCTCTTCTCGACCGAATGAGACAGTCGGCGCCCTTAAAACGCTGAGCATGGGAAACACGAACACAACTCCTAGGGTGAGAGTAGGGTCCAATTCCTCGAGCATGGGTCAGAGTACGAGAAGAGGGCAGTGTCCCCGCAGACATCTAAGAGGGATTTCACATTGCCAAAATACTATGTCCCCCGCAAAAATCTGTCAAGAAAAAATCAGAAAAGAAGAACAAAATCAAAGTCAAGTGAAAAGCCTAGTCGTAACCGTGCCTGATCCCACAAATGAAACCCCTTTGGCTGAAAGTCAAATTCTATATAACAGGGGTCATGAGATGTAAATGCTCAAGATTTGGTCTGAAGTTGCCCGAAAGGGGAAGTTAAGTGCGCCCCTACTGGCTCGCCGGGTTAACGGTTTTGCCGGTCCTCTCAGGAGGTTTGACCCCAATACTCTTCCTTCTTCCTCTGAAGATGAAGGCTCAATGGAGTTCCTGAAGGGTGAAACTCACCAAAGTCTGCAACCACCTTTCGACACAAACGTATGGTTGTCCATCTTGGAAAGCACAAGTCATTGTCGTGAAAGAGTCTCCGTATTTCTGGCTGGTCAAGACCCTTATCTACCATCTTAATGTCTTCTAGTCTAACCTCGGGCTTAGACCAATGCAAGCGCGTCACCTACAGGTGCGACGGCGTCTGATTTCGGGTCAGCGTCGCGCGGTTGGTCATTTGGGTTCCAGGGTGTTCCATTACATATCATCTAGAGTTGTGAGGAAATAGACCCGGGTCGGGCAAATCATTTACCTCAAACACTTTTTGGGTGAATCCCTGTGGTCGGAAGTAACTGGGAGCCTAAGCATGGCATGACGGTATTGTCATCAGGGTAAGTCTTAGCCGGCGGGATTATCATTCGAGGAGTCTAGAGGCCCAAATCAACTTAGATGTGCACTTAGGATGCCTGGGAGGTTAGCAAGAAACCCTCGTCCTCATGCAGGTTAGATGTTATATCAAGTGGTCATCATGCATTAGCAAAAACAAAAAAAATAAACAAACCAAAAACAAACAAAAAAATAACAAATCCAAAAATCTAAAAAAAGCAAAAAATGTACATGCACAAAAAAATGGAAATATAAAAGACCAAAAAAAATAAACAAACAACAAAATACAAAAAAAATGAATACACCTACAAAAACAAAACAAAAATCACATCTTCGCATGATCGCATTTGTATGCACCATTCATTTTAAATTCTCGTTTGCATCCGTGTGCTTGTCTGTCGCATTCATTATCCTTTATTATTGCCTTTGTTAATAAAGGCTTGCCCCTTGACTCGTTATCAAGGACAGCTCAAATCATGTTTATTTATTGAGCAAGGGCAAGTCAGAGCAGAGATGCTAACTTGTTTGCTTAAGTGTATGCAGGGACTAGAGTGATCAAGAAAAGCAGAGAACCAAACACGAACTAATTTATTCCACTCTCAACTAAAAACAAATAGAAGTCTACATCAGGTTTCACCTTCTCTCTCCACATTACTTGTCCCGCCACCCTCCGGACGAGACACTCTTGAGGGGGCTATCCAATCATGGAATGCGGTCCTTCTACCGCTTTGTGGGCCTCTTTCTATCTCTACTCCCCGGCGCCGATCTGCGGGGGCACCAAAGAAGCTGCTGACACGAAAGCCACGCTCTCGTGCTCTTCGGTAGCGTTCCTCACCGTCCTTTAGCCACTGCTCGGCGAGGCCGAGACTGGTCTTCAATTCAAATATTTGGGCCTCCAGGGCCCTCTTCTCCTCTTTCTCGGCCGACCTCTTGGCCTTTTCTCTTTCCTTGGCCTTTTCCCTCTCAGCACGTTCTCTCGCTCTATCTTCCCTCTCCAGCTGAAGGGTGATCCTCAGCTCTATAGCGTCCCTAGAAAAGTCGTCACCTGGACGACGCTGCAGTTCCTCTTCTAGCTCGGCTATTCTAGCTTCCTTCCGGGTGGCATGCGCGAGTGCCTCTTCCGTTTCTTTCTCCTGCCAAACGTTTCATCTCAGGCTTTAACGCTTGAACAAGGGATATTAAGTGGTGAGGCTCTCACCTGTACAGAAAGCATCCCTTCTGCTTCCGCAGCCCGCTGGGTGGCATGAGCAAGCTGCTCGTGGAGTAGATCTAACTCTGAAGTGGGAATCCATAGACTGGAAGAAACGCCGTCTGCCCCCATCGCCGATGAAACTACATCGAGCTGGGCACGCTGCGTACACATATGAGAGGTGACAGTTAAAGGGTTAACACCATTAATTTCAAATCATGCCAAAAGTATGTATATATACACTTACTGATGAACCCAGAGCCGCTCGGGTGTCAGTTAACTCTCGCTCCGTGTCCGTTAAACGAGCTTGTAAGTTCGTTATTATGGTGTCACGGGCATCCTACAGCCATGGCTCTTGAGTTCACAAATAAAAATAAAAAAATGGAAATTATAAAAGACAAAAAAAATGGTGTTTTACTTTACCTCTATAAGCCCCCCAAGCTGGAGCCTCTCCGCATACATTGCCCTATAGAGTCGTAGGTAATCTTCACTATCTTGCGCTTGCGATTCCACGAGCGTGCCACCCCGCTGCCAGTCTTCATACTGTTCGGGGAAGCGCACCCTCCAATCAACGCAAGTTGCCGGCCAGCGCGTCTTCTTCCCGACGCTGGGTGAGGAGGTTATATCCACCCATTCCTGGGCAAGCCCGAGGGTCCTCATGGCTAACCGTAGCCTTAGTGGCTCAATTTCATTCAAACAATGAAGCCAGAGGTCCCGTCCAAATCGGGCACGGCTTCCAATTACCCATGGCTGGTCGGCATCGACCATGTTCAAGTAAGGCTTCCAGTTCACCTTGTTGGTTGTACATATCTTCTTAATTACTCAAAAATACAAAAAAATGGACAACATAAAAAAAATAGAAAAGGGTATCCTACCATCGTTGCAGGGAACTCTTGTAGCTCCCGTCTCGATACCATCAGCTGGTAGGATAATGGTGCTGTACTCATGATGGGTTGCCACCGCCTAGCCAACGGGATCGTCACTGGCCGACAGTGTCGAGCTCTCCCCATTGGAATATAATAGTAGCTCCATAGCTACACCATCATGTGTCATTGGCATCAACAAATACAAAAAAAAGCATAAAACAAAAACCACAAAAAAATAATATTTTACCTGGATGAAGGGCGTAAATCCATTTATTGTCACCTCTCGGCCTGTCCTTTGCGACAGACCTATGAATAGATGCACTAGTACGGCAGCTCCCCAGGCGTACTGTCCTACTCTCTCCAAGTCCACAAGCAGCTCCAAGAAGCGGCAGTGTATGTTGTCTCCCTTGGAGCCCAGTAGCAGCCTACCCAGCAGAAAGAGGAGGAACCTCCTCAGGTCCATGTTGGTCCTTTCCCAGTTGCTGACATCTGCACAGTATACAGCACGGGCACCTCTCTCTGCCCTTTCCATAAATTCCTCCAAGGACTCGTCATCCCGTGGACGGACGTCAGTAAGCCCTAACACCTCCAGGATCGATGTCTTGGCTACTGACCTGTTCTTCCGTCCATCGAGTTCCAGTCCTAACAGTTTCTGGGCACCTTCTCGGTAATCCGCATAAGTGACGCCGATCACTGCCTCTCCATCCACTTTGAGGCCCGTAATGCGGACCATATCTTCCAGACTGGGCACCATGTGCCCCCAAGGCATCAGGAATGCCCGACTCGCCGGATCCCATCTTTCATGTAATGCTTGGATCAGGGCAAGGTCGAGCTTTATCGGCTCGATTCAGAGGAAGGCACCGAACCCCATCACGTCGAGCCTGGCCTTTTGGAAGTCCGGGAGACCTTGATACGCTGCCACTACCTGCTCCCACGAAATGTGCGAGCGCATCATGCTCTGCACATATACAAGAGGTGAAAAGGGGAGCATTGCTAAGCAAGAAAGGAGAAGAAAAGGATGAAGGAAGGAAACCAAAGAAACCACTTACAAGCTGTGATCGGGTCCTCTCACTCAGTTGTCCTTCGACTTCTGAGAGTCTCCTGGAACTGCTACCTGATCTGCTCCTCTTCGAGGAGCGGGAAGACTCACCTTCTGCTCTGAAGCTGGATTCACCCTCCATCCTAAAAAAATGAGTAACACTCGCAACCTACCTTCCTTACAAACTTGCACTCCTCAAGTCTGCTCTCAGGACCTTGGTGCTTCCAGGTCGAGAGAAAGGGGAGGTATTTATAGGATCGGAGAGAAGGTGATCTGGATCTATCACCATCACCCCTAGCAACAGCTCTTACGACAAGTCACCCTCTCTTTACTTTTACGGCCACTCTACCATGTGGAGTGATCGATTCGGAGGCGTGATTTGTTGACTTGTCCTTCTATTCGGTCCAAAGTTTCTCCGTGTTCATTGTCCCGTTGCGACTACTGCTAGCGCAATGAAAGAAAAACGAGGGACATTCATGTGGGAAAACAGGGCCACGGACCGATATTATTGAAATTGGTGATAGCTTCCATTGCAAGCCATGGCTCAGGTGTCCTCGGATGCCGCTTTGCCATGAC
Organism: Amorphophallus konjac; assembly: GCA_022559845.1. Classification (NCBI taxonomy): domain Eukaryota; kingdom Viridiplantae; phylum Streptophyta; class Magnoliopsida; order Alismatales; family Araceae; genus Amorphophallus; species Amorphophallus konjac. Next base: position 348,214,340 of record CM040125.1, read on the forward strand.
GGGTGAATGCTTCAGAGCCGTAATACGGTCTGAGGAATCCACGTGTCCTTTGTGACCGAAGACGACACTATTGAAATTGGCAAAAGCTTCCATTGCAAGCCATGACCGAGGTGCCCTCGGATGCCACTTTGCCATGTCGGGCGAATGCTTCAGAGCCATGACATGGTCTAAAGATTCCTCGTGTCCCTTGTCCTATTGCGACTACTTTCAGCACAAAGAAAGAAAATTAGGACATTCACGTGGGAATAGAGTACTAAAGGGCCGTCATTTCAAAGGCGGTGGCAGATTCTCTTTGAAAATCATGGCTATGGTGAGTCACCACTCCGTGTTTTAAGCAGAAATCTCGCCGAACATGTCTCGTGGTAGAGGAGAGCTATAGACCCGAAGGAACGCATTCTAGGGCCAGCGAGCTGCCCTTAAACCGAGCTATTCCACTCACACATCTATATAAGGGTCCACGCCTATTATCAGGAAGGAGTGGGTGTACAAGCCATTCATTAACCCTCGTCACCCTCCTGGTCACTCCTATTCTCTCTTCTCTCCGAAGACAAGAAGTCCCTCGGAGGCCTTCTATAGTTCCGTGACGCAGCAATCGCTTTGCCGTGCCACACGTTCCCACCTGCTCTTTGGCGGTGCTCTTCGTCGTCCTCCTGCTTCTGTCGCGACCCCGATGGCCGCGAAGCTCTTGAAGTTGAGGCCGCTAGCTGAGCTATGCTCTGCTCTGCCGATAGGGACTGCACCAGCTCTCGGAGCTCCTCTACCGTGAGCTCCAATTCCCTTGATCTGCACTGACTCTGAGCAAGTTAGGTGTCTGGATGCTCTGCCTCCCAGAGCTCCATCTCCTGGGCCTCCTGTGCTGCTCTGTCTCTGCCTTTCTCTCTTGCTTTATTTCTCTCTTCGCTATCCGGAGAGAAACCTTCAGCTCCAAGATGTCTCGGGGCAGCTCCTCGATGACGTGTCGTCGTCATTCCTTCTCCAGCTCTGTCGTCCGGGCATCGCACTCTGATTGAGCGACACATCCCTTCTCTGCTCAGACCACCGGAGCTAGCAAGCCCTGAATCTCCACTGTCTTCCAGCTCCAACCATCCCACAAGGTCAGGAAGAGCGGGTGAAGTGTGTAGTTGAATTTCAAACTGAATTACACTCACCTGAGTCGCGAGCTCATGCTCGATCTCTTTGGCACAAGCCACTGTGCCGGGAACTTGCTCTTGGAAGGACATGACCTCCGAAAGAGGAGATTAGCAACCAAAAGGCTCTGTCGGCCACCCTTTGCCACATGCTGGGCACCCTAAAAACGAGAGGAACAAATATTGTGTAATGACTGAACATTGGGACTCCAAAACCAAAAAAAAAAGAGAGAGAAAAAGAATAAAACAAACAAAAAAATGAGTTGCCACTCATGCCTTGCTAGATGAACTCTGCTTTCTATGTTTCTCTTGCTTGTAGGAATTGTTCTGACTGATATTCTGTACATCTGAGTGTTTATTTCTTGTGAAATATTTCGGTTTATTGATGGATGCATGCTTTAAAAGAAAAGAAAAGATGAAAATAAAAAGCACGAAAAAAGATGAAAGAAAAGAAAAACAAGAAAAAGATGAATCATCACCCTCCCGCATGTATCATATCTGCATTGTGTCTGGTATTGTATCTACACAATTGGAGTCTGTCAAGCACCGTACGCCTTGAATGAATTTGGAGTTTGAGTTCAGACTCTGATAACTCCAAAAGAGTTCAGAGCGTACGGATGGGTTGTTAAGTCGTGTCGGAATGGGGACGACGGTTCCGTTTGATGTGGCGATAAACGGGCCCCGGCTCATTACCGGCTCATCGAATCGGTATCCTGACCCAGTCTTCATAGCTTAACCTTGGTCAGTTGATTTCACTGCGAAAATCATTCACTTAAGTCAATTGTGCAAGCCACTGTGTTTAAACACTCTGAAATGTGAGATATTCCATTCAGAGTCGAGTACCGAGTCTTCCCGAGGTTGCCTTGGACTGTTTCTCTGAAAGAGACCATTGTTTGGATTTGTCCCAAAAGCATCTTTTTTTATTCCCCTTGGACCCGCCTTGGCTGCAGCACTTTCACAATGGCTGGTAACCGCTCCCCAATGGTGAAACCTGCAGGTTTACGACCCAGGTACTTCCGTACCGTGAAGTTGGTCCTTTTTTAGTTGTTTGTGCCCCAGTGCACACTATGTCCTTCCTTGTTCGTTATCATCCAAACAATTGTGGATTTCGGAGGACATTCTTCAAGGTTGTTTCGGTGAAACTCGGGAAAGATTCCCATCAGGAAGTGTTAGAGGGCGTGTCTCATCATACCTTGGCATCCGCTTTTCAGTTCACTCCATTTCATTCCAACCCACTTCATTCCATTCCACTACATGTCTTTCCCCTACAAAGCGGACGCCAAGGCAGGGCAACTGTAGACACGACATTTTTAACATTTCTGTGATTAAATTTCATATTATGCTACGATGCCCTAAAGTGGCTTAGGCATTTGACTTATGTGGGTGATTAGTCATTTTTTTAGCTTTTATATAAAAATATAATAAAAAAAAATTCAGAAAAGATTAGAAAAATACAAAAAAATCAAGAAAAGTTTATAAAGAAGAAAAATACAAAAAAAATGAGAAAATGTTATTTAAAAAAATACAAAAAAATTAATAAAGGGTCATAAAAATACAAAAAAAATAAAAAAAAGGGGGTTATAAAAATACAAAAAAATTGAGAAAAAGTTAAAAATAATAAAAAACAATATAAACAAATATAAAACCCAAACATATATATATATGGTTGTAAATATATAAGTGTGTAATATATAATATAAATATATATATATATATATACATATATACATGGTTGTAAAAATATATACGTAGATGTATATATATATATATATATAATTTTATTCTAATAAGCTTAAACAAAAGAAACAAAATATTCTTAATCAACTTAAATAAAATAATATTAATCATTTACCCCACCCCCTATATTCTCGGATCTGGTTTCTTTCTTGTCTACTCATCTCTACCCCACCTTATCTCCCTCTCTCTCAATGCTTATCACACTCCTCCAATCAATGCCCAAAGAACTCATCTCCCTTTCTTCCTCTCCCTGTCCCCCCATCCGTTTCTCTCCCTCTCCCTTTTCCACTTCCCTTAACCATCTCCTTTCCACTGCAAAACTCACGGTTGCCCATCATCTCTCTTCCCACCTCCCTCTCTCTCTCACACTCTCTTCTTTTCCCTCTGCACACCCACGTCGCACCTCCGTTCCGGCCATCCACCCCGCATGTCACCGTTGCCGTGACCGCCGTCCCGCTACGTCCAGCCACCATTGCATGCTAACGCCGCAACCGCCGGACCACCACCGTCGGACGCCACCCCCACCTGCCGTGGAGCCCCCCGCCCTCGCCGGGCTCCACCGCGAGCTGCCCTAAGCTCCCCATGCCCTCCACCGCGGCCACCTCGCCGCGAGCTCGCCGTCGCGCTCCACCTCACCTGCACCGTTCGCAAGCGCCCACGACGTCTCCACCTTCGAGCTCGCCTTCGACCACTGCCGCAGCCATTCCGGCACCCCCACGCCGTCCGCCGCCCACCGTGTCGGACTGCCGCGACCGCCGACGACCTCCCTGCACCGCCAGCCGCTCGCGAGCACGTGAACGTGAGCTCCCCTCGCCCCACGACAGTCCACCCCTCGCAGCTCCATCTCTCCCCATCGCGACCACTCCCATCCCGCCGCAACCGCCAGCCAACTCCACCACGACCCTCTGCGCATGCACACCGCTGCCATCGTCTGTCATCCGCCACGCGAGCCGCCGCACCCGCCGTCGTCTTCCACGTCGACTGCAGCACCACCGCCAGTCGCCGGCCCCCCTCCGCGTCCTCTCTCCCTGCACGCATGCACCACCGGCCACCGTCGCTGTCGTAATCTGCCGCACGCCACCCGCACCGCCGTGGACTTGCCTCCCACCTGCGCGCGTCCCCACGTCACCGTTGCCGTGACTGTCGTCCGCTCCTCGCCGATCGCCATCTCCGCTGCACCCATCGAACCCTGCCAGCACCGCCGCCCCCTTGCCGTGAAGCCCGACGCCATCGGCCTCCTCACTGTTCCCCTTCTCGTTCTCTCTCTGTCTCACCTGATCTCTCTCTCTCTCCTCCTCCTCCCTCTCTCTCTGTCTCGTGTTCGTTCTCTATCTCTCTCTTTTTTTTAATTTTATTATTCCCTCTCTCTCTTTTCTATTCTCTCTCTCTCACCCCATTTCTCCCTGTCGCGACCCCCTCCCCTTTCCCGATTTCTCTCTCTCTCTCTCTCTCTCTCTTTCTCTCTCCCCCCGTGCCTCTCCCTTCCTCGTCCTCTCTCTCTCTCTCTCTCTCTCTGACTCTCTCTTCTCCTCTCTCACCCGATCTCTCTCTCTCTCTCCCTCATCTTTTGTATTTTTTTCTTTCTCTTCCTTAATCTCTTTCTCCCCCTCTCATCTCTCTCGTCTTTGCTTCTCTCTCCTCTCTCTCTCTCTCCATCCGATCTCTCTCTCTCTCATTTTATTTTTCTTATTTTTTTTCTTCTCCTCTCCCTCACTCTCTTTTTCTCTCTTCCTCCCACCGTCTCTCCCCCGTCTCTGTCCCACCCCCTCTCTGTTCTCTCCCTTTCTCCCTCTCTATCTCCCTCTCCCCATCGTCTTATCCCTCTCATCCTTTTCTCTTTTTATTTTTTTTATTACTCTCTCTCACCTTCTCTCTATTTTTCTCCCTGTTTTCTTACTCTCTCTCTCAATCTCTCACACCCGACCTCTCATCCCTCTGCCTCTCTATCTCCCCCTTTCCTCCCTGTGTGTAGTATTTATGTATACAATACATATATATAGCATTTATATAGTACATATAAATTGCATGTATATATATTAAATCTATAATAGAGCATTTAGTATTCATATGTAGTATTTTATATGCTAAATATATATATATATATATATATATATATCTCTTATATATACTATATATATACATAATTAAAGTATCAAGAACAATCTCAAAAAAAAGAGTTCTCTCTCTTCCTTCTCTCTCTTTCAAATATTCTATTTTATCTATTTTATTTTTGTTGTGTAGATAGATATTCTATATTCCCTTATGTATATATATTAATATAGTTATATATATGCCATTAGATATATATATTTCTATGTATATATATATGTGTGTTTTTATATGTATACTTGTTTAATCGTTTTTGAATTTGTGCAGAAATAAAGGCGGCCTTCGGCCCAATTACCTCTCACGCGTGTTCCTGTACACGGGGAAGCCGTTTTGTCCCATCGCTCGTCTTCGTGCTTGCATTATCATCAGTGACTCTGTTTCTTATTATTTTATTTTATTATATTTTTAGTCTATTATCTAGTCATTGGTGTTTTATCTTATGAATTGTCATCATATCTTATCATCCGTTCTGACTTAATTTCTGTGTTTGTTCATTTTGCAGGGTAACCAACTTAAAAGCCCCCTTCTTCGACCTGTCGAACGAAGAGGAAGAAGGAACCCACGCAAATCCCGCGTCAAAGGCAAAAGCGATCAACCAGTTCGGGGCCCACGGTCCCTGGCGATCACACCACCAAACGTGTGTTTGTAGTAAATATTAATTTCTGTCTATAATACCTGTGGATAGCTAAATCCCGGGTCTGTTTGTACTATAATCGGTCGCGGTGAGTCATTTCACCGTGGTCATTTACTTTCGGTATTTTTCTTTCTGCACTTTATTATATGGTTGTTAAAACCTCGCACGGATCAATATCATGCGGTGGTCTGTTTACTGTTTATATTCATGTTATTATTATTGTGTGAGGAGTGATATGCCGTTCCAAATTCCGAGTCTACGTGTGTCTTTGTGTCCGCCAACTTCTACTACGTAGAGTCCCAGATTCGCACTCGGTATATAGAAAGTTGTCCTCAGAATGGTAGGTCACGCCTACCGGGAAGAGGTTCAGCTTGCGTGAGAGGGTCTTCAGATCCCGTTCTCCGCCCTGTACCGAGGGTCCGGTAAGTCTAGGCTCCACGTCCCCGTACAGAGTGACCTTTCAGGTCATACTCTCTACCCTCTTTTCTACATCACCCTTTTTACGCACGCGTTTTCATTCATCATCTTTTTTCTTTCACAGAGAGGGAGAAACCCCTTCTCTCTCTCAGTCCACCACGTGGCGCGTCCACAGTGAGGTCACCCGGACCCACTACACCTACGGGCACGCTAATCGAGGTAACACGGAATCTCTGGACACCCAAAGACACGGTCACAGAACTGCACGGGGTGTCAAGGACATTCACAAGACCTAAAGTCAACCACTGGGTCACAACCGGGTCGACCGGAGGTCAAAACAACGCAAACGGGAATCGCAACGTAGTCACGGTCACCTGGGGACCGCGACCATAGTCACGGTCGACTGGGGACCGCGACCACACAGTAGTGGTCGACCGAGGACTGCGACCACGCAGTCACGGTCACCTCACGGCCGCAACTAGCCACGCGCAAACCCGATAGTAGCGGTCGCCCTAGGACCGCGACCACACAGTCACGGTCACCTCATGACTGCGACCAGACGAAAATGGTCTATCGCACGTCCGCGACGCTTGTCGACGCTCTTGGGCAAACGCTGTTCTCCCAAGACCACGACCAATGAAAGCGGTTACTGGTAGACCGCGACCAGTTCGGAAAATCGAGAACGGCGGGAAAACGCCCAAAAATCCGATCCACGCCCCGATCACCCCCTGGTGATGGGGAAACGAAGGGGAATCCATCCCCAAGCCCCTAGGCATGCATCTAAACCCCTGGATCGGCCAAAAACGTAAAGAAACGCCAGATCGGGCGATCACTCCCCAAAACATGGGTTTCCCCAAAACGCCCCAAACGACCCGCTCGGCTCACCACGGCCTACAAAACTCGCGGAAAATGAAGCGCACGAGCTGGGGGTCCATCTCCCTACCTCCACTGAAGATTTCGCGCACCGTGGACGATTATCCACGAAGAAACGCCTCCGAAACCCCGCCGGTGCCTCCACGCCCGCGAACCGGCTCGCCACGCGCCACCGCCTCGTTCCTCGACCCGTCCTAGCCGTCCCTCGTCCCACGGGCCTCGCCACCTCGCCCCCATCCGCCTCCGTTGGCCACCGGAGAAGAGAGGGAGAGAAGAGAGAGCGTGAGAAGGGAGAGAGTGAGGAAGAGAGAATGAGGGGAAGAGAGAGAGTGGGGGTTTATATAGGAAAATCCGGAAAATTAAAAAAATCCCGAAAAATAGAAAATCATACCCTCACGATCCTCGGAACGCACTGATCGCAACGGTACCACACTCGCCTAGGTGAACGGTCCGGTTCACCCGCAACGAGGTTCCGAAGGAATTATTGAAACACACACCAGGAATCGGAAAACGCACGCGGAAAAGCCGCGGAGCTCTTCCGGGCCTCCGAAACGACTCCGGATCGCGTCGATCCGAACACGAAAGATGTCTGAAACATCATTTCGGACACAACGGAGCCATATATACCGGAAACGCAGATCCGGGACCCGAGAAGAAGGATTCGAAACACCCGGGGCATTACACCATTCACAAAACATACACCAAATTTCAGTCTTCAACTCAGTAATGAAGTACTTAAACATATACCAAGTACTTAAGAAGGTGGGCTTTCAAACTCTCTGACAAATGTATCATACTTAAACATACATCAAATTTCAGTCTTCAACTCAGTAATGAGGTACTTAAACATACGCCAAGTACTTAAGAAGGTGGGCTTTCAAACTCTCTGACCAATATATCATACTTAAACATACAACAAATTTCAGACTTAAACTGACAGATCCAATAAGCTAAAACTTTCTACCTGCCACCATCCGGCCGTGACCCCTTGAAGAGGATGCCTGAGACAAACTGTGTAAGTCACCAACGGTACTTTGGGAACCCATAGCTGTGCCTCCTTCTCCCTGCACAACCGAAGATTATAATAACATATCATCAACATATTAAAAGTTTTCAATAATATAGAGGCATTCCGAATTGTAGTATTGCACAACTTGTGAATTAGTTGACTGAGTTGATGCTTGACCACCACCTCTGCTCTTCCTGAGCCTACCAGGAGGCCTCCTACATTATAGGAAAAATCATCAGTACATGCCAAATGAATGAAATGACATAAACTGAAATAAACAGTATTACATTGTTTGTGTTGCAGAATATTCATCCATATTTGACACTGGGTTCTTGCAAGTCTTTGCGTGGTGACCAAATCCTCCACATCTCTTGCACTTATGGGCTTTTTTAATCATGTTCTCCTCATCTGGGTCTCAGATTCTTTTCTTCCTCGGCCGACCAGGTGGCCTTCTCACACTAGGGGGTAGGACTTTCACTCCAACTTTAATCCACTGTGTTTTATCAGGCATAGGGGGGATGCCCAAAGCATATGTTTGTTTATAAGCCTCCACTGTATAAGATCTGTCAATGTACTCTTCCCATTTTGTGCCTCTTCTTGTTGCTAAAAAAGCACATGCATGTGAGCAGGGTAATCGTGTTATCTGCCAAGCCCTGCAGGTACATGTACGTTGTGTCAAGTCCACAACTTCCCTCTCATATGGCCCAGTGACTTGAGCAGTCTCATTGAGCCCTTTCTCTACCAGATAGTCACCTAATTTTCTGGTCATGACACAAATATACTTCCTAGCCCTAGGCACCAAAGTATCTTTTCATTTCTTGGCTCTTGATCTTCTAATATGCATTGTCTTCATCATTTTTGACCGGATTAGGTCAATGCAGTCAAGAATGGGCCTCCAGTGTGCATCTGAGATGTATGCATTAAAAGATTCACTCAAATTGTTTGTAATGTGATGACACTTTATTTGAATCTGGAATTTTGTCATACTCCACACAATACCCTCCATGGCAGGTGATGTCAAGTAAGTATGTGCCTGTGGAGAATTATCCTTAATTTGTATCATGCAATCTTGAAATTTGACCTCCGTGTAGGCCCTTGCCGCATTCCAAAGTAATCTTTTCATGAACTCACCTGGAAACTACTTCTTATAGTTATTGTACAGATGTCTAAGACACACCCTGTGTTGAACCCCTGGAAAAATAAGTGGGAGGCATTCTTCCAATCCCTTTTGCCTGTCTGACATGAATGATAGGCCATCCAGTACACCAATAGCCTCTTTTAGGCCATCCAAGAACTAGGTCCAACTATTTGCATTCTCTCCCTCTACAACAGCAATGGCTAATGAAAAAATTCCATTGTTGCCATCAAATGCAGTAGCAGCTAGTAAATCACCCCTGAAATATCCTTTTAGGTGGCACCCATCCAGCCCTATTAAGTGCCTGCATCCCAATTTAAACCACTCAATAGAAGCCTTTAAAGATAGAAACATCCTCATAAATCTGTACTGATCATCTGTCTGATATCTGACAACACTGCATGGATTTTTTAACAGCAATTCATGCTACAGATCTGGAACTCTGCCATACATATCTTCCCATGAACCATGAATTGTCTCCAATGCTTACATCTTTCCTCTGTAAATCCGATGATAAGGTATGTCTATATGATATTTACTATTCAATCTCCTTGAAATCTCCCTGATAGACACATCTCCTTCTGTCCTTAGCCACCAAATGCACTTACTTGCTACCCATTTCTGGGTGGCCATATGGTTCCCAGCCTTATTTGCACCGGTGCAAGTGTGGTTAGCTTCAAGTTTCTTTACTTGGAAAGTGTGGTCATTTGGTAGACGAGAAGCGTGCAATCTCCATTTGCACTTCTTTTCTCGACACACTACGGTCACACGTGTAGGTTCAGATTTCTTATACTTCACCCCAAATTTATGTTTCACTGCATGTTGGGCTAGGACTATTCTAAATGCCTCTACATTCTCAAATAAACTTCCTAAAGACATGTCTGGATCATGCAAATACCTTACAATAGGAGTACCCTCATGGTCTCCTTCATCTACACAAACATCACAATCAGAGTCTGAAGAATATAAACTGCCATGACTGTCATCTGTGTACACCTCATTGTCAGATGGGTCCTCCTCCCTAAAAAGTGTCTCAGCCTCATTGTTTCCTTCAGGCTCAACTTCAACAAACTCACTGTCATCAGCTAGAGGATTCCAATCTGCATCATCATCTGTTCGGTTAACTTTCTTGACCCTAGACCTTCTTCTAGTGTTTGACACTACTGTGGTCATCCCAGGATGAGAAGATGCTAAGGGCACACCTATATATTGTGTGATGACATACAAGCTAATATTCAAGTCAACACTGTACTTATCAAACAAAGACATGATATCCTCATATGAAGAAATCTTTACAAATTTTCTGGGTTTGACATTCGGTACTAGAGCATAGAAGTCAATGGTCTGGTCATGTCCCCACTTGGTGACTTGACTAGCAAGTGTTCTAAGTTCCCTCAAATTAACGTAGTCCCTTTCAAAACCATAAGACTTCTGTCTAAATCCGATGGGGACCATTCTCCCATCATCACCCTGTGACTTACAATGCCCTCCATAATACAATTTAAGTGTATATGAATTGGCCATATTTCTGCTACACATGTATACAGAAGAATAGTAAGAAAATAAGAATGCCTAAATCAATAGTTAACCCAATCAAATAAAACTCATCAGCATGGGGGTAGTATTAACTTCCACATTACCTTCTAAAAGACGACAGTAGGGGACCACAGTGACGTTCCAACCAGGAGAATCTTATAAAAGCAGGTTTCCACCAACTGCACTTGTGTGACCCTGCACATGCATGCGACCTAGAGTCTGTAGGGGACCACAGTCACTGTCTCCTCGGCCACACAGGCGAGGGACAGAAGCAGTTATGTAAGTCGTAAAAATCTGAGAGAAAGACAGAGGGAGAGTGAATGTGTGATTGTGTGCTGAAGAGAGCGTGTAAGACTCACCGTAAAGGGCGAGATTCTGCCACCACGTTCCGTTGAAAGAGAGGGGAGAGTGATTAGGGCACCGTAAGGCGAGCTTCTGTGCCGTCGAGAGCGGATCACGACCGATCGATGCTGCCACGGCTAGCTTCTGCGCCGTCGAGAGCGGATCACACCCGATCGAGAGAGGATCCGGCGGGATCCCTGAGATCGGGAGGGGAGGGGATTCTGAGGGTAACCCAAGTCCTGTCGAGCGTGTGAGGTTTAAGATGAGGGTAGGTTAGTCTTTTGTGCATTTAACCAAAGCTTAACCCAAGCCCTGTCGACGGGAGTTACGGCGATGATATATATGTTAAACGTACATCTATATCAATGGTATACGTGATAATATGGTTAGATTAAGGGTGTATATGTAAATACGGATATTTATGAGGGTATATATGCAAAAATCCCTCGATTATATTCTAACAAAATCTGGTACTAATATTTAATAAAATTAAAATCTCGTATCAATTTTAACACGTGTATAATTCATAATAAAAATGTTAGAATTTGATTTTTGAGTCACAACTTTTTTTTTATTTTTTCTTTTCTTAATTTTTGTAACATATTAAAATCAATACTCCATTCAAATAGAACTAAAGAGATGCATGTCTGTTATTCTTTTATGCCACTTTCACGATGAAGTGTATAAAAATGCATTGCATCTAGTTAAACTCGATCCTTAGAGAAGTATAGAGTCTAGCCCACCAAATTGAACGAGTTACCTCAACATGTTACTCAGAAAATAAGTCGGGTCTTTGATTTATAATTGGAACTAAAAGGAGAAGGCCAGAAACTCTTCTTCCTGATCGATACTTCCCCATAGATCTCACGTTTGCATCATCTAAAAATATTTGATGGACTTAAAAAATATACCCTCTAGATCTCACATTCTTTTGAATTCCTTGTTACATTTTGGGGGTTTAACTACCTTGTTCTCTAAATTATATTAGAATATTTAGCAGTTTAGCGAATATCTAATATTTAAGTTGTAGCTTCTAGTTATTTAGTAAAATTAATGTTCCACTCACTCGTCATTGTTGACACCCGTTTTTTACCGATGAATCGAATCAGTTCCTGCGTCTCAGTTATTGATGTCCCGAACAGTCAATCACATGAAAGATTATTCCTCTGGCAGTATTTTGGGCTCTTCCCAGCAAAGAAGGCCTCCCTCCCTCTCATTGGATTTAACGGTCTGTTATAAACCGTTTTTCTCAATAGAACGGTCCCCACTGGGCCGTTGTGTTCCGCTGCCCCGGGTTATTTGTATCTCGTGATACGCTTTGTATAGCGGCTCAATTCCAACCGTTATAGTCAATATAGCGGTCGTCCCTGGGCCGTCATTTTTTGCCGACAAGAAAAGGGTTCAGAGGCCCGACAGTCGGTCATAGCCACGTGCTTCACGAAAAGTTGTTTGTCTGGGCGTTGACTCCTCTTTACGTATAACGGTTTTTCCAGGACCGTCATGTATAGTGAACGGCCCCTCACAGACCGTCATACATGTTTGGCGGCCTTCGTAAGACCGTCATTGTGAAGGCCACCCAGATTAGACCCCCGTGATTCCAGGCGGATTAAGAGGAGAATGTCGTTGGCAATATTGACACGATGCTCTCATTTACCGGCCTTTGACCGACCGTCATTCCCCTTAACCCCTGATTAAGCTCGAAGCCCTGGGCTCTATATATATAGCTCACGGGTTCTGACAGAGGGGGGGGACCATCACGAAGTGCTGTCGAACTCCAGAGGAAAGGGGGGGACCATCACGAAGTGCTGTCGAATTCCATCGCCAAATCTCATACAGCATCCGCCCGTTCGTCAGGGAGTGGGGGCCTTCTACATCCCTCGCAGGCCCCCGGTGCAGGGAACTTCACGCTTCATGTTTCTGTGTTTCTAGTCCTTCTCTGTTTGCTCACCACACACACGTCTTTTCTCCACTGCATCACACATCACATACATCATTTCATTGGCATTTATTATCTTTCCTACTGTTTCCGGCGCCCTAAACGGGGTTTCAAAACCTCCAGGTATCGCCGGGCCATGTTCTTCCTTTGCTTTATTTCAATTAGTACACCTACTACACTATCATTTAGCTAATTTCCGTTTATCTGTGTGTTTCACCGTTTGCTTTCAGGTCAGCAACCAAAAGCACGAGGCCCGCACCTTCTGGCCGGCCAGGAGGAGTGGAGGAACGGACCCGCATTCTCCCGTAGTTTCCGAGTCCCGGCGCTTTCACCGGGTGGCGATCACGGTCAACAGCTTCATCTTTCCTCCTGTTTTTTATCTCTTCAATATTATTTAGCTCGAGGAGGAATAACATATCAACACCTCTCCTTTTTTGGCGATCACGGTGGGACATCTGATGCCCGTCGTGCTTCTGGTTTGCTAACCAATCTCTGTCTCTGTGAAGTTCAGCGGTTCTGTATCAGCCGTCATTCTGTGTACAACGGTTCTCTTACAGCCGTCGTTATCTGGTATTCCCCGCAATTATCACTGCCGTGCTCTGCTTATTTAACGGCCTTCATAGTGCCGTCATACTTGTGTAGCGGTCATCATCAGGCCGCCATTCCCGTTCTGCAGCTCTGTACTTTAGCGGCTCTTCCAAAGCCGTTATAGTCATTTCCGCGGTCTCCAGTAGACCGTTATTTTGGCGCAGAGTCTGCGGCTGGCACTTGTTATCCCTAATTGTTGTTCCCAGCATTGGTCCCCCTGCTGTCCACTTGTTATTTTCTATCATATTATTGATTGCTTCATGATTTTATCATTTGATTTCATATGTGATTGCTAGATTTCTAGGTTAGGCTTTGCATGCACTCCGGTGCACCTAGGATCATTCACTTCATACTGTAGTTGCATTTCCTACCGAAGTAGGATTTCCTCTCGTCTCCATATTCCTTGGAGCCGACTAGGGAATCTTGCCGAGGACCTCCGTAAGCCCCCGTGAGCCGTGGATTCCCACACGGACGCCGGGCCGGTTGTACCATCGCCACACCGTGTCTAGGTTCCGCATAAGTGGAGAGTGATCCCCCTTAGAGTCAGCCAGTTCCCCATCATACCGTTATTAGGCTCCCAAGTGTCCGAGCGAACTCTACATTTTAATCAAAACACTAAGCCCAAGAGAAAAGAATTCTGAAAACTTGCGGTATCATTCAAAGTGTGTGCATACTTGGTTGACTCCCTTCTCGTCTCCACCTTTCATTGTGTGATTGTTTTGCTTCTACTCGTGTACTTTGGTCTTAAGTCTCTCTAGCTTGTGCATCCCATTGCATGCAGCATTGTTCCCCTCCCTCGGGATCATCTCCTAGGGACGGTTCTCTACTCTCCCTCTATTGCAACCCTTTATTCAACTCATCATCATCCAGCATGTCTTCTTTCGGGTCCATCCCCGCCCGCGAGGATTCTCTTCCTCAGGGGCTCCTCGAGGACGTCTCCGGGGTCGCCTCCTCCCTGAATGGGGAGGGGTTCGTCTTTGTTCCCCCTTCCTCCATCGCTGAGGTTGCGCCACCCACGCTCCCTCAGTTTGGCTCCCCTTCGGCGAGCCAACTACTCCAACTCATGTCCCAACTTGACCAGGATCAACTCCAGATATTCAAGCAAGCCCTCGGGGCAGAGGTCCCGCCCGCTGTAACCCTTCCTGTCTCTTCCACCCATCCTGCTGAGAGGTCCGGAGCACCGTCTGTTGCTCCAGTGGACCATACCCCTCTTCGCCCACAGGTCCTCCAGTTTCCAATATATCAATCTGGCCAGGCTTCTACCTCAGCCCACCCTCCTGCAGACAAAGGGAAGAGTCAAATTCCCTTATCTCCTCGTGCTAGTGCCCACGCGGCCGTCTCATCAGCACCACCGGCCCCTCTGGCCCAAGTGGATTCTACTCGGCTGCAGCCCGGAATAGCTCAACTCGCTTACGCTGATGTGGGTCCTTTTTGGACTCAACATCCATCTTACGGGCTCATGGCCCCCACTATCCATCCGGCCGTCTCCCATTATCCCTCGGCTTCTACTGTCCATCCAGCTGCCTCTCACTACCCTTCAGTTCCACCTCAAGTCCCTCTACCTCAACAAGGAAGTGACGATCGCTTGGCAGTTCTCCAACAGCAGATCGATCTCCTCAATAAGAGGGTTGGCCCACCATCCTTCGCAGATGCTCTCACTCCTAATTTCCGGGACATCCGATTCCCTTCTCAGTCAGAGCTCCCGACATACCGAAAGTACAACGGGAACGGCAACCCGTTCATCCACATCAAGGAATTCCTGTACGAGTCGGGACCATACCAGCATGACGATCACCTCCTTGCATATCTATTCCGGCGATCCCTGGACGGGGTGGCACTCGAATGGTTTTACGCTCTGCCACTGGAGGAGGTTGGGAGCTTCAAGACGATCAAGGAGAAATTCGTGCAAAGATTCCAAGATCGGGTCGGACCCGAATACTCATTCACGGACTTAGTGGCCGAGAAGATGAAAGCAGATGAAGACTTCGCTACCTATGCCGATAGGTGGAGGCAGATAGCCTCCCGTGTGCCCGGGCAGATTCCGGAAGAAGAAAAGTCAAACTGCTCATTTCTAATGCAACCCCTCTCTTCCGGAATGTCCTAATGTTGAATGACATCACCAGTATGCATCAACTGTACAGTCGGGCCCGGTTTATCCAGACCCAGTTTAAGGACTCCCCCATTCATTCTCTCTTCGAAGCCCAGAAGCCCAAGAGTTCCAGAAAACCACAGGGCCCTGTTACCGAGGGAGTCCAAACAAACGAGCAGGTGCAAGTAGTTAGCCAGACTGCCACCTCCCACTTCCCCCAGCAAAGCAACCCCCATTTCTCCGCATCACCTCGCCCTTCCTTTCCCACGCAGCAACACCCTCAACAACAATCTCCGCCACCACCACAACAGCCCCAGCAACCACTGCAATACCATAACACTCCCCCGCCTGCTACCTACGCACCTGCTCGTCCGGTTGCTAAAAGAGCCAACTATCCTCCTCTCCCAGAGACGCTCACTAATGTCTTTGCAGCGCTGATGCATACTGGCAATTTACAATTGCCACCTGAGCGCCCGAACATGAATCCGGCCGCCGATCTGTCCCGATATTGTGTATATCACCGGCAGCCGGGGCACACCATTGAGAGGTGTTATCATTTTAGGGACCTGGTATACGACCTGCACGAAGGTCACAGGATCGATTGGGCTCAGATGAGGAAGTTGATTGAAGATCTGAGAAGAGGGCCAGCAAGGCCGCAACAGGCAGCACCACAGCAACAGCAGTTTCAGCAACAACCTCAGCAATTCCAGCCACAGCAGCCACAGCAACAGCAGCAGCAGCCAAACTTAGGGATCCACCAAAATCCCATGCCAGTACATGCACCCGCTCCTCAACAACAACAGCAGCCGCCGGCACCGGCCCAAGTCAACATGTTACGCCACCCGGCTCCTGACGCAGGGTGGACCATTGACGATCCCGCACACCTGTTAACCTTACGCCACATCCCTACGCACTCTACCTCACCCGCCGTCTTTTCCATCCTTCGGCCTTCCATGCCTTCCACAACTTCCCCCGTCATCCATCCTTCCACCATACTTACCACTCCGAGAAGCCATATTCTCTCGCCTATCCCCCCACAACATTATACTTCCCCACCTACTATACCTTCCACTATCTTGTCCAACAATCACTGCAGTCCACTAACCGCCCCTTTACCTCACCCATCGCCCATTTTACCTTCACCACAACCTTCGCTTACTATGCCTATCATATCCCCCATCACCAAGACTGCCATCCCTTCCATTCTCATTCACCCCACTGGGTCAAGCGGGAGCCCACCTACAGCCATGCCAGCACAAAACCTTGCCCTCAGGAGCGGGCGGTTATTTCAAAGGACTTACCCCTCTACCAGTGCACCTCCCCAAATACCCTCCATCTCAGCATCAGCAGCACAAGACAATGAAGTTGACCCCGCGCCCGGTTCCACATACGACCTGTTGCAACATCTTGACCGGATGCCGGCAAAGATCTCTGTCTTGGAGTTGATCAGACGTTCACCTCTACACCAAGAAGCATTAAGGACGTTTCTGCAAAAGGTCATAGTGAACGAAGATGTGGCGGTAGACAGCTTGCCGTCAGTGTTGGCTACTGTTACCAAGGGGCCCGCTATCACATTCTCTGAGGCCGAACTCGCGCCCCCTGAAGCACGCCAAATGCCGCTATGCGTCACCATCACCTTGAACCAGGTAGTGGTAGACTCAGTGCTAGTGGACACTGGGGCTTCAATAAATGTTTGTCCATTAAGTACTCTGCGTGCCTGCAACATTTCTGAAAGTATGCTGAAGCCGACACCGACAACCATTGCCGCCTATGACAATTCCAGAAGGGCATGTCACGGGGTCATCACATTACAGGCTGAGCTAGGGCCGTTACAAATAGAGGTGGAATTCTACGTCCTAGACATAGATCCGATGTTCAAGGCTATTCTGGGTCGTCCATGGATAAATGCTCTGCAAGCGGTACCTTCCACCGCCCATCAGTGCCTGAAATTCTCCTTCCAGGGGCGGGTGGTCAAAGTCAAGAGTGTTTCCACCGTCCAGGCAGTGGACGCCATCACTGACCAGGTTCTCCCCACTCTATGGCCGAGCAATAGGCCAGTATTGTCAGTCATGGACATAAATTACCCATGGGCTTATGCGGCAGGCAAACCCATTACAACACGCAAAAATGCCGGAGCTAAGCCTAAACCCAAAAATTCTAAAGGCTGGGACATGATCATGAAGCTAGGCTATCAGCCAGGCCTTGGTCTCGGCGCGCGGTTACAGGGAAAGGCCAAACCCATCTCTGAAAGCAAGAAGATGGGTCGTCGGGGCTTAGGCTATCATAACACTACCATTCAGGCAGATTCTGGGCCACTAACCTGGGACTACCGGCAACACTTTGTAAAGGGTCCACTACAGCCCGGCACCGCAAATAAGCCACAACCCAAGGAAGAAAAGAAAGATGCTCCCATTGTTAATATTGTTGCTGACCCACCGCCGCCTCTGCAGGGGTTGGTGGGAGATCTTGAAGATTATTTTGCTGAAATGTCAAGTCTGTTTACTGATCCAGCCACTCAAATGAAGGAGACATAGATGCCCATGGTTAGGCATGCTCTGATAAGGCCACAGAAGATACAAGAGGCAGGAAGCTCCGACATTTCCATCTTTATTCCTCCTGCTCATTTGGCCTCAACATTTTACCCAAACTTCGTGATTCGATCCCCTCCAATACTGGTCAAACCGTGTTTCACGGGGAGACCGTCAAAAATTCTATTCATTCCCTCCAATTGCGGGCACTGTTCGCCCATTGATCTACTCGATCTATCTTCACCTCCTTCTCCTAATCCCCGAGTTCACGGGATGTGGTTCTCCCCCGATACCTTCCTCTCTCTCTTTCCTCAATCCTTCACAAAACAACTCCTTCCTCTGCCTCCACCTTCTGATTCTGATTCTTCTTGCTCTCTTCTGGTAGTAGAAGATACCCAAAAAAAAACGTCAACTTTCAAACTTACATTTCAGTCGAAGACTATGCTGTCTTCTGCTCATCCACTCCCCAGGGGCACCAAACCCCTGCTCCTTTTCCACTAGATTTTCTGTCTCCTAGGGTAGATGCACAGGTAGTTGAGTCTCCTAGGTTAGTCGAGTCAGTCAGGGTAGAAGCATGTTCTCCCTTAGATAGCCCATCCACCTCTGCAACGCCACCACTGGCATGTCACTCCCGTTCCATTCCTGATAGGTTCCTACAGGATCTGGCCTTGAGATGCCAGGCCCTCCTCAGATGCCCAGAATTCATAGCCACCACTGCCTCTTTAAAAGAGGATGAGGATTCAGAAGGCCGGGTGTGGAGCAATGACGGACTAGGAGTGTATGAAATTGTAGACGAGAAAGACCCAGCGGATGATGAGGAAAGTGATGTGGAGGACATTGCTGACCTATACGCACAAGGATTGAGAAGATTCGACGAACCCTCGTCAGCAGTGGATGAACCCACTAAAGAAATCAATTTAGGAACCGAAGAGGATCCCAGGCCCATATCTATTGCAGCTGATCTCCCTCCTAAGGTAGAAGAGGAGCTCATCAAGGTTTTGAGAGAGTACAGCGATTCTTTTGCCTGGTCCTACGAGGACATGTCGGGTCTCGACCCCGCTTTAGTGGAACACAGGTTAATCTTAAAGCCAGGGGCGATTCCTGTTAAACAAAAGCTCAGAAGATTCCACCCACATATGGCCTTGAGAATGAAAGAAGAGGTGGACAAATTACATAAGGCCAGATTCATCAGGGTTGTGCTTTATCCACAGTGGGTGGCCAATATAGTCCCGGTAATAAAAAAGGATGGCAAAGTCAGAATTTGTATTGATTTCAGGGACTTAAACAAAGCATGTCCGAAAGACGATTTCTCGCTTCCTCACATCGATGTTTTGGTAGATAATACCGCTGGGTTTGAGGCTCTCTCGTTCATGGACGGGTATTCAGGATACAACCAAATCCGTCTTGCTCTAGAAGATCAAGAGAAAACCTCCTTCACCACGCCTTGGGGCACCTACTGCTATGTCGTCATGCCATTTGGATTGAAGAACGCAAGTGCTACCTATCAACGGGCAATGGTGGCCATCTTCCACGACATGATGCACGTCTACATGGAGGCCTATGTGGATGATATTCTGGTGAAGTCGAGGACAAAAGAAGAACACCCCGCCATTTTAGCCAAAGTGTTGCAAAGGGCTAGGGAATACCAATTGAAGATGAATCCTAAGAAATGTGTCTTTGGAGTCGCATCCGGGAAATTACTTGGGTTCATGGTTAGCAAACGAGAGATTCAGATTGATCCTAATAAGGCAAAGGCCGTAATGGAAATGCCACCGCCTAAGAATCTTAAGGAGCTTCGTGGTCTGATTGGGCGTTTGCAGTTCGTTAGAAGATTCATATCTCAACACTCTCAAAGATGCCGCCCATTCTACGACTTATTAAAGGCGGGGGCCGAGTTTAAATGGAACGAACAATGTCAGAAGGCCTATGAGGAGCTTAAGGTTTATCTGTCCAACCCTCCTGTCTTGCAACCTCCTATCCCCGGAAAGCCTTTGATCCTATACATTTCTGTCGCTGAGGATTCCCTAGGTGCTATCCTGGCACAAGTGGATGATGAAGGAAGAGAGAGGGCAGCATATTATCTCTCCCGATTGTTCAATTCTGCCGAATCCCGGTACACTGCCATGGAGAAGACTAGTGCAGCATTGGTATGGGTAGTTCAGAAGTTAAAACACTATTTCCTAGCCCATGAGGTAAGGTTGATCTCTAGAATGGACCCAATCCGCTACCTCCTCGAGAAACCCGTCCTCTCTAGTCGATTAGCTCGCTGGCAGAGCTTTCTCTCTCAATTTGATATCACCTTCGTCGTCCAGAAGGCCATCAAGGGGTATGCTATTGCTGAGCATCTTGCTCATTCTCCTATCCCCTACACTGATTCAATCCAGGATGAATTCCCTGATGAACACCTTGCAGTTATCTCTCATCCGCCTCCCTTTTGGTCTCTACATTTCGATGGCGCGCTCAATTCCCAGGGCCGTGGCATCGGCGCTGTCCTCCTTACTCCCGAAGGTATCACCGTCCCTTTTGCCTACCAGCTCTCTTTCTCTGCCACCAACAACATACCCGAGTATGAGGCTCTCCTAGCTGGACTAAAGCATGCCTATCTCTTAGACGCACGATACCTCAACATCATGGGAGATTCTCAATTGGTGCTGCGTCAAGTTCTGTCAACTTATCGCACCCGTGACCCCAAACTAAAGCCATATCAAGACTTGGTCACACTCTTGGCTAGACAATTTAGCAAACTCATCTACGTTCATGTTCCCCGATCTCAAAATATTCTTGCTGATTCATTAGCATCTCTCGCTTCCTCTTTATCCTTCTCCCTTAGTCGTTCCACTGAGACCATTGTGGTCCAACGGATGGACGCTCCCTCTCTGCAAGATCCTTGGTTTGCTAACCTTAGGAAGATTATGGAAGAGAAAGCGGCTAAAGAAGAGGTTAAGGAAGTATCCTTAGCAGAATTGGAAGAAATCTTGGACGAAGATGAGTTGCCATGGTTCCATGAGATTGAGCAATATTGTCGGGATGGTTCTCTCCCGGAGGAAGCCAATGCGACACAAAGAAAAGCCATCAGAAGAGTCGCCTCGAGGTATACAATCGTTGCAGGAGAATTGTACAGGCGCGCTCTCAACGGAGTTCTGATGCGGTGTTTAGATGACGATGAAGCTTGGAAAGTAGTGGAAGCTGCTCACTCCGGTGAATGTGGAGGTCACGTGAATGGACATGCATTGGCTAAGAAGATCCTTAGGCAGGGCTACTACTGGCCAACCCTAGAGGAAGATTGCTCTACCTACGTCCGTAGGTGCCTTCAGTGCCAGCTCCATGCTGACAAAATCCACGCCCCTGCTTCATCTCTTCGCCCACTATCCGCCCCATGGCCTTTCTCCATGTGGGCCTTTGATATTGTCGGTCCGTTAGGTGACCCTAACGCCCAAGTAAAACAGAAATCCTTCATCCTCACCGCTACAGAGTATTTCACGAAGTGGGCGGAAGCTGAAGCCTATGCAGAGATCAAAGCTACCACAGTTTGCCGCTTCATCACAAAGAACATCATCTCGCGGTTCGGGGTACCAAGCGACATTGTCACCGACAATGGGCCACAATTTGTGTCTCAAGAACTCCAGGACCTCTGTAAGAAATTTGGTATTGCATTGCATCATTCATCACCATATTATCCACAAGGCAACGGTCAAGCCGAAGCCACCAATAAAACCCTTCTTAAAATCATCAAGAAAACGTGTGAATCCCACCGGCACGCTGATTGGGCTGATAAATTGATAGACGCTCTATGGGCTTATCGCACCTCTGTCCAAACTCCCACAGGGCAGACTCCCTTTGCCCTCACCTATGGGATGGAGGCGGTACTCCCGTATGAGATTCTCATCCCTTCCCTAAGAGTGCAGCTAGATAAGGAACTTAATCTCGACGAGCGTCGAGAGGCGTTACTAGCACAGCTGGAACTGTTAGATGAGAAGAGGTTAAATGCGGCCAATCACGCTTCTGTTTATCAAAAGCGGGTCTCACGTCATTTTCAAAAGAAGGTAATCGAAAGAAAGTTTGAAATAGGTAATATGGTTTTGAAAAGGAAATTCATCCGAACAGGTGGTCCAAGGGCTAAGTTGCAGCCAAACTGGGAAGGGCCGTTCGTCATCAAGGAAGTCTATCCAGGTAATGCCTATCGGTTGACGAACTCAGAAGGAGAAGAACTGGCAAATCCGTGGAACGGGTTATATCTCAAACGCTTCTATCCCTAAAAAAGAGTCTAACCACGTGCTTCCCTAGCAATGCAAGCTTCCCCTGTTCATAAGAATCACTGAGAGAAGCTGAACACACAAACACGACCCTTTGGTCCTGTCCCCAGTTCCGCCAAACACCGTTTCCCGGGGCCACACTCTGGAGGAAAGTTGTAGTCCCTGTACGTTTCTTGCTTCGGCTGAACCCAAGAATGAGGAGTAAATAAGGAGGCGATGCCTGACCTGGGTACCCTAATACGAGATAAGTCTCAAATAGGGGCAGTTCGTTATGACCTGAAGCCACAAGAAAAAGAAAGAAAAAGAGAGAAGAAGAACAAAAAGAAAAAAATGAATAAATGAAAATATTTGGGAAATTGGAACAACTAGGCATAGCAAGAATGACAAATGTGGTGGCTTAAGGTTCGATGACGAACACCAAAACCCCGACACAACAGACCGAAGCTTTGAGGGGCACCCAGGAAAGAATTCAAGTCTTAAAAACTCACATGACGGGTGTAAGCTTGTCTCCATAATCCTTTTCTTTTCAGGACAAAGCTGAGTACCCTGGGGGTGGCCCTGGCAGAACACCGTCAGGCAAATAAAAGTTCGGGCCAGGAGGGTCCCTTCAATCACACGCCAATCTCAGGAGGAATCCTCAGGTTACGAGGGAGGCATGTCTTGTTACGGAAGCATCGGTTTTCAAAACCCAAAACAATGAATATTTCAAAATCCAAAAACATTGAATATTTCAAAAATCCAAAAAAAAAATCAAATATTTCAAAATCCAAAAACAACAAATATTTCAAAATAAAAAAAACAACAAATATTTCAAAATCCAAAAACAACAAATATTTTTTTTTAAAAAAAAAACTTAAAACCCAAAAATATTGAATATTTCAAAATCCAAAAAAAATCCAAAAATATTCATGACTTGCATTCATGGCATGCATGCATTGCATTGTTATCATTTCTCTTTTCCTTCGCTTATTTAATAAGGCTTGCCCCTTGACCAAAAATCAAGCACTGGTTACCTCCGCACTTGTCACAAGGCAAGGGGCTAAGCCTAAAACAGATTTAACCTGTTTCATTGCTAATACTGTGCAGGACGATGGAGCAAGAAGACGAAGTAACAACAGAACAACTGCAAGGGGCAAAATCAGTCACTCCAACTTTTATTCCTGATACAAACAATTCTCACTCTCAAACAAGGCACTCTCACTTATCAAGCATCATAAAAAGGAAGGAAAAGTACAATCACTCAATCCTCCGCTGGGCATTCCCGCAGGGGCACATCTCTCTCAGTTCTCTGATATACGCCTGGCGAGTCTCGGTCGCCTCTTCCACCTCTGCTGGCAAGGCACGCACCTTGCTGATTCCCCACATCGCTAGTGCACTCCTCACACTCTGCTCATCGTGCTCAGTGCCAATCTGTCTAGCCTGAAGAGAAGGGAAGTGCGACAACGGAGGAAGCAGGGTCCGCGGTACCCCGACCTGCAAATGGCACCTGTGTGGATAATACACGGCCAGTATGGTATCACTCACTAGCCTCAAATCCAGACCCTGTCCTCTGGGCAGTCTGATCTCCGTAGTCACCAAGAAGTTAGGCCGCATCACGAACCTCTCCACGGGTAGCCGACTCAGGTACCTGCGCCATTCTTCTCTGGTCCGCATATCCCCCGTACGGCACTCCACCTGCGAAGAGAAACCAAACCCGCCACCGATAAAAGAAAGTGGATGGCTCCCGAAGATCCTACTCTCAGTCTCTATGCCTGCCCTAGGGATAAACTTCAGTCTCACGCCCACCCAACACTCTAAGAGAATCATAGAACCAAACAGTGGACCACTCAGGGCAGCAGAGCTAAGCCCTTCATAAAAATAGGCTAAGATAGCCTGGGAAATAGAAAGCCCTCTCCATAAACCACTGATGGTGCTAAGGACGGGAAGATCTAGCACGTGGTCGGCTGACGGAAAGAGGATAGCACCACACAAGCAAATGGATACAGCCTTGGCAATAGCCTCATGCCACCCGCATTTGTTCTTACAATGTGCCACCACCCACTGGCTGAGAGGAAGAAGGTGAATATGACGGGCTCCCACAAAGGTCTTGATCTCACTCGGGTCTTCTATGAACTCGCTAAAGATGGCAACTGGATCTATAGGGGCAACTGTGTGACACACTAGATCCTCCTCCCCAACCCTAGACTTAGGGAGAGACAGATAAGCCTCTACTTCCTCTAAAAGGACGGTGGCCTCAAAGGATGGAAAGATAAAAGTGTGGGTCTGTGGGTGCCACATTTCTACAAGGGCTGAAATACTGTGCCAGTCAAAGGAAATCTTTTGGAAGTTACGACCTAAGAACAGCAAGGATTGTAAGTGCCAAGAACTAAGGATGTGGGTTACCCCTAGGGGCATGGCACGAACCGTGGGAGCCACCCACTTAAGAGAAGAGTATCGGCGAGAGCCAGGAAGGAGCTAAAAAGGAGAAAACGAGGAAAGTAATACAGAAAGAAAGAGATATTAGACGAAACAGAATCAAATGAACCAAGTTTGAAGTGATTTAAACATACCTCTCTAGAAGGATTTGAACTGAGATGTCGAGGAATAGAACCCAAACGCGCAATCTCCTCTCGCTCCTTCCTCGCAGCCTTAGGGCCTGAATGGTCTCCCTCACCCAAAGAATGCTCACCAAAACTCCTCTTCATGATGATTTGGTGGTGATTTAGAGGGAAGAAACTTAAGAAGAAGAAGAAGAGGTTGGGTTCAGGCTGAAGGCAGAGCACCCCTTACTTATAGGAGGTCTCATCCCGTGTTTCGCTCCACTGGAACGCATGATGCACGAAAGCACACCAGGATTGAATGGGCTTAAGGGAATTCAATTTGGCTTCTAAGATCGTGCTGATTGGCGGTCGTACGATAGACCGTCATTCATTTTTTGAACGGCCCAAGGGAGACCGTCATTCTCATGTCCACGGTCTACCCTGGACCGTCATTTTTAGTCGGCCTGCGCCAATTAACGGTCTACACTTGACCGTTATATTCAATGACGGCTATGGCGTAGCCGTCATTCTTAAGCAACCCACGGCCCTGTCTTGGCCGTCATTCTTGCCAAAACGGTTTTTGCCTGGCCGTTGTTCTCCAAACTCATGAGCTGCCTCACCTCCACTCGCGTCACTCACCCTGAGTCGGCGTGCCTCACCTCCACTCGCGTCACTCACCCTGAGTCGGCGTGCCTCACCTCCACTCGCGTCACTCACCCTGAGTCGGCGTGCCTCACCTCCACTCGCGTCACTCACCTCGAGTCGGCGTGCCTCACCTCCGCTCGCGTCACTCACCTCGAGTCGGCATGCCTCACCTCCGCTCGCGTCACTCGCCCCGAGTCGGCGTGCCTCACCTCCGCTCGCGTCGCTCACCCTGAGTCGGCGTGCCTCACCTCCGCTCGCGTCGCTCACCCTGAGTCGGCGTACCTCGCTACCTCTCACGCAGCTCACCCGAGTCTGTCATCGCCTCCCTCACCCATTGTCATTCATACATACACTCATCCATTTGCATACATTCATACATCCATACAAAAACTAAAAAAAGGGGTGCATCATATATACATATCATCATCCCAAAAAAACATAAAAATCTCATTAAAAAAAAGGAAAAAAAAAAGGAAAAAGTACAAAATCAGGCCTCACCCTCTGGCCTGTCACTGTCTCCACCTCCCTCCTGTCTCTTCGCTGGCGGGGCCATCGAAGAAGTCTCAGCATCATCGCGACGTCGTCGTCGCTCATATCTCTCGTTCCTCTCCCGCTGAGAGGAACTCGCCAGGTAACGTCTCACCGAGGTGTGAGTAGCCTGGCTGCCACTCGGTACGACCGATCGGCTCCTCGAACGGCTCATCGTCATACCCTGAACCTGGCCCCGCAGCACAAGGGCCTCGGTCCTGAAAGGCTCCAGCTCCGCTATCGTCACTCGGTGGCGCTCCACCTCCTCTCGGTAGCGCTCCACCTCCGCTCGGTAGCGCTCCACCTCCGCCCGGAGAAGTCCCGTCTCAAGAGCGTCGGCCGGCTGAGCTCGCGCAAGCTGCTCACGCAAATGGGCCGCCTCCCTCTCAGCCACGAGCCGCAGCACCTCTCGCTCCTGAGACGCTGCTCGCTCGCGCTTCAGCTCTGCCTGTGACTGCTCCAGCTCGGCAGTCAGCATAGGATGAAGTTCTCTCACCTTCTCCCGGAACTCGGCAGCCTCTGCCGACTGGAGCCGCCTCACCTCCTCCTGAGCCTCGGCTAACTCCGCCCTGGCTCGAGACGCCGACCTCTGGGCGCTCACAGTCGCCTCCTGGGCCCGAGCCTCAACCTGCACCAACTCAGCCCGTAGGTGGGCCACCTCCTCTCTGGCACGGGTAGCCTCCTCCATAGCAACCCTCACGTCGTCCACCTGCATGCATCAAACATTAGCACATTCCATTCATATCATGCACAAATAAACAAAGGAAAGCGTCAGAAGTGTACCCGCACGGCAAGCTCGCTCTCCGCTGCCTCGGCCCGCTCCACCATCCGCTGGAACTCGGCATCCCGAGCTGCTCGGTCAGCCGGTGTCTCAACAGAAGAAGAAGAAGGAGCCTCCGCTCCACGCCTCTGAGCAGCCTCAGCTCGCTGCACCCAAATATCCCAGGACAGTCACATGCATAAACATCATATAGAAATGTAAGAGTCCAGAGTTTAGGAACATACCAGTAACTCGAGGGCTCGGCGAGCCTCATCCCTCTCCTGGATGGTGGCATGAAGGAGCCCCTGCAGCTCCGCTAAGCGTCCCTCAGGGTCAATCTGCATGTCGAAAGGAAGTCAGTACAGCATATAGAAATCATAAAGCATGTAGATTAAGTCTGAGTTTAGAATTGTACCGGTCGGCGTGACCCTCGGAACACGTGGTCTCCGTAATGCCTGACGTACGCAGACACGTACGCCGCATCACTGTCAGCACGAGCGGTCACCACACGCCCACCTGCCTGCCAGTCGGCAACCTGCTCGGCGTTCCGCGCCGCCCAATCGCACTGCTGAGTCAGCCCTCGGGTGCTCCGCGTCACCCTCTCCCTCGCGCTCTCCTGCGCTGGGAAGTCTACCACGGGCTGAGAGACGCCGGTCGTCCTCATCACCAGCCGGGAGTAAAGGGGCTCCACTACATTCATGCAGTGTAACCACACATCACGCCCGGAGAAGGTGAGAGCTCTCACCACCCACGGCTGCTCTGTCACGTCCTCATGTGCATAAGGAGTCCACTGCACCTGCATACATCAGCAATCACATCAACATCATATAAAACAAGCATTTTCCAAATAAAGGCTAAGGTTTAGAAGTCGTACCGAGGCGCGAGGAAGCATGTCGACATCGTCCTGCAGGTCGCGCACCTGCCGTGTCAGGGTCCCTGACCCCCGAATCGGCTCCCACCGTCGCAGAATGGGGAAGAGCCCAGGGCGGGACTCTAGTCCCCTGTACAGAGAAGGCAGCCGCACGTAAGCCCATGCCTGCATCATGCACAAGTCGTCAGCATCTAGAGCCTAGGTCCAAGGAAATTGCATGAGTTCTGAGTCAGAGTCGTACCTGGAGAAGGGGAGAGAAGCCCCCCAACATCGTCCGTCGGGACGTCGAGCTGAGGCTCTCAAAAAGGAAGGCGAGTACACCAGCACCCCACGCGTAGTCTCCCACGTGCTCTAGGTCCTCGAGGAACGGAAGAAGTCGGCAGTGGATGACGTCCGCACGCGTAGAGAAGAGGAGCCGCCCGAACAAGAACATCAGGAACCGCCGAAGAACCATGTCCGCCTCTGCACCCGGTCCTGCTGCTACTCGAGGCCGCACGCGCGTCACCAGCCGGTCCAAGTGCTCCTCTGGACGCTCGCCCACTGCAAGTCCGGACCGTCGCAGCCCTAGGCTGTCCTGGAGAGCTGCCCGCGGAAGAAGCATGGTCTGCCGACGTGTCGTCTGGAGTGCAAGCCCTAACAGCCTCTCGGCCATGCCGCGGTAATCGGGGAAGGAGATCCCAGTCACCGGTAGACCGTGCACCTGCAAACCAGTGAGCCTGGCCACGTCCTCTAGCGTGGGGACCATGTGACCCCACGGGAAGAGGAACGTGCGACTCGCCGGATCCCAGCGGTCGTGCAGGGCATAGAGAAGAGGTGTGTCAAAGCGACACACCTCAACACTGAGGAATGGGGCAAACCCCATGGCAGCCAGCCTCTCCCGCTGAAAGTCCGGCAGTGCAAGATACACTGACCGAACCTGCAGCCAAGAGATACGGGTCCGACGCTTTCCCTGCATTCATTCATTCATCTCATTAGTTTCATATTTCTTAATAACAAAAAGAAGGGGGGGGTTACCCTGTGATGTTCATCATTTTAGTTGTTGAGTGTTCAACGGCCTTCCCCTGGCCGTTTTCTTGCCTATGACGG
Organism: Amorphophallus konjac; assembly: GCA_022559845.1. Taxonomy (NCBI): domain Eukaryota; kingdom Viridiplantae; phylum Streptophyta; class Magnoliopsida; order Alismatales; family Araceae; genus Amorphophallus; species Amorphophallus konjac. The sequence continues at coordinate 348,243,062 of CM040125.1, forward strand.
CCGTCCATGGACCGTCCTATCCTGTGATGTTTTGAATAAAACGGCCATTCCTGGGCCGCTGTTCAATTCACAACGGTTGTCCGTGAACCGTTGTTCTGAGGTTTGTGAATCATTCAACGGCCCTCCTAGGGCCGCGGTGCTATTTTGAACGGTCTAATGGGGACCGTATTGTTCTGAATGCTAAGGGTTGCTACGTTAGGGTCAACGGCCACTCCTGGACCGTTGTTCTGTTTGACGGTCCGTTGGGGGCCGTTTTGTTCTGAGGTGACCTCGAAGATCGGGTGTGTTTAACGGCCTCTCCTGGGCCGTTTTGGTCTGATTGGCGGCCCGATGGGGACCGTCATTACGTCATCTCTTCCGACGACGGCGAGTTCCGCCCCGCACGCCGTGGACAGCCCCCCATTCCCCCATGCTATGCAAAAAGAAGGCGAGAGGGACCTACCTCCGAGCCCCGACGCCTCTTGGCCGGGCGTGGTGCTTCCGCCGCCGCATCGCCGCCGCCCGCACGATCGCCGTCGGTGCCGGTCGCGCCCTCCTCCACGAGCATGAGGGCGAGGTCGTCGACGGAGAAGTCCTCTCCGGCCGAGGTCGCCTCTGCCGCCGCTCCCGTCGTCTCCTCGGCCGCCGAAGGGGTCGTCTCTGGCGAGGAATCCGTCACGTCTAACAGCCGCTCGCCGCCGTTACCACCGCCGGTCACCATCGCCCGAGAGAGAATGAAGAGGAGGATGATAGAGAATGAGAGAGAGAGAGCCGGGGAGGCCATCGTGTGAGAGAGAAAGAGAGAAAGAGAGAGAGAATGAGAGTAAGGGGCGCCGTTCCTCTTCTCCTCCTCTCTTCCTGCCGTTACGGTAGGAGGAGGGAAGGGGAAGGGGTTTATATTTTTGAACCGACGTTGAGAATGGCGGTCTAGCGATAGACCGCCATACCATAAGAACGGCTACCTGAGGGCCGTTATTATGTAAACGGTTACTTAGCATTGAACGGCCTTCATATGACCGTTAAAGATCCATATGGCGGTTTACCATGAGCCGTCCAACTGAAGAACGGTCCCCTCTGAGCCGTTGAACTGTTGAATGTATCATATTGTGAAATTCATGTGCCAATGAGTTTTGATTGCAGTTAAAGCTAAACAACATCAATGTCCCGCCGTTACGCCTGCACAGGTAAGTCAGGTATGGCCCTCAATCCCTCAAAACTCTTATTGCATTACTATATGGTAATAAACATCTATCTCGAGAACCAGTCGATTCTTCACGCATTCCAGGATCTGACGTTCCCCGTCAACAAAAACACATGATGATCTAGGTATGCGTGTCTAATCTTCGGAAAGGCCGCTAAGTTGGAAGAAGTCAGGGGACGACGGTTCTCTCTTGCACGCCGTGGTTGCAAGAAGTGTCCTGACCCTGACTCATTCAGTTCTGCAATAATATTCTCGAGTATTTTATATTTTTATCCTTTGTTTGCATTCAATTTTACATGTTTCTTTCTTTTAGCCCAGCATGCATCACAAGCACCTTTTGAGCATTCACGACCTACGGTCTGCCTGAGAAATGATCTTGCGTATGATTGACTGTTTTCTGTGTTCCATGTCCCACCGAAGGAATAATTCCACTTCAAAATAGAAGATATTTCTTTGGACCTAATTGTTCGGTTCTGATGAATTAAGTGTTTCCCTCGTCTGGAGTTTTAAAATCCTTTTAATTTCGCTATTACCAGCTTCTATATCGCCTCATTTAGGACCACAGCTTGTCCGCCGACGAGGCCGCTCCTTGCTCTTTTACCTTAGTTCCTCCAGATTCAGGTTTAACACTCAGTCCCACAGTACCTTGCAAATTGGTTCGAAGGTTGCCGGAAGATTTCTATGGCTTATTGGTATGAAACGGGTGTCGTATTGCCTTAACGCCCGCTTTTGCAGTCCACTCCGCTTCATTTCCGCTACAACTCCATGTTCCATGACGCCTCCCCTACACCTCCGCTCGTTCCCTTGCAAGGCGGACGTTAAGGAGGGGCATCTGTTGACACCCGTTTTTTACCGATGAATCGAATCAGTTCCTGCGTCTCAGTTATTGATGTCCCGAACAGTCAATCACATGAAAGATTATTCCTCTGGCAGTATTTTGGGCTCTTCCCAGCAAAGAAGGCCTCCCTCCCTCTCATTGGATTTAACGGTCTGTTATAAACCGTTTTTCTTAATAGAACGGTCCCCACTGGGCCGTTGTGTTCCGCTGCCCCGGGTTATTTGTATCTCGTGATACGCTTTGTATAGCGGCTCAATTCCAACCGTTATAGTCAATATAGCGGTCGTCCCTGGGCCGTCATTTTTTGCCGACAAGAAAAGGGTTCAGAGGCCCGACAGTCGGTCATAGCCACGTGCTTCACGAAAAGTTGTTTGTCTGGGCGTTGACTCCTCTTTACGTATAACGGTTTTTCCAGGACCGTCATGTATAGTGAACGGCCCCTCACAGACCGTCATACATGTTTGGCGGCCTTCGTAAGACCGTCATTGTGAAGGCCACCCAGATTAGACCCCCGTGATTCCAGGCGGATTAAGAGGAGAATGTCGTTGGCAATATTGACACGATGCTCTCATTTACCGGCCTTTGACCGACCGTCATTCCCCTTAACCCCTGATTAAGCTCGAAGCCCTGGGCTCTATATATATAGCTCACGGGTTCTGACAGAGGGGGGGGACCATCACGAAGTGCTGTCGAACTCCAGAGGAAAGGGGGGGACCATCACGAAGTGCTGTCGAATTCCATCGCCAAATCTCATACAGCATCCGCCCGTTCGTCAGGGAGTGGGGGCCTTCTACATCCCTCGCAGGCCCCCGGTGCAGGGAACTTCACGCTTCATGTTTCTGTGTTTCTAGTCCTTCTCTGTTTGCTCACCACACACACGTCTTTTCTCCACTGCATCACACATCACATACATCATTTCGTTGGCATTTATTATCTTTCCTACTGTTTCCGGCGCCCTAAACGGGGTTTCAAAACCTCCAGGTATCGCCGGGCCATGTTCTTCCTTTGCTTTATTTCAATTAGTACACCTACTACACTATCATTTAGCTAATTTCCGTTTATCTGTGTGTTTCACCGTTTGCTTTCAGGTCAGCAACCAAAAGCACGAGGCCCGCACCTTCTGGCCGGCCAGGAGGAGTGGAGGAACGGACCCGCATTCTCCCGTAGTTTCCGAGTCCCGGCGCTTTCACCGGGTGGCGATCACGGTCAACAGCTTCATCTTTCCTCCTGTTTTTTATCTCTTCAATATTATTTAGCTCGAGGAGGAATAACATATCAACAGTCATATTTGAAACACCCTATAAATTTTAAGAATTCAGAAAATATATTTTGGAATATTGGTGATGTGGATCCGAGCACAAGGATATTAAGTTTGTCCTTAGTAAAATAATTTATTTAGTCAACATATGAAATTAGATAATGTTCTAAAAATATAGACAAAATATAGAAGAAGACTTAGATGATTAAAAGTTGGACAGAATGAATCAAAACAGAATAAATGATAGATGATAAGTTAGAGGATGTAGTTAGGCAATCTAGTTAGATGATATAATTGGATAATAGAAGTTAAACAATAAATAGGCAGATGCTAGAAATAGATAATATAAAAATTAGATCATACGTATTTAGATGACGAAAGTTAGATGATGAATAATAATTGACATTGAAAGTTAGATGATGAATATTAAGTGATATTGAAAGTTAGGCGACGAGCAATATGCGATGTTGAAAGTTAAATGATGAATATTAAATAATATGGGACTTAGATGATGAATAAATGTGTGATACTTTTAGATATCTAAATAATGAATAATAAGTAATATATGTTTCCAAACGATGACAGGTGGATCGCATGTATTTCCAAATGAGGACAAGTGGACCGCAAGTATTTCTAGATGGCAGGTGGACTCCACGTGGTCATTGGTGATTGGTTATGATAGAAAATAAATAAATAAATGAATAGATAAGTGCGAATTTTATACACGCTAGGAGGGGTCATGTGGACCAAAAAATATATATAAATAAGACATATGAGTTTGTTTGTCATGATGGAGTTGAGAGCCTATCTAAATTATAGAACTATCGTTACTAAATATATCATTTCGTAGAAATATTAATATCTTATTTTCCTTAGGTGGCAGTGGCTAAGAAAAAGGTTAAGTTAATTAAGAAAAAGATTTGAAATTATGAATTATCTTTGGGGATTTGATAGGAATTAATTTTTATGGTGGTTCATATTATAGTAATATATATATGATGTATTTCATAACTATTTGTAAGAAAGAATACGAGCATACGAGAGTTAGAGTATAATAGAAAGAGAGGGAGAAGATAAGAAGAAGATACGGGTATTTATTGTTAGTAATAATCAAGAGTATCATATGTATTAGAAGATTTTAATCAAAAGAAATTATTCTTCTTGTATTTAGGAATAGGAAATGCATCTCATGTAACAACTCAAGATCCGAGTACCGGAAAGTAATTGGCGCAACCCGAATCCTGACCCGCCATCCACGAGCTACAGTACTCGGAAGGCTTAGATTAGCATTGTGGAAGAACATCTGAATCTAAAATAAATGTAGAAATTAAAAGACTAGAATTAAAATTTATATTTAGTATAATTAATACAATTTACAGTCTAGGGTACAAGTCTAAAAAGTACAATCCAATCAAAAATAAAAGTACACAGCCACATGGCATATGTAACGACCCAAGATCCAGATACCGGGTCAAATCCGATACCATTCGGATCCTACGCTGTCACCCACGATCTAGGAAGCTCGGAAGGGTTCAATAGGTGTCATGAGACCGTACAGAAATCTAAAATAAATGCATAAATTAAAGTGCTTAAATTAAAATTTACCTTTATACACAGATTTACACAATTTTATACAATTTTTGTCGGTCCAAATATATACGAGTCCCAAAGGTACAGCTCAACAAAAAGAAAAGTACAAAGCCTCAGGGGCATACCCCAACTAACAAAAGCTGGCGACGCTAAGACCTCAGACGCTGCTTAAGGCCTCCGAACGTCGAGGAGGCACGTTGACCTGAAAAGAAAAGGGGTGAGCCTCATCTCATTGACTCAGTAGGGGTCCCGCGGATCCCCACCACAACAAAACGAAATAAAAGAGCAACAAGTAATAAAAATATAAAGACAGTAAAGCAGGAAAAGTAGTAAGACAGAAAGAACAGTGTGGCACCCACAAAGAAGCACACTAAACCTCTAACTGCCTAAAGCCTGCATAACGTCGGGATACCTCGAGTATCGAACATAACCCACGCTGAAGTGCAATCCTCGTAACCTGGGTCACAGAAAGCTGTAACGTAAAGATCTGTCTCGGAACACCTCTCCAAGGACGCGGACATTAGGATCTAGGCTACCAGGTAGACCCTCAGTCAGTCTATGACAAAACACGGCACACTAGTCGTAGCTTTCTGGTGGGGACACCGGACTAGTCACACGGAGAAGACGCCATACTGCCCCGACACCACCGAGCTTGTGGCTAAGAGACACGGCGTCCTGAGGCCCATTTCTAGTTTTATATGTATTTTATTTCAGCCCATTTGATTGTATTGTGTGTATTGGGCTATATGTGTGATTTAGTGTCTTTTAGCCCATTGTGGTTGTATTGGGCAATTTACTATTTAGCTTATTAGGCCTTTGTCTTTTAGGCCCATTAGTCCATTAGTCTCTAAGTGGGCTTTTGTCTTATTAGGTCAATATTCAAAGGATATGGAGGTCATTAGTTGAATTGTCTAGGGGTATTTGTGTCCTGGTGTCTTTTGGCCAACCCTTATATAAGGGAGGTTAGTTGCATCATTTTGTTCAATGAACAACCCATGAATGAATGAGACCTTTCTATTGTTGCTTCCCTTCTCTCCTAACTCCCCGTAAGATTCGAGTGATTGCCCGGTGAGAGAGCGTCCGGCGAGAGGCCTGCGCGAGGTAGTATCTATCCCCTTCCCGTGCTACCCACTGTTCTGTTCGTGTTGTCGGAGTGCCGACGATCGCTTCCACGCCTCCGCCCGCGTCACTTTGCCGCGCATGCGTGTTCGGACCCACTTGGAAGTGGTGGAGAGCTTATCCCGGTGAGACTGTTGTTAGGTTGGTTACCGTAGGGCCCCTCGTCTTTGTACCCTGAGTCTGGGCTGGGGGGAAAATCAGCTAGAGGACCCGACTTATAGTGCATAGTCTGTATATGCACACGTGGTTGGGGGCATCAGACCCGCAGTGACGAGTGCGACGCCAACTAGTCCTTGTTCACTGGTTACTTGTATGGTGTCTCAGTTTCTGCCTGAGGTGAGTAGGGAGACACCTGGGGCGCCGACTAAGACGTCAATGGATGTATCCGGCCTTACTTCTGGTGGGTAGTACTCCTATCACGCGAGACGAGTTTCTTCGTGGTTCTTCGGGTGACCTCTGAGCGTTTTCCTGACTTTCAGCCCGAGGGTTCTCAGTAGAGTTATCGAAGTTTCACCCGTAGACAGTGTAGGGTTCACGACTGCGAGGTCGTGACTGTACCCCCTATAATGTCCTGGGTTTTTTAAATATTTTTCGGATCTGGATCCGTGAGTTTCGGATCACTTTCGGGGGTCCCGGAGCTTGTTTTGTGGTTTACACGTATGTTTCCCTGACGAACCTGCGGAATGCCATAGCGGGCGAACCGTTGCGTTCTCCTCCTCCGAGACTATACCAGTGCATTGAACGTGTTCCAAGGATCACAGAAATGATTTTTCTCAATTTTTCATATTTTTGGCATTTTTCAGATTTTCTATATAAACCCCCCTTGTTTCTTTTTCTTTTTCCCCTTTTTCTTCTTTCTTCTTCTCCTTCTTCTTCCTCCTTCCCGTGAGCGCACCGCAACACCCCCTCTCTCCCGTTCAGAGCTCGCGGCCCCTTCCTACTCCAGCGGTGGGCTGTGGACGTTGGCTGCGGCGCGGTGACGACGGTGGCGGCGAGAGGAACGCAGCGGTACCTTCCTTGGGGCGTGGGAGAGGAGTTCTTGTTCGGCCAAAGTTTTGAGATCGGCGGTGATCCGGCGACTTCCGGGCTTCCTTGAGGTAGGGGGACGGATCATTAACCTTTTTACTGCTTTCCCCTTGATTTGTAGGCCGTGGGGAGGTTGAGAGGGGCATTTTTGAGCTGGGTAGGGTAAGTTCCATGATTTGGGGTTGAGCGCCGGATCTCTCGTTCCGTGAGTTTTTGGTCTATCCAAGGGTTTAGATGCATGCTAGGAGGTTTGAGGATGGATTCCCCTTTGTTTCCCCATCATCGGGCGATGATCGGGGCGTGGATCGGGGTTTTTTGGGGTTTCCCTGCCGGTTTCGTGCCCAGGGTGAGCCATGCCACCCTTCCAGGGACCACTAGGCTCCCCAGGCGGTCTCAGGGAGACCGCTAAGCAATTTGAATGTCGGTAGACCTTAGCGGTCCTCCTGGGACCGCTAGGGTCAGGGTGGCGGTCACGCGATAGACCACTACCCCTGGGCTGGCGGTCGTCAGATGACCGTTTTCCCTATTTGATCGTGATTCTGACCGTTGGGGGTTCACACACTGCCTAACGGTCATGGGATGACCGTTTTTGGCTGCCTTGCGGTCCAAGGAGGACCGCTAAGCTGGAGTTAGCGGTCTGGCGATAGACCGTTTGACACCTCGTGGCCCATTTCCTTGGGGTCACCAGGTGACCGCTTGGCTTCGCCTTGCGGTCTAGAGTAGGACCGCTACGCGTCCCTTGCGGTCCAAGGGAGGACCGCTAGGCTGGGGGGTTGTCCTGAGAGGACCGCCACCCTGTTTCTTTCCGTTCGGTTGTTTCTGTGAGTCGAGTCTTACCTCAAGTGACACGTCCACTAGTCGTAGCCTTCTTACGGTACCCGTGTGCTGACCCACCCGGGAGTGGTGGAGTGGCTTAGTCGAGAGAGATGATTTTTAAGCTGGTTTCCGTAGGGCCCCTTGTCTTTGCAGCCTGAGTCCGGTTGTGGGGAAAACTGGCTAGAGGACCTGACCTAGAGCAGTTGGTCTGTGTGTGCAAACGTAGTTGGGGGCAGAGGACCCGCGCTGACGAGCGCGACCCCAGCTCATCCTTGTTCAGAGTTCTTGGTTACTTGTACAGTGTCTCAGTCTCCGCCTGGGGCGTGGTAGCGAGATACCTGAGGCGCGGTGTAAGACGTCAGGGGACGCATCCGGCTTTGCTTCTAATGGGTGGTGCTCCTATCTCTGGCAGGTATGAACTTATTTTCCGCCGGTTCAAGGTCGGTTTGTTAGGTGCGGTCAGTTGTAGAGAGCTTTTCCGTTTATTTATTATTGCCTGTTGATTCTACCGTACTTTCGTTAGGTTGCGTTACCTTCCGTGCTTGTTCGTGTCTTTTCACCTTGTTTTCCTCGTTGTGCGGTGGGGGTCTGAGGGATCCCTACTGGGCCAATGAAATGAGGCTCACCCCTCTGTTTTCAAGTGAGGCGGGGTCGTCGAGAGGCGCATCGAAGTTTCAGTGCGGTTCCTGTAGCCAGGGTTAGTCGCCAGTTTGCCAGAGTCGGGGTATGCCCCATGTACTTGTACTTTTCTTTCTGTTGACTGTACTTATTTTAGACATGACATACACTAGACCTTGTAGCAGTTTAGTTATTTATTTAATTTCATGCTTTATCTGTTGATTATATATTGTGCTATCTCTGTAGTTATTTCAACTTCTCTTGTATCCCCACACCATCCTTTAACCCTTCCGAGTCTTCGGACTCGTGGGTGGCGGGCCGGGGTTCGAGTCGCGCTGGTTCCTTTCCGGTACTCAGATCCCGGGTCGTTACAGTTGGTATCAGAGCGGGGTTGTGGAGGTACATAAGAACCTGAAACAATTGCAGTGGTCCAGAAGGTCCATGAATGTCCTGTGCAGTCGGCGACTAGCATTGGACTCCGTGTGTTTTATTAATTCTGCCATTTGTTTTGTTAACAGGAGGTTATAGCGCCCAGGAGAGTGACTCGTTCACAGCAGGGAGAGTCAAGTGTAGGGGGTCAGGAAGGGCAGAGCAGAGTAGTGCTTCCAGATGATGCAACTGGAGGGGCGAGAGCCCCCAGAGCAGAGGAGTTCCTCCGGGGCATGTACGAGTATGTTCTTCAGCAGCAGCAGGGCGGTGATGCTGGTGAGGGTTCGTTGTCTCGAGGTGGTCATGGTCGTGTGCTGAGAGATTTCTTGCAGTTTCAGCCGCCTCTTTATAGCGGACAACCAGATCCAGAGGTGGCCAGGGAGTGGTTAATGACCTGGAGCAGGTGTTCAGTTCAATGGAGTGTCCTGAGGAGGAGAAGGTAGTGTTGGCCACGCATCGATTGTAGGGACCAGCCCGGTCTTGGTGGACGTCATAGTGGGGAGCAGTGTTCCAGTCCCGTCCTCTTCGGTAGATTGCATGGCGGAAGTTCGTCAAGGCATTCGAGCGTACTTTTTATCCGTCCTTTCTCAGGTGGCAAAAGCTGCGCGAGTTTCTAGAGCTGGTCCAGGGCAACATGACCGTGATGCAGTACAGATCTAGATTTATTGAGCTGGTCCGTTATGCATTGCATATTGTGGAAGATGAGGAGGTGAGGACCGAGCAGTTTGTCGGGGGTTTGAGGACAGAGCTGAGGCATCCCCTGCTTGCGTTGGGTTTGACCAACCTGGATGCAGCTTGCAGAGCAGCAGCGGTGCTGGAGAGAGATTTGTAGAAGGTTCGGGGGCAGGGCAGTGTAGGTCAGTCGCAGATGGGTCTTAGCCAGCCAATGGATGTGCAGTAGCAGAGTACCATCCAGCCTTCAGTTGGTGGTTCAGGGGCATCTCCGTCTGTGGCGTCAACGGCAGATTCGTCATCCATTGGATCGAAGCTCAAGAAGTTGTTTAAAGAAGCAGGTTTTATCAGGAGGCGTCAGGATCGTAAGGAGTCGAGGCAGCAGTCAGTGAGCAGCGTTCAACAGTCGTCTTATCAGCGTCAAGGTTCGGTGAGTGGTTCTCAGGGCTGGTGTCCTCGGTGCTGCGATTCTCATCCAGGCAGGCAGTGCTAGGCGCCTGTGATTTGCTTCCGGTGTGGCCAGCCAGGGCACATGGCACGTGACTGTCTGCAGAGACCGCGTCAGCCGCACGAGTTCCAGCAGCAGCAGTAGTTCCAGCCCCAGCAGATGTCATTGCAGCCGCAGTAGTACCAGCAGCAGGGTCAGTTTCCTTAGTTGACTCAGTCAGCTACCGTAGGGAGGCAAAGATCCCGAGGCAGAGTTACTCACATGACCAGAGCAGAGGCTAAGGCGTCGCAGTTGGTAGAAGGTACTATTCTGATTTTGGGTTATGCAGCTCGAGTTTTGTTCGATTCTGGTGCATCTCACTCATTCATATCTGAGGATTTTGCCCAGAGTGTTGAGGACCCGGTGGCCGAGGTGTCCTATGATTTGGCGGTAGAGTTGCCTACCAGTGACTTCATGATCACCCCATATTGTTTTGAGAAGGTGCATGTTTGGGTGGAAGGGCGGAACTTACCGGCCAGGCTTTATGCATTGCTGCTTTAAGACTTCGATGTGATTTTGGGCATGGATTGGCTCGAGGCCCATCATGCCATGGTGGATTGCGGCTCGAAGAAGGTCTACTTCCGGTAGCTTCGTAGACCCACCTTCTATTTTCAAGGTATCCGGTCCTCCTCCTCCCGTTTTCTTATTTCGGCTATTAGGGCTCGTCGATTGCTCGATGCGGGCTGTCAAGGTTTTCTCGCTTCTGTGATTTTGGTCGATCGACAGTGTCCGGATGTGGAGGACATTCTGGTTGTGTGCGAGTTTTTCGATATTTTTCCCGAGGAGTTGCCAGGGTTGCCACCGCAGCGAGAGATTGATTTCGTGATTGAGGTGGTACCTGTTGTGTAGTGGACAGCGGATCTAGAGGGGATGGGTGAATAGATCAGCCCCACTTTTCGCAATGCGGCCCTCTAAACAGCTAGTTAAAATGAATTACAGCGGAATAGAAACTAGCTTCCAAGTATGCTATGATTCACTTAGCAAGATAAGCAAGATATATAATAATTCGATCCTAAGCATGCACCTAGAACGATTCAATCACACAAGCAAACCACGCTAGATAGGATTTTTAAGGTGGTTCGGACTGAATCCTCAGCCCTACGTCCACCCCTCACCAAAACCCGGTGAGGCTTCACTTGTGCAGCGCACATAACCGCAAATCGGAAACCACCGATTGCCTTCCTACTCACCACCTGGTAGGGACGTCAACCGCAAATTGGAACACCCTCCAATTCCCTTCCTACTAACCACCGGTAGGGACGAATCACACTTTCAATGTTTAAATAATAATGAAAATGAAACAAATGTGAATGAACTAAAACAAGAGATTGAGTTATGAGTGAAAATGAATTGGCCCTTGTATGGAATGTTGATCAGCAACAAGGCTCCTCTTGGCTTCAACTCAATCTTCTTGATTCACCCTTGATTGGATGAATGTTCTTCACGGAGTACAGTTCACGTGAACAGTACCTCTTCCTTCAATTCTTCTCTCTTGATCTTCTCTTTGAACTTCTTTGAATGAATGAAGGAGATGATGAAGCTACCTTGAACCTTGATTGCTTCTTGAGCTTCTAGGAGTTTGAATGCTTGAAATATCACCTTGAATGAACTTGAAAGAACTTGAACGGATGAAGATGATTTCCCTTGAAGAACTTGAATCAAACCGGCTTCCTTGGATCACTTTGATAGCCTTGCTTTGATGTAATCTTCCTTGAAGATTGCTGGCTTTGATTTGAGCTTGATTCCCCTTTGATTGGATGAAGAACACCTTCACGAACTACTGTTCACGTGAACAGTAGCTCGTCTCCAAGCTCTCTTGCAACCTCCCTTGCAGCCACCCTTGTAACCCCTTGAAGCATTAGGTTTTCCATCCCCTCAAGTGTTGGTTTTATAACCCTTGAATGGTCCATAGATGCCCCCTAGACCAGATCCACAAATCATGGAAGATTAGGTAAGATTTGATTAAACAAATCCATGGAAAGAGGCTAACCACGAGGTGGATTTCGAGGTCAAACAAGGTTGCATCTGGGCTGGCGGTCGACCTAAGGCTCCTGGCGGTCGACCGCCACTGAAACACATACAACCGGGCGATCCCTGGGAAAACCGATCGACCGCCACTGGCTGGCGGTCGACCGCCAGCTGCCAGACCTGCAGCTGGGCGGTCCCTGGCTGGGGCGGTCGACCGCCCCTGTGCTGGCGGTCGACCGCCAGCTGGGCAGAGCCCGGGTCACCCCGGTTCGGTCCGTTGGTCGCACCAGCTCCGTCGCTTGAGTCCGTTAGCCGCCCGTTCATGTTTGTGGCATCGACCTTGATTGTCTTGAAGTTTTATTACTGAGTCTTCACGCCAAGTTTTGTTCCGGGGGCTCCGCCCCAGGAAACCCCCGCAAGGGGCGCTGCCCCCTTGACCCCCGCGACCTGACCGGGCAGGTCGATCCCCGCGACCTGACCGCGCAGGTCGATCCGCGTGCGAGGGCGCAACATTGAGCTTTCATGTGCATATCTGTCATGAACAAAACATCACATATGTCAGTCATAAGAGCGTGGAAAATAACAATGACTAATAGTGTTAAGCCATTATCAAAACCAAGAATACACAAAACTCATATGACTATAGAATGATGTCGAATGACCCATGTGACCACAGAATGACTCAAATGACCTCAGGGACACAACAGTACCAGGTACAGCGCCTATGTCGAAGGCCCCTTATCGTATGGTGCATGCGGAGTTGAGAGAGCTGAAGGCGTAGTTGCAAGAGCTGCTGGCCAAGGGGTACATTCGTCCTAGCTTTTCCCCTTGGGACGCCGGTGTTGTTTGTGAAGAAGAAGGATGGTAGTTTAAGGCTGTGCATCGACTACCGGCAGTTGATGTAGCGACCCAAGATCCAGATACCAGGAAGGCCCGATACCATTCGAATCCTGACCCGCCGCCCACGAGCCGAGAGGGCTCGGAAAGGCTAAAGGGAGTGTGGAGGTATAAAGAAATAGGAAATAAAGCAGGGCAATACAACCACTAACAGAAATAAATAAACAACTACTACAATAGAGTCCAGTCCAACAGAAAGTATAGTCTAAAGTAGTAAAAACGTACCACATGCCAAGTGAACACTCGGCCCGGCAAGCTGGCAACTGAGAACCTCCGAATAGCACCCTCGAACCTCGAGGAAGAACCGCCACACCTGAGAAGCAGGGGTGAGCCTCCTATCACTGGCCCAATAGGGATCCCGCGGAACCCCAACTGAGAACAACGGCGGCACGGAAAGCTGTAACTACAAGAGCAACAGTACAGCAGGAACAGGAAATCAGGTGTCCGGTCAAAACTCGGCACTACAACTACTCCTACTGTACTGGAGGTCAAGCAGAAAGAGAAGTCCCGATCTCACAGTCGGAACCAGACCATACTAGCACCACTTACCGAAGTAAAAACCCACGACAGCCCCGCCGTAGAGGCCTATCTCCCAGGACACGGCCAACCTGGAGACGCTGCCCAAGGTGCAACCCCGACCGTCCGGTTGCGGGTACCGCACAACAAGACGCAACCTCGGTAAAGCTATTAGCACTAGTCTCGCGGTACGAAAACCGATGCACGCGCCACGGCGAAACAACCGAAACTCAATGGTCAACATGACCAAAACACGAAGGTCGAAGTCACAAAGACTGACTGACAGTCTGTCACTCCTGACTTGACAAGAGTTCCTCCCACTAGAAGCACAGTCGGTAGCGTCCCCTGACGACTTACACCGCACCGCAGGTGAACTGCCTGACGTGGTAGCGCCTACCAGAGGCACGAACACCGAACAAGTAACCACAAACAAGTGGCTAGCTGGGGTCACGCCCTTAGCGTGGGTCCAACCGCCCCCAACCATGTGTGCACACACAGACCGTTTGTCCCTGGTCTGGCCCTCTGACTGGTTTTCCCCTCAGCCGGACTCTGGCTGCTAGACACGGGGCCCGACAGAAACCAGTCTAAAACCGTCCTCACGGTAAGCCCATACACCTACTCCCAGGTGAGACCAGCACACGCGTACTGGTAGGCTACGACTAGTGGAGGGTCACTGAAGGAGTAGACTCTCAAGTCAACGGAAAACAATGTCCGAACCCGATGAAGTACGGGGACCGTCCCACGTACCAGCACCATCGCACGGTGACCACAGTCGGAGAAGAAACGGGACTCACAGTCCACGGGCCACGCACCCGGTCACGTAGAAATGCGGAAACACGGTTCCCAAGGTAGCTCACAGGCCGCCAAACCGAATCCCATTCCCAGGGACAAGCGGGAACCCTCCAGCCCCAAGCTGGGCAACCGGACTCGTAGTCCAAGGCCACACACATGGCCCAAGCGGAAAGCACAGAAGCACGATTCCTAGGGTAATGCACAAGTCGCCACGCCGATAACTGGACTCGCAGTCCAAGGCCAAACATATGGCCCACTCGGAAATCATCTTCCAGAAAAACTCACGACATGCGGGGGAGACCCCACCGCACACACACCGATACATGGTGACTCGATCAAGCGTAACACAAAAGCCCGTCACACGAGGAGTCACCCGGACTCTCAAACATACGGGCACGCTAAACGAGGTAGCAAGGTCCACCCGACACTCTCAAAACACGGACACAGAACCTTCGGGGTGTCTAGGACATCCAAGAGACCGCAAGTCGACCACTGGGTCGCAACCGGGTCGACCAGGGATCCACACATCGTGGAACGAATGCGGAGAACGCGAAAACTCACCTCAATGCAACACAGTGCCTGGCGGTCTAACCTTGGGCCGTCACAGGCTATAACGGTCCAAGTCTCGACCGTCACAACAACTCTGATGCTGCAACACAGGGCCGTCAGAAGGCGAGTAAAAACTGAACGCAACGCGCTCCCCCAGGGGCGTTGCATCACCTAACGGACCAACGCCGGTGCGTTAGGCCAGAGAGCTACACAAGCCGTGACGCAGACCGCTCGGTGCGTCACGCACTCTAACACACCTACCCAGGCGCGCTAGGGTGAAGGGTGGATGCCTTAGCTCTAACGCTCCTGCCCAGGGGCATCACGCACCCTGACGCGCCACTCTGAGTGCGTTAGGCATCTATGACCCCCAACGGTCATAAACCATGGTCAAAACACTGTAACGGTCTAGCATGAGGGCGTCACTGCCCTGTGGCGGTCTATCGTGGGACCGTCAGGCCCACGAACACCAATACTCAAAACAAAGGGAGCGTAACGCACCTGCCCAGGCGCGTTACACACTGTGACGGTCACTGGAACGACCGTCACACCGTCCCGACGGTGAAACGGTGGGAAACGACCAAAAACGCCAACCACTCCCCCATACCTCCATGGGAGAGGGGGGAAACAAGGGGGAAGCCCCCAAATAGCCCCTAGCATGCATCTATGGCCTCGGATCGGCCAAAAACGCGATGAAACGGTAAATCGGGTCACGAGCCCTAAAACATGAAAATTTCTCAAAATTCCCCAAATACATTCGCTCGGCTCACCACGGCCTACAAAACTCGTGGGAAAGGGAATACACGAGCCGGGGGTCCATCTCCCTACCTCCACCGAAGAAACGACACGCCGTGGACGCCGATCCGTGAAGAAATCACCGCGAAACCCTCGCCGGCTCACGAACGCGCCACCGAGCTTCCACGAGCCTCCATCCCCAGATCCTCGACCCATCCTCGCCGTCCTCCTCGCCTGCGTCACCCTGCCGCGCCCCCGTCTCACTCTGTTGGCCGCCGGAGAAGAGAGGGTGAGAAGAGAGCGTGGGAGACGAGAGAGAGGGAGAGAGTGAGAAATGAGAGGGGAGAGAGAAAACGGGTTAATATATATAGAAAAATCTAAAATTGGCAAAAAATCAGAAAATTATGAAAAATTACCTCTGCGATCCTCGGGAGGAGCACAACGCGCCGGTACAGTCCCGGAGTCGGAGAACGCCATGGTTTGCCCTGCACAGAGTTCTAAAGACGCATGAGGGAAAAACACGTGTAAAACATAAAATACTCTCCGAGACCCACTAAAATGATCCAAAAAAAATATCCGGAAAAATTCAGCACATTACAATTGAACCAGGCGACTGTTAAGAACAAGTATCTGTTGCCTCGGATTGATGACTTGTTTGATCAGCTTCAGTCTACCAGGGTGTTTTCGCGGATCGATTTGAGATCGGGTTATTACCAGCTGCGGATTCGAGAGTCTGATGTCGAGAAGACTGCGTTCCGCTCAAGGTATGGGCATTATGAGTTCTTGGTGATGCCGTTTGGGCTCACCAATGTCCCTGCGGCATTTATGGATTTGATGCATAGGGTGTTCCATCCGTATTTAGACCAGTTCGTGGTCGTGTTTGTGGACGACATCCTCGTGTATTCACGGTCTGCTGAGGAGCATGTGCATCATTTGAGGGTGATGTTGCAGACCTTGCAGGATCACCAGCTGTATGCCAAGCTCAGCAAGTGTGAGTTTTGGCTGTGTGAAGTGCACTTTTTGGGGCACGTGATTTCTGGTGATGGTGTTTCCGTGGACCCGGCCAAGGTCGAGGCTGTGGTGCAGTGGCCGAGACCGAGTTCCGTCACGGAGATTCGGAGCTTTTTGGGGCTGGCAGGATACTATAGGAGGTTCATTCAGCATTTTGCTCGTATTGCGGCCCCGATGACCAGACTTACGCAGAAGGATGTGCCGTTTGTCTGGACGGAGGAATGTGAGCAGAGCTTCATGGAGCTAAAGAGATTGCTCACTACTGCTCCGGTGTTGGTGTTGCCTTCAGGATCGGGAGGTTTCGTGGTGTGTACAGATGCTTCCAGGGTAGGTTTGGGTGCTGTGCTAATACAGCATGGTAGAGTTGTGGCGTATGCGTCTCGACAGTTGAAGCCACATGAGGTGAACTACCATACTCATGATCTTGAGTTGGCGACGGTGATTTTCGCTCTGAAGATTTGGAAACATTATCTATACGGTGAGAAGTTCAAGATGTTCACTAACCATCAGAGTTTGAGGTATGTGTTTACCCAGAAGGATCTTAACCTCAGACAGAGGAGGTGGATGGAGTATATGAAAGATTATGATTTTACTCTGTCGTATCAGCCTGGTAGGATGAATGTCGTGGCTGACGCCTTGAGTAGGAAGGTGGTGGTCAGTTAGATGCTGTTGAGAAAGTGGAGGTTATGAGAGTAAGTGCCGGCCATGACTTTCAGGCTCAAGATCCCTCAGGATCAGGGTTCAAGTATTCTCGCGAGCTTGACAGTCACGCCAGCTATTCGTCGTCAGGTGACTGAGGCTCAGCGTGCGGACCCTGAGCTGCCTCAAATTTTGTCGATGGTCGAGGTGGAGTTTGGTGGGGATGGAGCTGTGCGGTTCCAAGGTAGGTTGTAAGTCCCAGCCGAGGAGCAGACGAGGTGCGCGGTGCTGCGTGAGGCTCATGGGAGCCGGTATGCCGTGCACCCAGGGATCGGCTAAGATGTACCATAATTTGAAGAGGTAGTTTTGGTGACCTAGGATGAAGAGAGACGTTGCGGAGTTTGTGGCCAGGTGTTTGACCTGTCAGCAGGTGAAAGCTGAGCACCAGCGACCGAGAGGTACACTTTAGCCCTTGGAGATCCCCGCGTGGAAGTGAGACCACATGACCACTGATTTCGTGGTTGGATTGCCGAGGACATCCAATGGGCATGATAGTATTTGGTTACTGGTGGATACACTGACGAAGACGGCTCGGTTGTTACCGATCAAGGTCAGTTGGAGTGTGCATCATTTGGCCCACCTGTATGTGGAGCGGATCGTCCTGTTGCATGGAGTTCCCATCTCCATTATGTCCGATCGTGATCCGTGCTTCACTTCGGGATTTTGGAGGAGCCTCCAGAAGGCTCTGGGCACCGAGTTGGCTTTTAGCTCGGCGTACCATCCTCAGTCAGACGGTCAATCGGAGAGGACCATCCAGACTCTAGAGGACATGCTGAGATCATGTTGCCTGGAGTGGCAGGGGACTTGGATCCACCATCTACCATTAGTAGAGTTTGCCTACAACAATGGCTATCATTCGAGCATTGGTATGGCTCCTTATGAGGCGTTGTACGGGCAACCTTGTCAGACTCCGCTTGATTGGTTCGAGGTGGGTGAGCGTGTCCTGACAGGACTGGAATTGGTGCAGCAGTGCGTTGAGGTGGTGCACTTCATTCGGCAGAAGATGTTGGCAGTGCAGAGCCGGCAAAAGAGTTATGCTGATCGGAGGAGGCAACCTCTCAGCTTTGCTGTCGGAGATCGGGTGTTTTTGCGAGTTTCTCCCATGAAGGGTGTAATGCGCTTCGACAGGCGTGGAAAGCTGAGTCCCCGCTACATTGGCCATTTTCTTATTGTCGAGCGTATTGGTGAAGTTGCTTATCGGTTGCAGTTACCCCCGGAGCTATCTGCCGTGCATGATGTGTTCCATGTGTCTATGGTACGGAGGTATATGCCCGATGATTCCCACGTTCTGGAGGATGCCGTTTGGCCCGAGGTGGCCCCAGACTTGTCCCTTCCGGAGTACCCTATCCGTATTGAGGATCGACATGAGCAACACTTGCGGAACAAGGTTATTCCTATGGTTAAGGTATTCTGACAGCGCCATTCTGGTGGTGAGGCGTCGTGGGAGCGTGAGGATGAGATGCGACAGCTGTATCCTTATTTGTTCGGGTGAGTCTTCTCCCCTACCCCTGTGCCTTGTCCTTAATTTTGAGAACAAAATTTGTTTAAGGGGGGAGGGCTGTAATGTCTGGGATTTTTCGGATATTTTTCGGATCTGGATCCGTGAGTTTCGGATCACTTTCGGGGGTCCCAGAGCTTGTTTTGTGGTTTACACGTGTTTTTCCCCGACGAACCTGCGGAATGCCATAGCCGGCGAACCGTTGCGTTCTCCACCTTCGAGACTGTACCAGTGCGTTGAACGTGTTCTGAGGATCGCGAAATGATTTTCAAAATTTTTGACATTTTTCAAATTTTCTATATAAACCCCCTTTTTATTTTTCTTTTTCCCCTTTTCTTCTTCTTCTTCTCCTTCTTCTTCCTCCTTCCCGTGAGCGCATCGCGGCACCCCCTCTCTCCCGTTCGGAGCTCGCGGCCCCTTCCTCCTCCGGTGATGGGCTGTGGACGTTGGCTGCGGCGCGGTGATGACGGTGGCAGCGAGAGGAACGCGGCGGTACCTTCCTTGGGGCGTGGGAGAGGAGTTCTTGTTCAGCCAAAGTTTTGAGATCGACAGTGATCCGGCAACTTTCGGGCTTCCTTGAGGTAGGGGGGCTGATCCTTACCCTCTTTACTGCTTTCCCTTGATTTGTAGGCTGTGGGGAGGTCGAGAGGGGTGTTTTTGAGTCGGGTAGAGTAAATTCCATGATTTGGGGTTGAGCGCCGGATCTCTCGTTTCGTGAAGATTTTTTAGATTCATGCTAGGAGGTTTGGGGATGGATTCCCTTTGTTTCTCCATCATCAGGCGATGATCTGGGCGTGGATAGGAGTTTTTTGGGGTTTCCCGCCGGTTTCGTGCCCGGGTGAGCCATGCCGCCCTTCCAGGGACCGCTAGGCTCCCCTGGTGGTCTCAGGGAGACCGCTAAGCAATTTGAATGTCGATAGACCTTAGCGGTCCTCCTGGGACCGCTAGGGTCAGGGTGGCAGTCACGCGATATACCGCTACCCCTAGGCTGGCGGACGTCAGACGACCGTTTTCCCTGTTTGACCGTGATTCCGACCGTTGGGGGTTCACGTACTGCCTAACGGTCATGGGATGACCATTTTTGGCTGCCTTGCGGTCCAAGGAGGACCGCTAGGTTGGAGTTAGCGGTCTGGCGATAGACCGTTTGGCACCTCGTGGCCCATTTCCTTGCGGTCACCAGGTGACCGCTTGGCTTCGCCTTGCGGTCTAGAGTAGGACCGCTAGGCGTCCCTTGTGGTCCAAGGGAGGACCGCTAGGCTCGGGGGTTGTCCTGAGATGACCGCCACCCTGTTTCTTTCCTTTCGGTGATTTCCGTGAGTCGAGTCTTACCTCCAGTGACACGTTCACTAGTCATAGCCTTCTTACGACACACGTGTGCTGACCCACCCGGGAGTGGTGGAGCGGCTTACCCTAGAGAGACGGTTTTTAGGCTAGTTTTCGTAGGGCCCCTTGCCTTTGCAGCCTGAGTCCGGCTGGGGGGAAAACCGACTAGAGGACCCGACCTAGAGCAGTTGGTCTGTGTG
Organism: Amorphophallus konjac; assembly: GCA_022559845.1. Taxonomy (NCBI): domain Eukaryota; kingdom Viridiplantae; phylum Streptophyta; class Magnoliopsida; order Alismatales; family Araceae; genus Amorphophallus; species Amorphophallus konjac. Next base: position 348,263,280 of record CM040125.1, read on the forward strand.
TGCACACGTAGTTGGGGGCAGAGGACCTGTGCTGACGAGCGCGACCCCAGCTAGTCCTTGTTTTGAGTTCCTGGTTACTTGTACGGTGTCTCAGTCTCCGCCTGGGGCGTGGTAGCGAGATACCTGAGGTGCGGTGTAAGACGTCAAGGGACGCATCCAGCTTTGCTTCTAGTGGGTGGTGCTCATATCTCCTGGCAGGTACGGACTTATTTTTCGCCGATTCGAGGTCGGTTTGTTAAGTGCGGTCAGTTGTAGAGAGCTTTTCCGTTTATTTATTATTGCATGTTGATTCTACCGTACTTTCCTTAGGTAGCGTTACCTTCCGTGCTTGTTCGTGTCTTTTCGCCTTATTTTCCTTGTCGTGCGGTGGGGGTCTGAGGGATCCCTACTGGGCCAATGAAATGAGGCTCACTCCTGTGTTTTCAGGTGAGGCGGGGTCGTCGAGAGGCGCATCGGAGTTTCAGCGCGGTTCCTGTAGCCAGGGTTAGTCGCCAGTTTGCCAGAGCCGGGGTATGTCCCGTGTACTTGTACTTTTCTTTCTGTTGACTATACTTATTTTGGACATGACATACACTGGACCTTGTAGCAGTTTAGTTATTTAATTAATTTCCTACTTTATTTGTTAATTATATATTATGCTATCTTTGTAGTTATTTCAGCTTCTCTTGTATCCCCACACCATCCTTTAACCCTTCCGAGTCTTCGGGCTCGTGAGTGGCGGGCCGGGGTTCGAGTCGCGCCAGTTCCTTTCCGGAACTCGGATTTTGGGTCGTTACACCCCCCGACCGTGTGGTCTTGGGTTGGGCCTTAGTCTGCGAGGATGGGCCTTCACAACAGAGTTGTCGTGGTTTTTTTCCTCCTGGTGGCGTAGCCAGGGTTTTCCATTAGTTATGTGGTCTCCCGACTGTGAGATCAAGATTTGCTTTTCGTGTCGTTAGGAGTAGCTTATAGAGCCGTGGTTCCATCGGCTACCGTGATTACTATTCTTGTTACGACTGTCCCTTCCGCCGTTACTATTACTGTTGTTGTTGTTCTTGCTAGCGCTGTTGTTTACCGCCGTTGTTTTGTGGTGGGGATACGTGGGACCTCTACTGAGCTAATGAGATGAGGCTCACCCCTGTCTTTTCAGGTGTTGCGATTCCTCCTCGAGATTTGGAGGTGCAACGCGGAGGTTCGTAGTTATCAGCTCACCAGAGCCGGGGGTGTACCCGGTGTTAGAGTACGTTCCTTTTCCCTATAGACTATACTTTGTTAGGCTAGACTATGTAGTTAGATTATTAATTGAAAATATAATTTTATTTATATTATTTAAACAGTTAATTATATAGTTGTTGCCTGCATTATTTAAAATTTCAATGTACCCCCGCACTCCTTAATAACCCTTCCGAGCCCTCCGACTGGTGGGTGGCGGGCCAGGATTCGAATGGTATCAGGAATTCTTGGTATCCGGATCTTGGGTCGTGACAGCATACCCTGGCTCTAGCACGCTGGCAACTAAGAAACTCCGCTAGCGCCGCGCTGAACCTCCGAACCGCCTGGAGGTGCACCACTTCTGAAAGAAAAATGGGGTGAATCTCATCTCATTGGCTCAGTAGAGGTCCCGTGGATCCCCAAAACACTAAACAATAGCAACCGCAACTAGTACTAACAAAATGACAATAAATCAGAAACTAGTGAAAAGTCAACTACATCGTAGTACGAGCCTTACGCAGGCAATGCAACACCTCAAGAGACATGGAAACCGCATCCACAAGTAAACCTACCGTACTACGCTCGCACATGTCGGAGGAGACTCGAGTACACGTAAACCAAACCCAAGGAACCACGACCTCACGATCGGGAAAGCCACTACCACAACCGTCAAGAGGACCACGACCTCACTATCGGGAAACCACAACCTCAACTGTCGAGAGAACCACTACTCGAGTGACAAGAGAAATCACCCACTAGAAGCACGACCAGATGTGTTCATTGATGTCTTACACCGTGCCATCTGTCTCACGCATAGACGTCCGATCACTCAAGTGCGTGGTAGTGAGACGCACACATTTACTCACCACAATACCAGGACTAGCTGGGGTCCATGCTTGTCAACACGGTGTCCAATCCCCCAACCACATGTGCATACACTAGATAAAGTCCTCGACGTTTAGGCGCTAAAAGACTGCTTTTTCCCTAGTACAGACTCAGGCTGACCTAGAGTAGACAAAGTTCTCCACACCTACTCCGAGAACGTAGACATAGTCCTCAATGCCAACCTAAACACAGGGGCCCTTGGCAATTGGCTCGAAACTGTCTCACGGGAAAGCCCTCACCCTAGACAACGTCCTTGACATCTAGGGGCTACCACTAGGGGTGTGTCTCTCAAGTTAAAAACACATTCAGAACAGAAATTAGCGGAGTACCACCAGCTCACACACACATGACTGAGAACATGATATCACCCTATGCCACCACTACAAGAACACACGGTTGGACTACAAATCCGACGATCACCGACCCACACGGCTCACGTGGGAATAACCTTCCGTGGAACACCAAATCACAGGAGAACAACTCTCCGCGAAGCACGAGACCATGCGGGAATGTCCCTCCGTGAAAACTTACGATCACATGGGAATGACCCATTGCAAAACACAAGGTCACGAAGAACCCTCGAGAAGTTAGAATCGGGGTTGCCACAAGTCTGGCTGCCCAACAACATGGGCGGCCACATACTTGGCCGCCCAACACCCTGGGGACAAGAAACACAGGGTGGCCAACTTCCTGGCCGTCCAGCACCTGGGCGGCCAGAAGGTTGGCCCTCCAGGCTCCCCTCCCTCCTAGCACTACACTAGGCAGTCAAGGACATGGCCGCCCACCAGACTGGGAGGCTGTATCCCTGGCCGCCTGGAGACTTGGGCTAGCAGGCACCAGGCGACCCAACAGGGCAACTATTTTGGGCAGCCAGAAAGCTGGCTGCATAATTGGGTAGGGCTTCCAACCCCAGTGGCCATCTATCTGGCCACCCATTGCAGGGTTTGCCCGAACAGAACCTCAATCGGAGATTTGATTCCCCCCCACTCGCCTCCCACGAGGGGAAAAACATCGGGGAAACACTCCCCGACATTCAAGGCACAAAATAAAAGAAACCTAACTATGAACCGTGTCTTGGATCGGTCGAAATCCATCACTCAAACTCCGAGCATGGATTTTTCCCAAACATGAAATAAGCCCTCTCACGGCCTTGATTCAGTGCAGAAAAAATAGGAATTACACAAGGAGGGTCCGAGATTCATCCCCCTACCTCTGAGGAAGATCTTACGTGCCGAAAATTACCGGAGACGCAGAATCTCATGCTCGTTCGTCGTCCTCGTGCACGAACTTGCTTCCGCACCACCACCTGGTCTCGACCCTCATCCTCGTCATGTGCCGTTGCCCAGCCGCCTCAACACTCCATGTCACCGTCAACCGCTAGAGGAGGGAAGGAGAGGGGGAGGTGAACGATGGAGGGAGAGGAGAGAAATGAGGGAAGAGAGAGGGGGTGGGGGTTATTTTTAGGTTTTAGATTTTGGCCCAAAAATTTCCAAAAAAAATGTGTGATTCACCCGTCACTCCACCATAGCTCTGAAATAATTTTAATAATTATTGTTTGAGGATCCGAAGATCCATTATTTAAAATCTGAACATGGACGGAGACACAATCCGATACTCGTGAAAACGCAATCCAAAAATCGAGATGTTACATCTCCGCTACTAGAGGATTGTCAGGACAGTGAGTAAGAGGTTTAAAGAAGTTTGAGGGAATCTTTGGGAACTCCATCTTAAAGATAGGCATGCGATGAACCGAGCGCATGCTATTCTTTATGTATATTGTTGTTTTAATACTATTTTGATATTCAAAAATTAATTGCATTGAATATTAGTTACACATATTAAAGAGATCATCCATAATTAGATTTCATAAATTACATATTAAATTATTAGATAAATGATAAGAATATTTATGATTATTTATCCAATTGGCTATGAACCTTTGTTGATATATCCATAATCTAATTACTCAGTTCAATTAAGGATTGTTTAGATAAAAGTTATGAAGAGATTTATATGAAATTAAGTATATAGATAGTGCCATCTTTATGGGTGTTTACGGTTCGATTTAGTTTGATTTAGGGGCATTTTTTTAAAATCGATTTGAATCGAATTCCACCGTCAAACCGAACTGAAGCAAATCGAACAAATTCAGTCTGGTTCTATTCAAACCAATTTTTCATATCTTATTATAATATATACAAAATTAATGACTTATATATTTATATATAATAAAAATAAAAATAAAAATACTTATATTTTGTATATTTATATATGTATGTAGTTAAAATTTTAAATATTTTAAATATATTTATGATATATGAAATTAATAAACATAATATAAACACTAAATTTAATTCATTTGATTTGGTTCAGTTTCACACGTTATGAAACTGAACCGAACTTAATTCGACTACAAATCGAACTGAACCATTCCGAACGGTTTGGTTAGGTTTTTAGATTTGAATGGAATTATGAAACCTCTAACCATCTTACGAGAGATCGTTGACAATTTACGGTAAGCGTCCTCTACATATTAACCCAATGTTTGAGGACGAACAGACTGTATTAATGAAAGCCAGTCTTCTCAATCTTGCGCAATTGATCAAGATCGTTCGACCCCCAACGTATGGATAAATTGTCTATATGTTTATCGTATGGTGCCCTGGTACTGACTGACCCCTTATGGTGTGCTTTGGATGCATATCTAATTATTGGAATATTATTTCATATAATTAAAATTGACTGGATTATAATTGATTTTAATATGTTAAAGGCATATATGAATGTGACTGTGAGATTGATCGTAAGACTTACATATGTGATTGATATGATTAAATTCGTATGGATATACACTGGACTATTTCATAAGCCAACTATAATATTGAATTTTTTGACAATTAAATGCAAGAAACAAGAGTATTAATTTGGTGATAAGGTTGATATCTATTTTGTTTCATTAATTACATCAATTGAATTTATGTTACATGGTTAAAACTTCGTAGAATTGTGACAATTTATTAGCATATAGAATATTTTGTAATAGTTGTTATATAATAATTATACGATTAGTTTTAACACTTACTGAGTCTTTTAGGATTCACGTATTTTGGTTAACTATTTTTTAAAAAATCAATAAATATATAAGTCGGACTCTGAGGAGGATAAGTTAGAAAGTGATTCCAAGAGCATTTAAAAGGCACTATGTAAAATAGGATAGGATGAAATTCTTACTTGTAATTACGTGTTTGCATAAATCATAACTTTTGAGTTAGTTATTACTGGTAGTCGCATAAATATTATTATGGACTAAAAAAATGTATAGTGATGTATACGACGAGACTAGTGATGATTTGTGAATATTAAATGATATGATTATATTATATTAGATTTATAGATGATTTGGTCTTAAATGTTTTACAGATTTTTAGATTAACAATATTAATGTTTGATGTGATGTCATAATAACTATCAGGGAAGGAGGTGTTACAATATTCATGAAACACAACGGTGATACCACCCACCTTATATAAAAAAAATTCGTATTCATGAAAGAATAACGCCAATGGCCTTGAATGGCTGGTTAAGTTAATCATGTGTAGAAATTGCTAATCTTTTTCATTTGTTTGCTTACTCATGCAGGCATGTCCAATCTGCACCAACGAAGTTTCCACTTCAGAAAATGTGCAGGGATGATCCATTTGCTGAATTTTATAATTCCCGAACAATTGACTTTTCTTAAAAGGAATATTAATGTCGAGAAATTTTAACTCTCTTAAAAGGAATATTAAGATAAGAGATATTTGTCAATTGTACGAGGAATTTCTCCATCAATCAACCATTGAGATAATAACAAAAACAACTTAAAATGTTAATATTACACTCCCCCTCAACTCTGCTAAGTACTCCTGAGTTCACGGTGCTACTACTGTGATGGTTTGTGGTGCAGCACGGTTGGCCATCTTATCACAAAACTAATTGAATCTCCGATGCATTTTTCATTTTTATTTTAGAATCTTTAGAAAAAAAGTGGGTTAGAGTCAATCAGGTCAATTTTATATTAGTCATTTTTACCTAATTTCACTTGGTTAAGATAGGGACAGAAATTGACTGGAACATGCTGTGTCCCATCTTGACCTATGTTGACTAGGGTTGGGCATGGGTCACAATGATTCGATCGGGTTGGATTATAGTTGTAACGGTAGGGAAATGGTTGCCCACTTCTCGATCCACACCCTAATGATTTGTTTGCTCGGGACCAGGAGTCTCGCTGGGAAGAGACCTGCAACCATCGAAGGAATGTCAGAAGGAGCCCTATGAGTTACCTTAATGACAACCCCCCGACGGTCAAGTCAGACAACTGTGGAGAGAGAGGAGAGCGTTTGGGAGAGGGAGAGACTAAGAATGGGAGAACTCTAAGGAAGGTTGTTTACATATCTCGATCCTGGCCATTGGACTAGGGTCCTACTTATACTAACGTTGGGGAGTTGACCATTGGGTTGTCGTGGTCGGGAGAGACGTGAGCTGCCCAGCTCGCGTGTCTGACGAGACAGCGAGACATGGGCGTTGACTTTCCATCTCCCACAAGGGAGGCAACTCCACCATTAATGCGACATGGACGTCGGTCATTAATGAGGTAGGGCTCGCCAGAGAAGGTGTGAACCTGCGTTGATAGGAGAGTGGCATAGGTGGCGTCCCGATCTCGTCGCCAGACTGGAGCACCATTCGCCATTAATGCACAGCAGCTGTCGTGTCCCGTGGCCGTTGTAAGAGCAAACGACGCGGATACGGTCCTTGCACTGGGCCTGCGTCGGGGTAGGGGGCGTACTGGACCACCCAGACAACGTAGTGAACCTGGAGAGTCGGGCTCCTGTGATGGGCTGGAGGATGGGCGTTATTGGGCCGACGAGATAGGCCCTCCTCAATAGTCAAGTACTATTTAGTTTATTTCACTTATAACATGATCCCATGCTAATTAGATTTGACTTCTTGTCATCTCTATTATTAGTGGGTGTTTGATTATATTCTAACAAAATTTGATACTAGTATTTTATAAAAGTAAAATTTCATATCAATTTTAACACATGTATAATGTATAATAAAAATGTTATATTTTTTTAGAGAACACGGGTTTGTGTAGATAAAGGATGGAGATGGGCAAAGAGTTTGCAAATTCTTAGATAACATCCGATTGATAAGAAAATTGATAGTCAAGATAGCATCATCCCAAAAAAGTTTGAGAAGATGACGCTAGAACAAGAGTGCCTTGTGTGTCTTAAGAATATATGCAATTTGTATGCTTGATAACACCATGCTACTACGGAGAATAAGCGTAAGATGACTCATGGATGATGTCCCAATCTTGAGGAAAGACATTAATGTTACGAGTAAAGTGTTCTCGGGTATTATTAGAGCGAATAACGTTAATAGGTTTACTGAATTTAGTTCTGACCATGTTGCAAAACGATTGACCAACCCAATGAACGTCATCCCAAGACTTTAATAAATAAACAAGGACAATGTGAATGATTGGTAATAAATGTGATAAAATATTGATCGCCATCTTAAGATGAGACATGAGAAAGATCTCACACATCATAGTATACAAGGTCAAATGAGAAGTGTGAACGCTTCACGTGGTGGACTGAGAGAGAGAGATGATGTTTCTCCCTCTCCGAGTAATAAAGGGTGAAATAAATGAGGACAAAACAATGAAACACGCGTTATAAGGGATATGGAAAGGACGGTGGACAAGTATAACCTACAAATGACACTCTAATGGAGACAGAAAGAATTTAGACTGACCGAACTCCGGTACATGGCGGAGATAGGGGTCCGAAGACCCTCTCGCGCAAACTGAACCCCTTCCCGGTAGGCGTAACCCACCGTTCCGAGAGCAGCTTTTCAGATACCGAATTCGAGTCCTGGGACTCTACGTAATAGAATTTGACAGACGGGAATACACGTAGACTCGGAAATTGTAACGATATATCACTCCCCGAACAGTTACAAGAATAATATGAATAAAAGCACACCACCGCAGGACATTGGTCTTTGCGGGGTTTTAACAACAATATTGCAAGATGAGCAGTAATTAATATACGTACATCTAGAAACCACCGCGAGACATTGGCCTTACGAGATTTTTTAAAGTAATATAAATAATAAATAAAAGTATATATATATACCACCACGAGACATTGGCCTCTGCGGGATTTTTAATGTATTATAAATAATAAATATAAATATATATACGCACCACCACGAGACATTGGCCTCTGCGGGATTTTTACTATAACATAGATAATAAATATAAGTATATAAATATATAAACCACCACGAGACTGTGGCCTCTGCGGGATTTTTATTGTGACATAAATAATAAGTATAAGTATATATATATATATATATATAGAAATCACCACGAGGCTTTGGCCCCTGAGGGGTCTTTAATGCGACATAAATAATATAAATAATATATATATATATATATATATATATATATATATATATATATATGTATATATAGAAACCACCACGAGACTTTGGCCCCTGAGGGGTCTTTAATGCGACATAAATAATATAAATAATATATATATATATATGTATATATATATATATGTATGTATATATATATATGTATATATATATATGTATATATAGAAATCACCTCGAGGCTTTGGCCCCTGAGGGGTCTTTACTATAATATAACACTACAAGAAAAATCGCGGATAGCGACCGACATATTCGGTCGCTATTCAGTCGTAGATCGGTCGCAAATCTGCATTGCGACCGAACAGACACTATCTAGCGACCGAATATGTCGGTCGCTATATCATAGTCGCTATATAGCGACCGACATAATTCGGTCGCAGTATCAGTCGTTACCAGAGACCGATTATAATCGGTCGCCTAACCGGTCGCTAATAATTCGGTCGCCATTCAGTCTCTATTCGGTCGCTACATTTGTTGTATTTTAAAAAATAAAATTAACCTATCGGATTAAGTCGGTCTCAATTCGGTCGCTATTCGGTCTCGAATTATGTTGTATTTTTAAAAATAAAATTAACCTATCGGATTTATTCGGTCTCAATTCGGTCGCCAGTCGGTCTCTAAATTTGTTTTATTTTTAAAAATAAAATAAACCTATCGGATTTATTCGGTGGCTAGTCGGTCGCCAGTCGGTCGCCAAGTATAATTATTTAATAAAAGAAATATAACGTATAGTCGCTATTCGGTCGCAATTCAGTCTCAATGCGGTCGCTAATTTTGCATTATTTTTTTTTAAAAATTTATTTAAACTGATAAATAAATTACCTGATAAATAACAAATTCATAACATAAATATAAAATCAACTACACAGACAACAATATCGACAAATCTCAAATTCATCACATACAAACACCTGATAAATAACAATTTCATAAAACAATAATAAATCAACTACACGGATCACAATCTCCACGAACCTCAAATTACACACAATTAAAATAAAATCACAAATTAATCATACATCCATAATAATAAAATGACAACATACACAACTAAAATAAAATCACAAATCCTCCACATATGTCTCATCCTGGTCGTCGTCTCGTCCAACATCATCTGGTCGTCGTCTCGTCCAACATCTCGCGACGGATGATCCTGTATATCATTTAAAAAAATTATAATCAAATCCTTAATAAAGAAATCAAGCATTAACAAGACTTAATAAAGAAATCAAGCATTAACAAGAGTATGCCAATAGTTTAAGCCAGCTCATTTTCATATATATAAATACACACACACAATATAAGTTCAAATTTCATCTTGTATTTTAAAAATGAAGTTTGAGCGCCGAGCTCAAACCGGGCATCCGATTTGGATTCCGTCAGTTCTGACAAGTCACTTTCATCTCCCCGGTCGTATTGGAATGATCGGCACGGCCATCCGACCGGTATTTCGAATTTTAGACCCCCGGACCCGTCCTAACAGTTCATTTGAACTAAGTGTATTTTAAAAATGAAGTTTGAGCGCCGAGCTCAAACTGGGCATCCGATTTGGATTCCGTCAGTTCTGACAAGTCACTTTCATCTCCCCGGTCGTATTGGAATGATCGGCACGGCCATCCGACCGGTATTTCGAATTTTAGACCCCCGGACCCGTCCTAACAGTTCATTTGAACTAAGTGTATTTTAAAAATGAAGTTTGAGCGCCGAGCTCAAACCGGGCATCCGATTTGGATTCCGTCAGTTCTGACAAGTCACTTTCATCTCCCCGGTCGTATTGGAATGATCGGCACGGCCATCCGACCGGTATTTCAGATTTTAGAACCAAATGCCCCGTCCTAACAGTTCATTTGAACTAAGTGTATTTTAAAAATGAAGTTTGAGCGCCGAGCTCAAACCGGGCATCCGATTTGGATTCCGTCAGTTCTGACAAGTCACTTTCATCTCCCCGGTCGTATTGGAATGATCGGCACGGCCATCCGACCGGTATTTCGAATTTTAGACCCCCGGACCCGTCCTAACAGTTCATTTGAACTAAGTGTATTTTAAAAATGAAGTTTGAGCGCCGAGCTCAAACCGGGCATCCGATTTGGATTCCGTCAGTTCTGACAAGTCACTTTCATCTCCCCGGTCGTATTGGAATGATCGGCACGGCCATCCGACCGGTATTTCAGATTTTAGACCCAATGCCCCGTCCTAACAGTTCATTTGAACTAAGTGTATTTTAAAAATGAAGTTTGAGCGCCGAGCTCAAACCGGGCATCCGATTTGGATTCCGTCAGTTCTGACAAGTCACTTTCATCTCCCCGGTCGTATTGGAATGATCGGCACGGCCATCCGACCGGTATTTCGAATTTTAGACCCCCGGACCCGTCCTAACAGTTCATTTGAACTAAGTGTATTTTAAAAATGAAGTTTGAGCGCCGAGCTCAAACCGGGCATCCGATTTGGATTCCGTCAGTTCTGACAAGTCACTTTCATCTCCCCGGTCGTATTGGAATGATCGGCACGGCCATCCGACCGGTATTTCGAATTTTAGAACCAATGCCCCGTCCTAACAGTTCATTTGAACTAAGTGTATTTTAAAAATGAAGTTTGAGCGCCGAGCTCAAACCGGGCATCCGATTTGGATTCCGTCAGTTCTGACAAGTCACTTTCATCTCCCCGGTCGTATTGGAATGATCGGCACGGCCATCCGACCGGTATTTCGAATTTTAGACCCCCGGACCCGTCCTAACAGTTCATTTGAACTAAGTGTATTTTAAAAATGAAGTTTGAGCGCCGAGCTCAAACCGGGCATCCGATTTGGATTCCGTCAGTTCTGACAAGTCACTTTCATCTCCCCGGTCGTATTGGAATGATCGGCACGGCCATCCGACCGGTATTTCGAATTTTAGACCCCCGGACCCGTCCTAACAGTTCATTTGAACTAAGTGTATTTTAAAAATGAAGTTTGAGCGCCGAGCTCAAACCGGGCATCCGATTTGGATTCCGTCAGTTCTGACAAGTCACTTTCATCTCCCCGGTCGTATTGGAATGATCGGCACGGCCATCCGACCGGTATTTCGAATTTTAGACCCCCGGACCCGTCCTAACAGTTCATTTGAACTAAGTGTATTTTAAAAATGAAGTTTGAGCGCCGAGCTCAAACCGGGCATCCGATTTGGATTCCGTCAGTTCTGACAAGTCACTTTCATCTCCCCGGTCGTATTGGAATGATCGGCACGGCCATCCGACCGGTATTTCGAATTTTAGACCCCCGGACCCGTCCTAACAGTTCATTTGAACTAAGTGTATTTTAAAAATGAAGTTTGAGCGCCGAGCTCAAACCGGGCATCCGATTTGGATTCCGTCAGTTCTGACAAGTCACTTTCATCTCCCCGGTCGTATTGGAATGATCGGCACGGCCATCCGACCGGTATTTCAGATTTTAGAACCAAATGCCCCGTCCTAACAGTTCATTTGAACTAAGTGTATTTTAAAAATGAAGTTTGAGCGCCGAGCTCAAACCGGGCATCCGATTTGGATTCCGTCAGTTCTGACAAGTCACTTTCATCTCCCCGGTCGTATTGGAATGATCGGCACGGCCATCCGACCGGTATTTCGAATTTTAGACCCCCGGACCCGTCCTAACAGTTCATTTGAACTAAGTGTATTTTAAAAATGAAGTTTGAGCGCCGAGCTCAAACCGGGCATCCGATTTGGATTCCGTCAGTTCTGACAAGTCACTTTCATCTCCCCGGTCGTATTGGAATGATCGGCACGGCCATCCGACCGGTATTTCGAATTTTAGACCCCCGGACCCGTCCTAACAGTTCATTTGAACTAAGTGTATTTTAAAAATGAAGTTTGAGCGCCGAGCTCAAACCGGGCATCCGATTTGGATTCCGTCAGTTCTGACAAGTCACTTTCATCTCCCCGGTCGTATTGGAATGATCGGCACGGCCATCCGACCGGTATTTCGAATTTTAGACCCCCGGACCCGTCCTAACAGTTCATTTGAACTAAGTGTATTTTAAAAATGAAGTTTGAGCGCCGAGCTCAAACCGGGCATCCGATTTGGATTCCGTCAGTTCTGACAAGTCACTTTCATCTCCCCGGTCGTATTGGAATGATCGGCACGGCCATCCGACCGGTATTTCGAATTTTAGACCCCCGGACCCGTCCTAACAGTTCATTTGAACTAAGTGTATTTTAAAAATGAAGTTTGAGCGCCGAGCTCAAACCGGGCATCCGATTTGGATTCCGTCAGTTCTGACAAGTCACTTTCATCTCCCCGGTCGTATTGGAATGATCGGCACGGCCATCCGACCGGTATTTCGAATTTTAGACCCCCGGACCCGTCCTAACAGTTCATTTGAACTAAGTGTATTTTAAAAATGAAGTTTGAGCGCCGAGCTCAAACCGGGCATCCGATTTGGATTCCGTCAGTTCTGACAAGTCACTTTCATCTCCCCGGTCGTATTGGAATGATCGGCACGGCCATCCGACCGGTATTTCGAATTTTAGACCCCCGGACCCGTCCTAACAGTTCATTTGAACTAAGTGTATTTTAAAAATGAAGTTTGAGCGCCGAGCTCAAACCGGGCATCCGATTTGGATTCCGTCAGTTCTGACAAGTCACTTTCATCTCCCCGGTCGTATTGGAATGACCGGCACGGCCATCCGACCGGTATTTCAGATTTTAGACCCAAGGCCCCGTCCTAACAGTTCATTTGAACTAAGTGTATTTTAAAAATGAAGTTTGAGCGCCGAGCTCAAACCGGGCATCCGATTTGGATTCCGTCAGTTCTGACAAGTCACTTTCATCTCCCCGGTCGTATTGGAATGACCGGCACGGCCATCCGACCGGTATTTCAGATTTTAGAACCAAATGCATAAGTTGCTGCTTCTCGCTGCCTCCATTCAGGTTTGTTAATGTTTTCTTCTATGAATGGCATAACAAGAGGCACAATGTCATCTCCCACGGTCCGTGCAACCAAACCCAAGCATGTTCCTCCAGCCATTGCAAGATTCCAAACTCCTTCATCCTGATCTTGGTCGTCTTCTTGCTTAAGGAGTGTCTCCAACAGCATAGGGACAAGCGCAGGTAGTGCCTGCTTGATAAAATAAAAGCAAGGGGTGTCAGAATCAGCAGAAAAATCCCCTCCATATTCATCTAAGATGTCAATCTCTTCATCGCATATTGAGCTCCAGAATTCAATAGCTTGTAGAGCAACAGGTTCCTCATCTTCCCTCACAGCTTTTGCAGTGATGTTAAATATGTCCTGCATATACGATGCAAGCTTCTCATAATACATGGAGGATATGGAGACCAAGCATTCGAATGCAGCCTGCCGTATCTTCACCTCAGGGGACAGAGTAGCTTCACAAATGACTCTCATGATATAATCCCTCTCCATATCATTCCCGAAGTTTGCCTGAGCAAATCCCAAAGAATTATGCAGAGCTCGAGTTGCAGCCAGCCTAACATCAATGTTTCCCTCAGAAGCACTCATGCCTTGAACAACCGCTGTCAATATCTTATTGACTTGCTCTTGATCAACTTCATCAGGGGAGACTTCTTCACACATGTAACCTAGGGTGTCCAAAGTTGCTTGCTTAACATCTGGCTGAAGTTGGTGAATATTTGACAAGAGAGAACTGATAAGTTCAGGCCATTGATTTTGAGGCAACTCAATACCAGCAATCTTTGCAACAACTTGAGATGCAGTAGATCTTGCATCAATCACCGGTGAAGAGAGAGTCTGTAGTAAACATCCTTTGACCTGGGCCCTAACAGCTACATCCAATGATAACCATCTCTGCACATGCTCAAATTTTCTGTGTTGCTCCTTTGCATCCAGGGCATTTTTGAGAATCAAGCCTGCCAATTTACGGCTAACAACAGGCTTGTCATTATTTGCTAATTCACTCGAAAGAGATAGCAAGAACCCAGTAACATTTTGATCCTGAAATTGTTTTAAACTTTCCTCAGCATGCTTGCGAACCGCTGAATCTATTGACTGTGCATTCAAAAGAACTTGGGTAACTTCCATAGCCATTTCTGTATGGTATCTTCTCCGCCTTTCCCTTGCAGGGATACGCCCCAATGGCGGCCGCCGCCGACTATATATAATATCCTTCACTTCTTGTAACTTATGACCTATGCTCCTTTGTATGAACTGCCCTTCCTTTGCTTAGAGGTGCTGTTCCTGGCTTCCTGCCATGACAGTTACCAGACTTTGGGGAGATCTTTTCACCTAAATTGGCATATTTTATTCATGTCTACATGTTACTTTCCTTATATTATTCTAGCTTTATGAATATTTATAGATCTGTATCCTCCCCCACTCAAGTGAATAGAATTTATACATATCTTTTCACTTTCAGTTCTAACCAAAATCTCTATACACCTATGGAAAATCCTGCAGAACAGTCTGCCTGTTGATTCTAATATCCAGAGGATAGGTGTAAGATGATATTTAGAGTTAAGAAAATGATATTTTCCCCTCCTCAATCTAAATTCTTATATTTTGTAAGATGATATTTAGAGTTAACAAATAGAAAATCAATCAAATAAAATACTTACCGGAGGCTGCTGTGCAGGAGGTGCAGGAGGTGCTCTACTACTATCAATTCCCAAGGATGTGAGCATCTGGGAGACGGTCTGAGCGACGATGGTTGAGATATTCTGAGAGATATTCTGAGAGACGGTCTCGTTGACGATCTGCCTAAACATATCTGGAGTCATGGTCGGGGCGGCACTGGAAGAACCATCTGGGGCTGCTGGTGTGGTAAATGGAGAGGTCGCATGTGAGACCGAACTCGAGCATGATGATAACACCCTAGTCGTGCCCAAGCTATGTCCAAAACCATAAACATGTCCTTTCTTGGGTGCCCCAGATGCTGCAACCCAAATGGCAGGATCCAACTCTGGACGCTGACTGTCATCCCCGTACCTCTCATCCATTCGTCTACTATATGAGTCCTGCAAAAACCAAAAAAAAACAAAACCAAATTATTCTACAATTTAATCTTAAATGAAAACTATTA
Source organism: Amorphophallus konjac (assembly GCA_022559845.1). Classification (NCBI taxonomy): domain Eukaryota; kingdom Viridiplantae; phylum Streptophyta; class Magnoliopsida; order Alismatales; family Araceae; genus Amorphophallus; species Amorphophallus konjac. The sequence continues at coordinate 348,278,880 of CM040125.1, forward strand.
ATGTATACACTTACCGCTACCTCCCGAGCTTTCTCACTAATGTAAGCATTTGTCCCTTTCTTCTTATGAGTTCGATCAAAAAGTTCATGAAATTGAGCTGGCCGCTTTAACTGTGCTTCCTGTTATTCAAATAAATCACAGTTTCATAATAGAAACAAAAAATTTATATATGTAGAAGTGTACTTACTAATCTCGCTTTATGTGTTGCAAAGGAGACAGAGCCACCCGTGTGTAAATTCGCTTCAGGATGCGCTGCTCTGTTTTGCTTTGCTTTGTTTGAATTGGCATTCCATTTCTCCGCTTCCCAAATGTTGCACAGCTCTGTCCAATACTCCTTTCTCATCCACACAGGCCCATGCTCCTTCCATATGTTCTTATCAGTACTTGCACATGCTTTTTTTGCATATCTTCGGGCATTGTACATAAGATGTTTGAAATTATCTCTTGCAGTAGCTGTCCATGCAAATCTAGCACGTAACTCATCTGAATGTTCTGTGAATCGATGATTCCTCTATATATTAACAACAACAAAAATTTATATGTTACATAACAAAGTGGGTTAAAATAATAATTGAAAATGACTTAATATGATAAAATAAGATAAATACCAAGAACATAGAGAACAATAAATCCTGAACACCCATCGGAAAATCAGCAAAGCGATGGATGGGGCCTGGAAAATGTGCTTGAATTGTCTTTGTAATAAATTGTGATGCTTGGGCTGGCTCTATTTTATTCCTGAAATTAAAAATATTAATACCACAATGACGAATAAATAACAAAAATAATGCATTACGTACCCTTCATTTATCCACACTGCCCGCATCGTCTCATTACAACAGCCCTCCCCCTCATGATGACTCGCCTCGTCATCAGCACGTACTATACGAATTAAATAGTATAAATAAAACAAACTATCAAAAAAACATAAATATGCAAATGAACATACCTGACTCAGCTGGGGGAGGTGTAGATCCACTCGCCATGTGTGATGGCGGTGCATAGGCCGTCAATGTACCCGTTGTCAGTGGTAACGGTGCAGAGGCCGTGGGTCCTGTAAGGATAAGAATCAGATAACACAAATACATAATGAATTATTTTCAACAAATACTACAATGCATTATGAAGGGAAAGTATACATACCTACTACCGGTGGTAGCGGTGCAGAGGTCGGTGGTATATGTGCAGAGGTCGTGGGTCCTGTGAAAATAAGAATCAGATAACACAAAAACATAAAGAATTATTTTCAACAAATACTACAATGCATTATACATGAAAGTATACATACCTACTACCGGTGGTAGCGGTGCAGAGGTCGGTCGTAACGGTGTAGAGGTCGTGGGTCCTGTGAAAATAATAATCAGATAACACAAATACATAATGAATTATTTTCAACAAATACTACAATGCATTATGAAGGGAAAGTATACATACCTACTACCGGTGGTGAAACGGAAGTAAATCTCCTCCCGCTACCCTCTCCCCTCCCACCTCTGGGAGTCCCACGCCGTCCTCGAACCATATCTTCAACTGGTAATAAAATACATGCATATTCATCAAATAGTGAAAGAAAGAAAGTTACAGAGTATTAAAATTCCCAGATAAAATTGTATACCATTAATCAAACATTCTCCATTTCTTCTTCAGATGTTGGAGATATAACAAATTCAGCATTCACATCTTCATTATCAGATTCATTTTGATCACTAATATATTCCTCCTCTTCGGAGTCCCCCAACTGTATTTCTGGTTGTTCTGGATCGACTTCCTCCACTTCATTCTCTTTAGATAAAGACGGTGCCTCCACAGATTCATCACTAGAAGCAGGCAAGTCTACATCATCACCCAAGTCTGATTGAAAGAATTCGGCATTCACATCCAACTGCTCTGTTTCAGTCAAATCCAACTCATAATCCGGGAAAAGCCTTGTCTTAACCTTGCAAACTGCCCACCAATCATTTCTTTCTTTATTTCTAGACGATGGATACTTTGTATAATAGACCTGCTGGGCTTGTGCGGCCAAAATGAATGGATCATAAGTATTCAATTTAGACTTATGTCTGATATCGACAATCCCATATGTTGTGTCATTTCGAACAGAATTAGGATCAAACCAATGACACTTTAACAGAAATATATGGTTGTCATCTCCGAGATATTGCAATTCTAAGATCTCCTCAATAATACCATAATAATCACATTCGTTTTCATTATATGTACTTCCTTTCACACATACCCCGCTGTTCATTGTTGACTTATTCTGCCCATATTGTCTAGTGTGAAATCTATACCCATTCACAATAAATGCTGGATATGTACGTGCAACTTTCGATGGGCCATAACTGATCACTCGAATTCTTTGATCAGTAATAAAATCATTTTCAACCTACATATGGACAGCACACTAGTCAGAATTTGTCATTGACCCAACAAGGAGAAAGAGTAGTAATAATACTTACACGATATTTCAGCCAAGAAGCGAATGATTTTTCTCGTTCTTTTTCAACCTCCATGTCAGTGAGATATGGACATCTTTGGATTAATTCTGAGTCAAATTGTCTGTATTACGACCATTGGAGCATTATAGATGGAATGAAAAATAATAAGTTATAGACACAATGTAATTTGAGCAGAGAACTTACGCAACATAAGGTTCAACCTCCATACAATTTAAAAGGATGTAAATTTCTGCACAGTGCAATTCTCTATCATTTAGCATCCGACTCGAGGAACGTCCATACGCACGTCCAGGATACTTAAATATCGACAGTCGCTCAGAGTGAACGGAGTCTCCCCCATCATCATTACGTGGTGGCCGAGTTCGACGAGTTTGTACCTCAGGTTCAAAGTACATTGAACAGAAATTTGATATTTCTTCCATAATGTACGCCTCGGCAATGGAACCCTCTACTTTTGCCTTGTTGCGAACTTTCATTTTCAATTCATGCATACACCTACCAGAATGTTCATAAGATAATGAAAAACACATCACCATGTAATTGAATTATGAGGAGAAAATATATATATATTACCTCTCAAATGGATACATCCATCTAAATTGTACTGGCCCTCCTACTTTAGCCTCATATGGTAAGTGTATAAGCAGGTGCTCCATTGAATCAAAGAATGATGGTGGAAATATCTTTTCCAATCTACAAACTGTCGTGATCACATTCTGTTCAATAGTTTCCACATCTTCATACCTGAGCTCTGATGCACATAAAATTTTGAAAAACTGACTTAACTCAGTCACTGCTCCCCATATCGCCTTCGGCATCATATCACGAAATACAATAGGTAACAACCTCTGCATGAACACATGACAGTCATGACTTTTCATTCCATATATTTTCCCCTCATTTGTATTCACGCAACGAGCAATGTTAGACACATAACCATCTGGAAATCTCAACTGTTTTAGCCAAGAGCATACTTCTTTAATCTGTGCAGCTCCAAGGGCGTAACTTGCTTTCGGTTTAACTGTTTTACCATTTCTATCAATAAGGTACAGTTCTGGACGTTTACAATGTATTTTCAAGTCTAAACGGGCATTCACATTATCCTTTGTTTTGCCTGTTATGTCCATAACAGTGTTGAACACATTATCAAAGACATTCTTCTCAACATGCATGACGTCGATGTTATGTCGTATAAGAAGAGTTGACCAATAAGGCAATTCCCAGAAGATACTTTTTTTGACCCAATTGTGATCCTTCCCAAATCCAGGGAGTTGTCTTGTGCTGCTCGACAATTGTGCTATATCTGGTAAGTTCTGTACACGTGCTGCTAAATGTGGACCAGACAACCGTTCAAAATCAGCTTCTTCCAATTCAATTCTGTTCTTTAAGAATGCATCTTTTTGCCTTCTAAACGGATGGTCCCTTGGTAGAAATCGTCGATGACAATCAAACCAGCATGACTTGCCACCATGCTTAAGTACAAATGATTTGGAACTGTCCATACAGTAAGGACATGCTAGTTTTCCATGAGTGCTCCAGCTAGATAACATTCCATATGCAGGAAAGTCGCTTATTGTCCACATCAATGCAGCCTTCATAGTGAAATTTTGTTTTCTGCATGCATCATAGGTAGTAACCCCATCAGTCCATAACAACTTCAACTCATCAATCAACGGCCTGAGATATATGTCTAATTTTTTCCCAGGACTTTTTGGACCAGGGATCAATAATGATAGAAATAAATGCTCTCGTTTCATGCACATATTTGGCGGAATATTATATGGTGTCACGAAAACTGGCCAGCAAGAGTAGGAAGTCACTGAACCTCCAAATGGATTGAATCCATCAGTACATAAACCCAGCCTTACATTACGCGACTCTTTTGAGAAAGTAGGGTGAGCACGGTTAAAGTGACTCCAAGCTTCGGCATCTGCAGGATGACTGATTACATTATGTTGTCGACGTACTCTTTCCGCATGCCATCTCATATGTTGAGCTATCTTTGGTGCCATATACATTCTCTGCAATCTCGGTGCAATAGGAAAATACCGCAATGACATATATGGTATATCTTTTTGCTTTGAATTGTCCCCTTTCTTAGGCTTGAATCTATCATGACCACATATGGAACATGATACCTTACTTTTAGCCTCATTATAATATAGCATGCAATGATTAGGACATGCATCTATTTTCTTATATCCAAGCCCTAAGTCAGTGACCATCTTCTTTGCACGATAAAAATTTTCAGGTAATTTCTCATCTTGTGGCAACATACTTTTGATAATCAGTAACAAACGATCAAAACAAATCTCACTGATGTGAAATTCAGATTTCAAGTTCAATAATTGTGACACCGCAGACAGTCGAGAGTGATTTTGACATCCAGTCCACAATGGCTCATCAGCATCTTTGAGTAGCTGATAAAATCTTTCAGCTGTCTTGTTTGGCGGTTCTTCATTATGTACATGCTCCTCGTGAACATTGAATCCTGGACCAGCAGCATCTATGACCATATCAACATATGAACTTCCACTTCCAACATTGGCAGGCTCGTAGGTCGACCACAATGTTTCACCATGACATATCCAGTTTGTATAATCTTTAACAAACCCCTTTCTGTATAAATGACGTTGTACATCCCATGTTGTCAGCCACTTCAAATTCTTACAGACTACACAAGGACATCGGATACGACCCTCACAATCTACAGCTTCAATAGAATTTCTCAAAGCAAACTGAATGAATCTCTCAACTCCATTTTTAAATTCTATAGACACCACCTGATCAACTACTCTACGGTACATCCATGAACGATCTTCAGACATTTTCCCTATGCGAATGAAATGTAAACACACAAAACTTTAACATGTTTAACAAAATAAAAAGTACAACCCTTACCTCACATCGTCCATGTCTGCCATTTTAAATAGGACGGAAATATCATTTAGATCTTCACTTTTTAACCCATCTGTGAAGGTTTGATCGCACGATTAATTACTATATGTGTTGTGTTGTTTGCTAAAAATTTCGGCAGCATCTCCCCACACCTCTCCGATATACCACAAAATATTTATTGATTAAGAAATTTTCTTAAACACTTACTAATAAGTGGTTAAGAAAATAATCAAAATCAATAAAGGTATATCAGAGAGGAGTGAGAAGACGCAGCCAAAATTTTTAACAAACAACACAAACACATATAGTAATTAACCACCTAAGTGCGATCAAACATTCACAGACTGTCCAAACGGGACAATTCAAGACTTTGAGTTAGATATACACATTCTCATCATTCAAAATGAGAACGTGCATATCAATCCCAAAGTCTTGAACGGGTAGGTTGATTGGCACGGGCTTAACACGCTCTCCTAAGATGCGTGCAATGTTAGGTTGCACCCACGCATCTCAGCTCACATACAACACCCAACTAATTAAATATTGACAAGATAATAACACAATCTAAAAACATAGCAGTAACATGTGAAATTGGCAATACATGTACACAATGAAAACAGGAATTTTATTTTAACATCCAACATAAAGACAACACTTTCACTAGCTATTTAGCAGAAATAAAATATAGCATGATACTTTTTAGCTTAAAGACAACACTGTCACTAGCTATGCAGAAATCAAGTAAAGAAATTGATGGTATCATTACTGAATAAGACAATAATAAAACACACTTTACTTTTCATCCAACAATACCCTAACTATTAAAATTAACAAAACACATAACCGACTAAATAACACTAAACTAAAAATAAACCTTAATTTAATTACGAAAATACAAGAAAATAACACTAAACTCAAAGTGCATGTTTTTCTTTCTGAATCAATAACCGCACTTCTTTCTTCTAACCACTTTCTTCCTAAAATAATGAATGGGGCAGCCATTGACCCAATGTCACACCAAGCTCCATCATCATACGTGACTGTTTTGAACTTCTTAGAGAACTCCACAAATACACGGTCACCCTCAATAACAATTTCTCCGGTCTTAGCAAGTGACTTAACAATGTCAGGTGAAATCCAATTCTTATCTTCCGACTCATGTACATCAATTTCTGCTCGTTGTCCATTAGGTAAATATGCAGTAAAAATAATCGGAAGAGGAAGCATACTGATTACAAAATGTAGGACCTCAACTTATAAAAATAAGTTGATTCCCTTATGCTCTGATACCAAATCTGATGCAGGACAGAAACATTTATAACCATTAAATGACACTTTTTCACTCATCAAAACATACAATGTTACTTTTTGAACATTAGTAAATATGGTGCAATCTTAAACCCCATTTTATTACTGAGGATGGATAAGATAGTATGATAGGTCTTTAAACAAACAGATGGAGGAAGAAAAACTTTTAGAAAAACATTGTAACTAATCCTCATAGGTACCTGACAGCCTGTGGCCAGCTAGAAACTTCTTGATGTCAAGGTGACTGGAATTGTAATAATATTTGACAACTTATAGTCATAGAAGATTTATGAGAATGAATTGAGAAAAGAGATGCAAATAAGGGGCTTTACTTGAGAGAGAGGATGGGTCAATTGTAAGGCAAAGAGTATGTTATGCTGAGCGCACACATGGATATGGATGTTAGATGTTACCTATCAGATATAGCAGATCTACTCTCTTCCTTAATCTACTAAAGTAATATACCAATAATCCTATACCTGAATCTCTGATACTAGAGCATAGGGCCAAGTTATCAAATGGTTATAATTTCTTTTAGGTTTCTGTCCCTGTAACCGCTTGAAAATTATGCTTGGTATTCAGCTTATCCTGACCTCAATCGACCTTGCAATTTGCAGACAGCGACGTTTCCGCAACACAGTAGTACAGATGAGGCGGATATCTTCAATTTGAGTCGATGCGGGAAACTGCTCTCAACGGTTGCATGCAGACCAGAAGGATAACCCTGTTCTCATGCTGGCAATCTGTACTGCTAGTACATGCATCTCCCCCACTCCAAATGAGCTGCATGGTGCGACGGCCTGCGGGGAAAAGCATTGTGGGTTCCTCTGGGACCACGCGTCCGGGTCACTATTCTTTTCCTCTCGAAAATATGGCGTGAGCTGAACACGCACCCACCCATTAACCGGAGGAGCTGCAAGAAGTTTTAATTTGTCCACATATGTACAGTGGTTGGATAGGCACCCAACCGATAGGTGATGGGGTGAATGACTTCGAAAGAGAGGGCCCTTTTATTAGTTCTGCTCTCCCAGTCAACGGCACTCTGGCCATAAATAACAGTTCCGACCCTACACGTACAACCTATGCCAGATTAGATCCGTAGCACATATATATCAAGAACCCATCTTGCACATGCCCCTCGTTATATCGTGATGTACAGCAAGTTAGGTGTGGATGAGCTCTTCCTCGAATCATCATTCATGGAATTATTGGAGTGCGCCTCTCCCCTGTTCACACAACGTCCCGAGGACAAATATCACATCCCCCTTTGTTACCTCAGGATCTGCTGGCATGTTTGGAAATCTACATGTAAATTTGTGTCTGACGAGAGGTAACCGTCACCCTGTCTCTCATCCTTAGTAGACAGACGGGCTAGCTTTAAACGAGTTCAACTCTATGGTTTGGTGAGAAAAAAGCCGGGGATTTTCATTTAAAGTGCCAAGGAAACTCAGAAGTGGAGTACTCCTGCATGTACTGGAAGTGGTGTGAAGACAAATTTTGACGATGCTCCTACTGTAGACTTGGGCGCTTTTGGGTTAGCGTTCAGGAACTCGATCGGAAGGTTAATTACTACCCCCCCCCCCCCACATCTTAATGATCCAGCTGATGAGCTTGTCAAAGGGCTTGGCCCTGCTCAATGGTTTGCAATTGGTTGCATCCCAACTTTGGAAGAGGGGGAAATTAAGCCTGAAACATCATCAGTTCTGTCATTAAAATTATTAAGTCACTCTCTCCTATTCTAATTCTTTTTTATTAAATCAGGCCACGATAAAATAAAGACGGAGGTGGAGAACAAAAACCGATCGAGACGTTTGCCCAGCCACACGTTCTCCCCTCGCTCGTTATCTCCACACGTCCCCCGCAGGCCAGTGCGGGTTCTGGGACGCCCTTCGATTAACTTCAAGAGCGAGTCCCCGGGAAACCTCACTCGCCAGCCACCAGAGTAGAGTGGGGTGGGGTGGTGTTTGACGTGTGAAAGAGGGAGGTGTGTTATGTATCTTCTGTGGCTGCCGTGTGAGGGCATGATACCCCCCCGTCCGTGTCCTCCAGCGCAACAAAACAGCGACCGTCGGCCAACGGCAACGGTTCGTAGTGGTCCTGATGACAACAGGTTGCTTGTCCCTGCACGTCGCGTTGACGAGACCCCGTTAGCCGCCGGTGCGCTGTTTGTCCCGATATTCCGCCGGCGGGGGAGGGGAGCAGGCCGGTGACGGAGGGGGAAGGGAGAGAGAGAGAGAGAGAGAGAGAGAGAGAGAGAGAGAGAGAGGTACCTGCGGAGGGCGACGACGGCAGGGCGAGCGGCGACGGCGACTCGACGCGAGCGGCGCGGCGACGGGCTCCGGCGGAGGGGGGCTCGGGCGGGAGGCAGCACGGGGAGGGGGGCTCCGGCGGAGGAGGGGGGCTCGGGCGGGAGGGCTCGGGCGGAGGGGGGGCTCCGGCGGAGGGGGCTCGGGCGGGAGCGGGGAGGGGGGCTAGGGCGGAGAGGGGGCCGCAGGGGAAGGGGGCTCGGGAGGGGGGGCTCGGGCGGGAGGGGGGGGGCTCGGGCGGGAGGGCTCGGGCGGGCGGGGGTCGTAGTAGGAAGTATAACGGCATCAGCGACCGACGGGAGACCGAAGTTAATTCGGTCTCAATAATAGCGACCGATTAGCGACCGATATGCATGCGGTCGCTGAAACGGTCTCGGTTATGCGACCGATTATTTCGGTCTCCGAATTGGTCTCTATTTGGTACCGACTAGCGACCGATTAAATCGGTCGCTAATTCGGTCTCTATAGCCACTTTTTCTTGTAGTGTAAGTATATGTGACAGGAAAGGAAAATGGATCAAATAAACCGCCGCGAGATGTTGATCTCCACGGGATTTTAAAGCGATGATAGGGGAATGCTGAAATTAAATAGTTAGGAGTTAGAAAGTAAAGTACAGAAAATAAAATGCTGAAATGGAAACGGTCGCGGGAGGTGACCCACCGCACCAATTAGGAGTCAGATATATAGAAAGTAAATCACAGAAACCGCCGCGGGGAATAATCCTCCGCGCGGGTGAGGGCAGAGACAGAAGAAGATAACCGCTGCGGGAAGTAACTCTCCGCGGGTGTTATTAAAAACGAAGATGATCAAAATGAAGCGCGCGTTAGGAATTTTGTGATCGCCAGGGACCGAAGGTCCCGAGTGGATTGATCGCTTTTGCCTTTGACGCGGGAATTGCGTGGGTTCCTTCTTCCTCTTCTTTCGACAGGCCGAAGAAGAGGGCCTTTAACTGGTTACCCCTACACAAAGAACAAACAGAGGAAAACTGGTTGGTGAGAACGACGGTGGTGTAGTACCAATCCTTAGGTAATGAAACTGTAAATAACATAAACGAACACGTACCTGGTTGGTGTGTTTAAAACCCCTTTAGAACTAAAAAGGTGAGAGAATGACATGATAAAATGCACAAACACAAAGACACTCACAAGCGAGGCCCTCTCGGAGAGAAAGACATGGCACATATGCTAAATGATGCATGGAACATGATTAATTGACTAAATAAAAATAAGGGGGAGAAAAGCTTATCGGGAAGACCGGCGACGAGCTTTGAGAAGGGCTTCAACGTCACGAACACAATACGACTAAGGAGCTTCCGAGCAGACTTTAGAAACTATTTAAATGGAGAACACAAACACACGTATATATATGTATAAGGTAAGAATATATATATATACATATATATATATATATATATATATACATATATATATATATGTAAAGTGAGAGAAGACGATTAAAAATATAAGTAAATAAGTAAATAATAAAAACTAACGATGTATGAAAGGTAGAAGAGGGTTAGAAAAAGAAAGAGAAGTCAAGAGAGAGAGAGAGGAAGGAAGCTTTTTTTTAGGCTTTTTTGTACTTTAATTTTTATATATGTGATATATATATGTACATAAAGGATATATATAAGATATATAGTAAAGAGATATATATATATATATTATATGTATATGAGAGGAAGAGAGAGAGATAGAGAGAGCACATAAGGGGAGAAGGGAGAGAGAGGGGGGAGAGAGATATAAGAGAGAGAGGGACAACGAGAGAGATAAAGAATGGGAAAGAAAGGGAGAGAAAGAGAAATTAAAAAGGGAAAGAGAAATGTACAAGGGAGAGAGAGAGGGGTCGGATGGGGAGAGAGGGACGAGAGAGAGAAGAGATTAGACAGAGGGAGAGGAAAAGAGAATGAAAAGAGAAATTAAATTAAAAAAAATTAAAAAAAAGGTACAAAAGAGAGAGAGAGAGAGATCGGATGGGAAGAGGGAGGTGAGGGGGGAGAAGAGAAAGGGGGTGTGAGGGAGGAATAAAAAAATGAAAAAAAATGAGAGAGAGAGATCGAGAGAGAGCAGAGAGAGAGACCGTGAGATGAGGAGGAGAGAGAGGGAGAGAGAGAGGGAAAGAGAGAGTGAGGGAGTGGGGAATAAAAAAACTAAAAAAAGAGAGAGTGAGAGAGGGGGATCGAGAGAGAGAGAGGCGGTGGGATGAGGAGGAGAGAGAGGGAGAGAGAGGGAAAGAGAGGGTGAGGGAGTGGGGAATAAAAAAAAACTAAAAAAAAGAGTGAGGGAGGGGGATCGCGAGAGAGAGAGAGATACGGGAGAGATGAGAGGGAGAGAGAGAAAGTGAGAAGAAGTGAGAGAGGGAGAGAACCGAGAGGGGGGAGGAGTGGAGAGAAAGAGAGACGGGAGAGAGATCGCGATCGGGAGAGGGAGGGGAAGGAAGAGAGAGAACGGGAGAGATGGGAGAGAGAGAGGGATAAAACGGAGAGAGGGAGAGAGAGAGAAACGCGAGAGGGGGAGAGAGAGAAAGAAAACGGAGAGAGGGGGAGAGAGAGAGAGAGAAAACGGCGAGAGGGGGGGGGGGGCGTCCGGCGACTGGAGGATGGCTCGCGGAGGGTGGACGGCGGCGAGCTGGCTGGGGGAGACAACGGCGGTGACGGTGACGAGTCCGGAGGTGGCTGCGGACGTGTGTGGGCGGCCGGAGGTTGAGGCGGTCGACGACGTCCGTCGGTGATGCAGTCACGGAGTTGGGTTGCTTGCGGATGGCATGCATGCGCAGGCGGTGGTGGCCGGGTGGAAGGTACAGCGGCGCAGCGGCGGTCGGACGATGCAGCAGCAGTCGGAGGGGGACTCGCCGGCGGTGGCTGGGTGTCCGGGCGTCGCGGCTTGCATGCAGGGGGTAGCCGATGAGGAGGGCGACGAGGGGAGATGGTGCACCGGTGGAGGGAGAGCACGGGATGCGAGGATGGCGTCGCAACAGTGGACAGGGGGGTGGGTTCGCAGGGTGTTGACCTCGCAAGGGAGAGGGCGGCGTGGAGCTCGACGGAGGTGCAGGAGGTGGAGGCTGCGGCAGGGTGGCGTGCGTAGGGGACGGGGACGTGGGCAACTGGTGCATGCAGAGGTGAGTGCTGGGGATGGTTAGCCGGAGGGGGTCTCGCGAGGTGATGGGGGAGCGAAGTGGAGGAGGAGTGGAGTGGGTGAGTGGTCTGCTGGGTGGTCGGAGGCGGGCGGCCGCGGCGGGCAGACGACGATGACGACAAGGTGGAGGTGGAGGTGGCGAGATGGATGTAGGCAGCGACGGACGGTGGCCGGAGGTGGAGGTGTAGTGAGAAGGAGAGATGGGGAGAGGAGAACGCGAGGATGAGGGGAGTGGTGTGTGAGTAGAGGGGGAAAGGGAGAGGAGAGGTCTAACGTGTGTGTCTCCGTGGGGGAGAGGAGTGTGAGCAGTGAGAGGTGTGTGTGTGTGCGCCGTGAGGGAGGGGGTGTGTACAGTGAGGTGAGAGGGAAAGAAAGAGACAGAATGTAAGGGAGAGGGTGAGAGAGCAGGGAGGAGGGGATTACGTGAGAGATAGGGAAGAAAATAGAGAGAGAGAAGGAGACGTAAGGATTAATATGTATATATATATGAATTATTTTTATTTATTATTATTTTGTTTCTGTAGTTATTAAGCCTTTTTACTTTTTAAGAAATATATAGTTATCAATTATATATATAGTAATCACATACATATATATTTACAAAAATAAATATATCATTAAAGAAAATCAACTACATATTTTTATGTAAACATAATTATACACACACACATTTTTTGGATTTCATTTTATCTTTGTTTATTCGTATGTATACATATTTTAATTTTCTCCCTCTCACAAAATAAATGTAATTTAACCAAAATTATGGAAATCACTCAAATAAAAGAAAATGTAAGCCACTTCAGGGCATTACGGTACGATATGGGATGTACTCATCGTAACGTCAGAAATGGCGTGTCTACAGCTGCCCTGCCTTGGCATCCACTTTGTAGGGGAAGGACGTGTAATGGAATGAAGCGAAGTGTATTGAAATGAAATGAAGTGGACTGAAAAGTCGATGCCAAGGTGTGATAAGACACGCTTCTAACATCACGCGATGAGAATCTTTCCCGAGTTTCACGAAGCAACCTTGAGGAAGGCTCTCCGAAATCCACGATTGTTTGGATGGTAAACAAACAAGGAAGGACATTGTGTGCACTGGGGCACAAACAAACTAAAAGGACCAACTTCACGGCGCGGAAGTACATGGGTCGTAAACCTCAGGTTTCACCATTGGGGAGCGGTTACCAGCCATTGTGGAAGTGCTGCAGCCAAGGTGGGTCCGAGGGAAATAAACAGATGATTGGAGACAAATCCGAACAATGGTTTCTTCCAGAGGACATCCCAAGGTAACATCGGGAAAACTCAGTACTCGACTCAGAATGGAATATCCCATATTTAAGCAATCACGCACAGTAGCTCACACAATCAAAGTAAGTGAATGATTTTTCACACTGAACTCAAAGTCCTACATGAATGCATGCTGGGTTTAAAAGAAAAATAAAACAAACTAAAATAGAAACTAGCCAAGGATAATATTGCTAAGCTGTGGAGAGTGGGTCAGGATACCGATTCAATGAGCTGATACTGAGCCGGGGCCCGTTTATCCACGTACCGACTCATCGAACGGAACCATCGTCCCCATTCTATCACAACTTAACGGCCTATCCGTACGTCCTGAACTCCTCCGGGATCATCACTGTTTTTGTTGAAGGGGAACTCAAATCCCGGATTTGTCCAAGGCGTAAGGTCCTTGGCATGCTCTAGTAGCGTAAATATCATACAATACAATGCATGATAAGGGGGGACCACAATGATTGAATGATTAGGGGACAAGGCGGGACAAGGTGGGGCATCGGTGGGACAGTGGTACCCCACTCGATAATTAACATAACAAAACAAGATCACCACTATGCAAGCAAATTATCACACACAACAAAACGAAACTGCCAACACTGTTCCTAGATTCCTTCCCTCACTATAAGTATCGCCCCTTTGGCCTTAAGAAAATGCATTCCAGGGCGAGTTAAGAAAGTTGAAGCTTAGGAGGAGATCAGAGTTCGAGATGGAAGGCGAGTCTTCCCGTCCTGTGAAGAAAAGCAAGCGCAGCAACGAGTGCAAGCGGCTTACTGACTTCGAAGGGCACCTTAGCGGGAGAATTCAGTCTCGAATGGTGAGTTACCATTTCTCTTTTTGTGTTTCTGCAAGACCTTCTTACGCTCATTTTCGCCTTCTCCACTTTCCTATTTCCAGCCGTATCCTCTCTTTCCTGGCCCGAGGAAGTTTTCAAGGTTGCCATGGCTGTCGAGACTCACTTCGAACATCTCGATCAGCATGAGGGCCATCATCAGAAAGTGGCACCTCCAAAAGCTCGTAACTCATGCCAAACATTATAACGAGATTCACATAGATTGGGCGGCTATGGGTGCACTGGTAGAGCTTTGGCACCCTCAAACCCATACATTCATTTTTCCCACTTTCGAGGCAACTATTCTTCTCGAAGAAGCAGAACTTCTTCTTGGCGTGAAGAAATTTCAGAGAAATGGCAAGGTAAAGGTTATACGCATGCTAAGAAGGGTGACTTCCGAGGAGGTGCTCAGAAGCTTCATGCCGTCCGAAGCCATCAAGGGCGTCCAGACTCAGAAGGGAATCCATCTGCAAAAACTTGCAGATTGGGTCATAAATGCTCTTGAAAGGTTGATAAGTGATGATGATCGCATTGAAAGGCTTATGAAGGATTCACCATCTGCTTAGCGGGTGCTCTCTTATTCCCTTATACTGACAACATAGTGGAGGAAGATCAGCTAAGTGCCATCTGTGGAATTTGGGAAGGAAAGAGAGTGGGACCGGCTATCCTTGCTTATCTCTATAGCGGACTCACGGCTTCCAGTATGGGTAAGCCTCCTTTTGGTTGCGCACTCCTTTTGAATTGCTGGACTGACTTGCATTTCAAATTTAACCATCGTGAGGGAATGTCGTCTACTTCAAGACTCTTCCAACAAAGCCCACTTTACCATATGGTCAATGTGTTAGGCTCTAGCGGTAGTATAGCAAATCGTGTTCCCTGGCTGAAGAAACGAGAAGAGTGGCGGGCTCACTTCAGTACCTTTGAAGAGTATATGTTCACTCGTGCACCGACATGCTTACTCCCATATGAGCTTCTCACGAGGTCTTCTCTTAACATGGAGCTCCAGCTTGTTGGCGCGTCTGAATTCATCCTTTACAACACGCACCGGTGTCATAGTCAGATGGGCCTCCCTCGCCATTCACTCCCATTGCTATCCAAGCTTCCTTTAATCAGGAAAAGGGAGCTGGGCACAGGGGGTGACGCAAGAAATGTGAAGACAATCAAAGCATCATGGAAGGCCAGCATTACACTGAGGGTAACAGAATCTGTGAATGAGGACGAAGAACTGCTGAAAGCTTATGTAATCGAGTTGGGGAAATTGAGGCCTGAGATGCCCAAACCCTAATGTATCTCATCTTGGAATAAATATGGAAGCTTTAATGCCATTTACATCCTTTGAGTCTTGCTCTTTTCTTCTACTTCTTCTTCTTCTTCTTCTCTTCTTCTTCTTCTTCTTCTTCTTCTTCTTCTTCTTTTTTTTCTTTTTTCTTCTTTTTCTTCTTTCTTTTTTTTGTCTTTGGCACAAACATCTGCAATAGCCAGTGCTAGGTGGTAGCCAACCATCCCGGACAAGAGCCAAAAAACTCAAGGCAACTAGCATGAGGAGTTGCCCTGAGATGTCCGGGAGCTGAAGATTTCTCTCCGAATGGCTAAGAGAGAGATAAAGCAAGAGATAGTAGAGAGAGAAAAGGCAAAAATAGAGCAGCACAAGAGGCGCAGGAGATGGAGCTCTGAGAGAAAGAGCATCCAGACATGGCTCGCTCTGCAGATTGAAGGAGATTAGAGCTCGCAACAGAGGAGCTCCTGGAGTTGGTAGCATCTTCATCGGCAGAGCATAGGGCAGCTCAACTAGCGGCCTCGACTTCAAGAGCTTCGCGGCCATCAGGGTCGCGAGAGAGACAGGAGGACGGCGAGGAGCACTGCCGAAGAGCAGGTGGGAACGCATGACGCGACAAAGCGATTGCTGCGTCACGGAACTATAGAAGGCCTCCAAGGGACTTCTTACCTAGGGAGAGAGAAGAGAAGCGACCAGGAGGGTGATGAGGGTTAGTGAGTGGCTTGTTCACTCACTCCCTTCTCATGACGGGCACAAACCCTTATATATATGTGCGAGTGAAATAGGTTGGTTTGAACACGGCTGGTTCGCCCTGAATATGTTCCTTCTGCTCTACGCCTCTTCTCCACCACATAGGTTCTCGCGCAGTATGCTCGGCGAGATGTCGCCTTAAAACACGGGGCGGTGACTCACCATAGCCATGATTTTCAAAGGGGGTCTACCACCGACTTCAACAATATCGGCCCGTGGTGCTCTTTTCCCACGTGAATGTCCCTCATTTCCTTGTTTGCGCTAAAAGTAGTCGCAATAGGACAAGGGACACGCGGGATCTTTGGACCGAATAGGAGTGGCGGGTCAACAAACCACAGCTTCGCTCCATTTACTCCACATGGCGAAGTGGCACGCGAGTGTCCCGTGGCCATGACTTTCAAAGGAATCTACCACCAATTTCAACAACGTCGGTCCCTGGTCCTATTTTCCCGTATAAATGTCCCCCACTTTCTTCTTCGCGCTAGCAGTAGTCGCAACGGGACAATAAACACGGGGAATCTTTAGACCGCATGGGGAGGACAAGTCAACAAATCACGCCTCCGAATTGATCACTCCAGATGGCAGAGTGACATGCGAGAGTAAAGAGAGGGTGACTTGTCGTGAAGGATGTTGCTGGGGTGATGGTGATAGATCCAGATCACCTTCTTTCCCATCCTATAAATACCTCCCCTTTCGCTCGACTTGGAAACACCGAAGTCCTGAGAGCAGACTTGAGGAGTGCAAATTTGTAAGGAAGGGAGGTTGCGAGTGTTGGTCATTTTTTCAGGATGGAGGGTGAATCTAGCTTCAGAGCAGAAGGTGAGTCTTCCCGCTCCTCAAAGAGGAGCAGATCTGGTAGCAGCTCCAGGAGACTCTCAGAAGTCGAGGGACAACTGAGTGAGAGGACCCGATCACAGCTTGTAAGTGGCTTCTTTGGTTTCCTTCCTTCATCCTTTTCTTCTCCTTTCTTGCTTAGCAATGTTCCCCCTTTTCACCTCTTGTATATGTGCAGAGCATGATGCGCTCGCACATCTCCTGGGAGCTGGTAGTGGCAGCATATCGAGGTCTCCCGGACTTCCAAAAGGCCAGGCTAGACGTGATGGGGTTCAGTGCCTTCCTCCGAATTGAGCCGATAAAGCTCGACCTTGCCCTGATCCAAGCATTACATGAAAGATGGGATCCGGCGAGTCGGGCATTCCTGATGCCTTGGGGGCACATGGTGCCCAGTTTGGAAGATATGGTCCGCATTACGGGCCTCAAAGTGGATGGAGAGGCAGTGACCGGCGTCACTTATGCGGATTACCGAGAAGGTGCCCAGAAACTGTTAGGACTGGAACTCGACGGTCGGAAGAACAGGTCAGTAGCCAAGACATCGATCATGGAGGTGTTAGGGCTTACTGACATTCGTCCACGGGATGACGAGTCCCTGGAGGAATTTATGGAAAGGGCAGAGAGAGGTGCCCGTGCTGTATACTGTGCAGATGCCAGCAACTGGGAGAGGACCAACATGGACCTGAGGAGGTTCCTCCTCTTTCTGCTGGGTAGGCTGCTACTGGGCTCAAAGGGAGACAACATACACTGCCGCTTCCTGGAGCTGCTCGTAGATTTGGAGAGAGTAGGACAGTACGCCTGGGGAGCTGCCGTGCTGGCACATCTATTTACAGGTCTGTCGCAAAGGACAGGCCGAGAGGTGACAATAAATGGGTTTACGCCCTTCATCCAGGTAAAAAAATTATTTTTTTTGTGATTTTCGTTTTATGCTTTTTTTTTTGTATTTGTTGATGCCAATGACACATGATGGTGTAGCTGTGGAGCTACTATTATATTCCAATGGGGAGAGCTCGACACTGTCGGCCAGTGACGATCCCGTTGGCTAGGCGGTGGCAACCCATCATGAGTACAGCACCA
This sequence comes from Amorphophallus konjac, assembly GCA_022559845.1. Taxonomy (NCBI): domain Eukaryota; kingdom Viridiplantae; phylum Streptophyta; class Magnoliopsida; order Alismatales; family Araceae; genus Amorphophallus; species Amorphophallus konjac. The sequence continues at coordinate 348,297,044 of CM040125.1, forward strand.
TTATCCTACCAGCTGATGGTATCGAGACGGGAGCTGCAAGAGTTCCCTACAGCGATGGTAGGATACTTTCTTCTCTTTTTTATATGTTTTTTTATTATTATTTATTATTTTTTTATATTTTTGAATAACTAAGAAGATATGTACAACCCAACATAGGTGAACTGGAGGCCTTACTTGAATATGGTCGATGTCGACCAACCATGGGTAATTGGAAGCCGTGCCCGATTCGGACGGGATCTCTGGCTCCATTGCTTGAATGAAATTGAGCCACTAAGGCTACGATTAGTCACGAGAACCCTCGGGCTTGCCCAGGAATGGGTGGATATAACCTCCTCACCCAGCGTTGGGAAGAAGACGCGTGGGCCGGCAACCTGCGTTGATTGGAGGGTGCGCTTCCCCGAACAGTATGAAGACTGGCAGCGGGGTGGCACGCTCCTGGAATCACAAGCGCAAGATAGTGAAGATTACCTACGGCTATAGGGCAATGTATGCGGAGAGGCTCCAGCTTGGAGGGCTTATAGAGGTAAAGTAAAACACCATTTTTTGTCTTTTATAATTTCCATTTTTTTTATTTTTATTTGTGAACTCAAGAGCCATGGCTGTAGGATGCCCGTGACACCATAATAACGAACTTACAAGCTCGTTTGGCGGACACGGAGCAAGAGTTAACTGATACCCGAGCGGCTCTGGGTTCATCAGTAAGTGTATATATACATACTCCTGGCATGATTTGGAATTCATGGCGTTAACCATTTAACTGTCACCTCTCGTATGTGTACGCAGCGTGCCCAGCTCGATGTAGTTTCATCGGCAATGGGGGCAGACGGCGTTTCTTCCAGTCTATGGATTCCCACTTCAGAGTTAGATTCACTACACGAGCAACTTGCTCATGCCACACAGCGGGCTGCGGAAGCAGAAGGGATGCTTTCTGTACAGGTGAGAGCCTCACCATTTAATATCCCTTGTTCAAGCGTTACCAGAAGCCTGAGATGAAACGTCTGGCAGGAGAAAGAAACGGAGGAGGCACTCGCGCATGCCGCCCAAAAGGAAGCTAGAATAGCCGAGCTGGAAGAGGAACTGCAGCGTCGTCCCGGTGATAACTTTTCTAGGGACGCTATAGAGCTGAGGATCACCCTTCAGCTGGAGAGGGAAGACAGAGCGAGAGAACGTGCTGAGAGGGAAAAGGCCAAGGAAAGAGAGAAGGCCAAGAGGTCAGCCGAGAAAGAGGAGAAGAGGGCCCTGGAGGCCCAATTATTTGAATTGAAGACCAGTCTCGGCCTCGCCGAGCAGTGGCTAAAGGACGGTGAGGAACGCTACCGAAGAGCACGAGAGCGTGGCTTTCGTGTCAGCAGCTTCTTTGGTGCCCCCGCAGATCGGCGCCGGGGAGTAGAGATAGAAAGAGGCCCACAAAGCGGTAGAAGGACCGCATTCCATGATTGGATAGCTCCCTCAAGAGTGTCTCGCCCGGAGGGTGGCGGGACAAGTAATGTGGAGAGAGAAGGGGAAACCTGATGTAATCTCTTTGTTGTTTATTTTTATTTTGAATAGAAGTGAAATAAAGTGTTTTGTATTTGATTCTCTGCTTCTTCCTGAGCTCTCGAATCCCTGCACACACCTAAGCAAACAAGTCAGTATTTCTACTCTGACTTGCCCCTTGCTCAACAAGCAAACGAGGTTTTGAACTATCCTTGATGACGAGTCAAGGGGCAAGCCCTTATTAACAAAGGCACTGATAAAAGATGATGATGAATGCGACAGACAAGCACACGGATGCAAACGAGAATTTAAAATGAATGCTGCATACAAATGCGATCATGCAAAGATGTGATCTTTGTTTTTATAGGTGTATATTAATTTTTTTTGTGTTTTGTTGTTTGTTTATTATTATTTTTGGTCTTTTACATTTCCATTTTTTTTGTGCATATACATTTTTCTACCCCTTTTTTTGATTTTTGATTTTGTCACTTTTGGCTTATTTATTATTTTTTTGTTTTTTACTAATGCATGATGACCAACCCATATAACATGTAAGTTGCACGAGAACAAGGGTTTCTTGCTAACCTCCCAGGTATCCTAAGTGCACATCTAGGTTGATTTGGGCCTCTAGACTCCTCGAATGGTAATTCTGCCGGCTAAGACTTATCCTGATGACAATGCCGTCATGCCATGCTTAGGCTCCCAGTTGCTTCCGACCACAGGGATTCACCCAAAAAATGTTCGAGGTAAATGATTTGCCCGACCCGGGTCTATTTCCTCACAACTCTAGATGGTATGTAATGGAACACCTTGGAACCCAAATGACCAACCGCGCGACGCTGACCCGGAATCAGACGCCGCCGCACCTATAGGTGACGCGCTTGCATTGGTCTAAGCCCGAGGTTATACTGAGCAGACATTAAGGTGGTAGATAAAGGTCTTGACCAGCCAGAAACACGGAGACTCCTTCACGACAATGACTTCTGCTTTCAAAATGGACAACCATATGTTTGCAAGCTTTGGTGAGTTTCACCCTTCGGGAACTCCATTGAGCCTTTATCTTCCGAGGAAGAAGGAAGAGTATTGGGGGTAAACCTCCTGAGAGGATCGGTAAAGCCGTTAACCCGGCGAGCCAATAAAGGTCCATTTAACTCTCCCATTTCGGGCAACTTCGGACTAACTCTCGAGCATTTACATCTCATGACCCCTTTTGTGTAGAATTTGACTTTCAGTCAAAGGGGTTTCATTTAGTGGAATCAGACACGGTCACGGCCAGGCCTTTCTTTTGACTTTGATTTTCTGCTTTTCTTTTCTGATTCTTTTGATAGATTTTTGCGAGGGACATAGTATTTTGACATTATGGAATCCCTCTTGGATGCCTGCGGGGACACTGCCCTCTTCTCGTGCTCTGATCATGCTCGAAGAATTGGATCCTACTCTCACCCTAGGGGTTGTGTTCATGTTTCCCATGCTCAGCGTTTTAAGGGCGCCGACTGTCTCATTCGGTCGAGAAGAAGAGAATAAAGATTTGAGCTTTCTTGGAGACCTTTTGAGTGATGCCCTACCATAAGCGATGCTATCAATTTTTTATAACACAGATGTGTATACATGTTGTCTTCTTTTGAGGGGGCATAGGCCGAACTGGCCGGACAGGGGTCTCCACGGTTCTGGCAAACCAAGACTTGAGACCTACCAAGTCTTAATGGGCCCTTTCCTAACATGGAGGTTGAATGCAATGACTTAACTACATGGTGATCTCCAAGCATCAGCATTTTGAATTTTCCACTTTTTTGGTCTTTTCTTTTTTGTTTTATGTACATATTTTTGTTATTTTCATTCATTTTTTTGTTGTTTTTCTTTTCCTTTTTTTTTTCGTTTTTGACAGTATGTACACCTATCTAAGGGTAGTACTTCTTAAGATAAAGTCCATTCCAAGGGTGGGATAACTCAACTCCCTCAGCATTGACTAGCCTGTAGGCGTTACCAGGATGCACAGCCTGAACCACGTATGGTCCTTCCCAATTGGGTTGGAGCTTAGAACGCGGCCCGCCAGGTTTTACAAAAATTCTTTTCACTACCATTTCACCAACTTTGAACTTTCTCTCAATAACCTTCTTCTGGTAAAAACGTGCGAGTCTATTTTGGTAGACGCGAGCATGCTCGGCAGCAACCAGACGTTTTTCGTCTAAGAGTTCCAACTGGGCAAGGAGAGAATCGCGACGTTCATCGAGGGGAAGGTCCTTGTCCAATTGTACTCTCAGAGAGGGAATCAGAATCTCATATGGAACTACCGCCTCCATCCCGTAAGTGAGGGCGAACGGAGTTTGCCCAGTAGGAGTTCGGATTGAAGTGCGATAGGCCCATAGAGCTTCGATAAGCTTCTCTGGCCAATCCGAGAATCTGCTAGACTCACATGTTTTCTTTATGATTTTAATCAGTGTTTTATTAGTGGCCTCTGCTTGGCCATTGCCTTGTGGATAATATGGTGACGAATGATGCAATGCAATCTTATACCTTTTGCAGAGGTCCTGAAGATCCTGAGAGATGAATTGTGGCCCATTGTCGGTGATGATAGTTCTTGGAATGCCGAATCTGGCAATGATATTCTTCATGATGAACTTGCAGACTGTGGATGCCTTGACTTCTGCATAGGCTTCGGCTTCAGCCCATTTGGTGAAGTACTCCGTTGCAGTGAGGATGAAGGATTTTTGCTTAGTAAGGGAGTTAGGATCACCAAGAGGACCGATGATGTCGAATGCCCACATGGAGAAAGGCCATGGGGAGGATACTGGATGGAGAGAGGAAGATGGGGAATGAATCTTATCAGCGTGAAGTTGACATTTGACACACCTACGGACATAGACGGCACAATCTTCCTCCATGGTGGGCCAGTAAAAGCCTTGCCGAAGGATCTTCTTAGCAAGCATTTGGCTGTTCACATGGCCACCACACACACCTGAGTGTGCTTCCTCTACACACTTCCAGGACTCGTCATCATCAAGACACCTTAGGAGAACACCAGTGAGGCTTCTTTTGTATAGCAATCCTCCAACCAATGTGTATCTCTGGGCTACTCTCTTATAGCCCTCTTATCTTCTGCTGTTGCTTCTGTAGGGTAAGACTGGTCTTTGCAATATTTGATAATCTCATAGAACCATGGCTTCTCCTCATCAGCCAGTTCTTCCTCCAATTCAACCAACATAATCTCCCTCTTCTCAACAACTTCTCTATCCTGAGCCATCTTGACATTTCCTCCTGAACCCTTAAATAGGAAGGGTTGTGAATAGCAGGGAGGATAAGCTTGTGGATAGAAACGGACAGAGCCCTTCTGCCCAGAGGAAACCTTAATGATGATGCCAACGAAGCAAGGGCGTCGGCCAGAATGTTCTGATTGCGAGGAACATGAACAAAGACTAACTTGGTGAACAGTTTAGCGAAAGCAACAGTAAGCTCTTGATATGGCTTGAGCTTGGGATCGCGAGTGCGATATTTGGTGAGCACTTGGCGAAGGATAAGTTGACTATCACCTATGACTCGCAATTCGGTGACCCAGAAGGAATAGGCAAGATTCAGACCTGCCAGAAGAGCCTCGTATTCAGCCACGTTGTTGGTGACTGGAAATGAGAGCTGGAATGCCTCTGGGATAGCGACACCTTCAGGTGACAAAAGAACAATACCAATACCTCTCCCCTGGGAATTCAAAGCTCCATCAAAATATAATGTCCACATCGGATCATCAGACTGGGTAATGGACATTAGTTCCTCATCTGGAAACTCTGATTGAACAGGATCAAATTTGGGGAGAGGGTGGTGAGCAAGATGCTCAGCTATAGCATAGCCTTTAATCGCCTTTTGCTGGATATAGATGATGTCAAATTGAGATAGAAAGCTTTGCCAACGTGCTAGCCTATCAGTAAGGACAAACTTTTCCAAGAGAAATTTGATAGGATTCATGCGAGCAATTAAATGGACTTCATGAGCAAGAAAGTAATGTTTTAATTTCTGCACTACCCACACAAGGGCGGCACATGTCTTCTCCATGGCTGTATACTTTCGCTCACAGGGGTTGAGAAGTTTAGACAAGTAATAGGTTGCCCGTTCCTTGCCTTCTTCATTGATTTGTGCCAGAACGGCTCCCACAGAGTCGTCTAGGACTGAGATATATAGGACCAAAGGCTTATCTGGAATAGGTGGAGTGAGAACAGGCGGGTTGGCCAGATATTCTTTTAATCCGTCGAAAGCATTCTGGCACTTAGAATCCCAACAGAATTTGGTCCCTGCTTTGGTCAACTCATAAAAAGGTCTACACCTTTGCGAGTGTTGAGACACAAAGCGGCGGATGAACTGCAACCTCCCGATTAATCCTCGAACTTCTCTCAGATTCTTCGGGGGTGGCATATCCCTAATCGCCTTAGCCTTGTTGGGATCTATCTCAATACCCCTTTTGCTCACAATGAAGCCAAGTAACTTGCCCGATGATACACCAAACACGCACTTTTTTGGATTCATTTTCAAATTGAACTCACGCGATCTTTGCAACACCTTTGCAAGGACCTCGGGATGTTCTGCCCTAGTTTTGGATTTTACCAACAAATCATCCACATACACTTCCAAATATATGTGCATCATGTCATGAAATATTGCCATCATAGCCCTTTGATAAGTGGCTCCAGCATTCTTCAGTCCAAATGGCATGACCACATAACAATAAGTTCCCCAGGGAGTAGTGAATGAGGTTTTCTCCTGATCTTCTTCTGCCAGACGAATTTGATTATATCCAGAAAATCCATCCATGAATGAAAGGGTTTCATATCCTGCCGTGTTATCAATCAACACATCAATATGAGGCAAAGGGAAATCATCCTTCGGACACGCACGGTTAAGGTCCCGGAAGTCAATACAAATTCTCACCTTTCCATCTTTCTTCATGACCGGGACGATGTTTGCGACCCACTGAGGATAAAGGACGACTCTTATGAACCTAGCTTTGTGGAGCTTGTCGACCTCTTCCTTCATTTTTAAAGCCATTTGTGGGCGGAAACGTCTTAACCGTTGCTTTACCGAGATGGACCCTGGTTTGAGAGTGAGACGATGCTCAACCAGAGTAGAATCCAATCCTGGCATATCCTCATAGCTCCATGCAAACGTGTCCTTATAATCCTTAAGAACCTTAACTAGTGCCTCTTCTTCAGATGATGGTAAATTATCACTTATGAGGACAATCCTAGGGTCTTCCTCAGTTCCCAGATTGATCTCTTTGGTAGACTCTTCTACAGCGGCTGACGGCTCGTCAAATCTGCTCATTCCACTAGCATAGGTGTCAGCCGCGTCCTCATATTCTTCATCCTCTTCTTCAATGGGGTATTCCTCGTCAGTGAGTTCATAGACCCCATACCCTTCATCAATCATGCAATCATTCTCACATTCTATTTCTGGCAGTTGGACGGGATTTTCTAGCAATTGGGGAATGGCTAGAAGGGCTTGACACCTGGTGGCTAGATCCAAAAGGAATCGACGGGGAATCTGCCTACCCTTGGATTTCTTCTTAGGCACTACCCTTGACTTATTATTGCTAGCTAGACTGACATTTACAGAAGAAGAAAAAGAAACTGAAGAGGATGGTGAAGAATGTACAGGGAAAGACCCCTCAGACGAGGGGAAAAGAAGGTCGCTCAGGGGACCTTGAATGAGTGGCCCGTGAGTCGGGGCACACTCGTGGGAGATATAGGAGGTTTCCTCAAAGACAATGCGCTGTTGAGGAGTTGTGGAATTGCGTTTTTTTTTCATTTTCATTTTCATGTTTAATGACAAAACAATGGAAAGGACTTAGAGGAGATAAAAATGGGACTACAGCTAGAGGGTTGTGTAGCCCGTAGAGCAAATCATGATTGAAAACCTTGCGCGAGTTGAGAAACTCACGCAGGTAAATGAGTAAAGAAGGAGACCTGGGAAGATCATCAGACAACTGTCTGGCCCAGGAAGGAGACAGCAACAGAGGCTGTGATAGGTGGGTAGAGAAAATGACGGCTAATGAGCCGTCGGTGACAATATTGATGACGGATGATGATCCGTCGATGACAACACCCTCCTGCTAGGAGGATGTAGAGTTCTGGCATTAGTAGTGATATCCCCTGGCATTTCGGAGATCAAAGACGACCCTTCTAGATGTGGAGGCGAGAACATTCTTTCCAGTGCAATGGGTATATCTGGTATGTCAAACCATTTATACCATTCACAATCCAAGTGGACAATCTTTCCTTTTTTTGGAGTTTTTGAACATCCTTCAGCCAAGAATACATTCTGTAACCCCCCATGTGATTCTGGTGGAGGATCTCCCATCTGGACGATGGGCCCCTTTTTGAAATGTGAGGACAAAGTCCAAGTGAGGGGTTTGCCGTCTGATTCGAATGGCCCCTTAAAACCCAAGCCAGCTCTATGGATTGGCTTTATCTTTTGGAGTGGTCTCAGCCTTCCTTGCAGTTGTGCCCCTAAACCTTTGCCATCTTGGTAGCCAATATTTCTCATAATCTCCCATCCTTTGGAGCGGAAGGGGAGACGTGAGTTTAACATAGGGAATGGCTTTTGTTGTGTGAAGGGAGCACGGCAGGGGTCATACACATCCAACAAGGATAGTATGGGCCGATGAGTCGGCCAGACCGAAGGCAAAGAGGTGTTGATGGCATCCACCGTAGAACAGAGAGGCATGCTCATTACCTTAATAACCCATCCTTTGTATGGAAATTTCAAGCACTGATGATTGGTGGATGGTACAGCATTCATGGCTTCAATGTAGGTACGGCCTAGTATAGCCTTGAAAGTGGGATCCATATCAAGGATATGGAATTCCGTGAAGACTGATACAGGGCCTAGTTCTACATTGAGGGTAATCATCCCCATTGGCGGTCTTTTACTATTGTCATAGGCCGTGACTGTGATTGAGGAGGGCATGAGTTGTTCTTCATCAACCCCACATGCTTGAAGAGTACTCGGGGAAATCACATTTATAGACGCGCCCGTGTCTACCAGGCACGGATCCACTGATACGCCATTGATTTTCACCGCAATACACAACGCATATTTTCGAGCTTCCTTGGGGGCAAGCTCGTGATTATAGAACATGATGGGCGATTGTGTATCGGTGGGCGTCAGGACTGCCGAGATTTTCTCCGCAGGGAGATCCTCATTCACCATGACTTTTTGGAGATACTCCATTAAAGCTTCTTGATGAGATGTGGATCTTTTGATCAACTCGAGGATGGAGATACGGGCAGGCGTCTTATCCAGATGTTTCAACAAGTCATACTGGGTCCCAGGGATGGACTTTTCTGACTGCTCTTCCTTATCTTTCTGGGGCTGAGATTGTTCAGGGGCCTGACTATTCTGGGAAAATACCCGGTGGAACATCCTTCCACTCTGGAGCACCATTGCTTGTGGCTCTCGTTGCACCTCTATGGTATTGGGTGTGGGCTTTATCAAGGGTTTAAGGGGTAATAGTGGAGGAATGGTTGGTGGGATAGGGGTTATGATGGGTGTAGGGGTTTTGATTAGGGGTTTGCTTGGTGGAGGTATAGTAGAGGTAGAAGGAATCTCGGGTGAATCACGGATGATAAGGGGTTTAGAATGTGAAAGAATAGGGGAAGTAGAGGGAATCTCGGGTGAATGGTGGATGATAAGGGGTTTAGATGGTTGAGTTAGATTAAAAACGGAGGTGACTTGGGGCGGATGATGGACGATAAGGGGTTTATATGGTGGAGGGGGTATAGTGGAAGTAGAGGGGACCTCAAATGAATGGTGACTGATAATAGGTTTAAATGGTGGAGGAGGAGGTTCAATGGGGGTAGAGGTGGATGATGTGTCATACGGGTAATGGGCGGTAAAAAGATTAGAAGGCGGGGGTAAAGGTGCGATAGAGGTAGATGGTAAATTAGAGGAATAAGAAGTGATCAGAGGACTTAGGGGTGAAAAAGGAGTGGGAGATGGCATTTGGTGATGGGCTAACGGTGAATTGACGATAGGGGTACGAATAAGAGGGCGTGATGGTTGTAGAACGGAAGAAGGACCAAATAGGGGTTGTGAGGGGGTTGAATGGTAAGAAGATGATGTTCGAAGGAGACGAGGAGGTTGATTGGTGGTATGACTGGTAGCAAGGACAGAGGTGCTTTCTAAATGACAGGTTTGCTCTCTTCCAACTTCCGAGAAGGAGGAAATCGGATTAACCTGGTAGTTGGGCTGTTGGTGCTCCGGAAGCGGGTTATGGATGATGCCCATATTAGGCTGCTGTTGTGGGGCCTGCTGAGGCTGTTGTTGTTGATGTGGTTGTTGTGGTAACTGTGGCCTAGGCGGAGGTCTCCTGGCCTTTAGGGTGGCGATGCATCGCCTCATTTCATCCCAATCGATTTCACCGAGATCATTCATGTCGTAAATGTAATCTTTGAAGTTGAAACAATTCTCCACCGTATGACCCGGCTGTCTGTGATAGACACAGTACCTGGAGGTATCAGCATTTGGGGGCCATGCAAACTTTTCTTTGGGCAAAGTAAGTAGGTTGGCAGCCATGAGGGCATTAAAAATGTCCGGCAATGCCTCGGGCAATGGTGGATAATGGGCTCTTTTGGGTCCAATGGGCCTCATCCGTTGTTGTGGTGGGCCGTAATTTCCCGGGGGTGGAACTTGGTGATACTGAGGTTGTGGTTGTTGTTGTTGTTGGGGATGAAAGGGTTGAGGCATGTTGTTTTGAAGGGGGTTATTTTGGGGTGGAGGACGATAAAGAGGTGGACCTTGTTGAAAGGGAGGTCGTGAAACCTGAGGAGGCCTTGGGTTAACTGGTTGGTTGGGGCTGCCAAGCACACTCACTTGCTCATTTATGACGACTCCCTCAGTTGTTCCTCCTTGAACACCGGTACCTGTTTTCTTAAACACCCTAGGCTTTGAGGGTTCAAACATATGCATGATGGGGGAATCTTTTAATTGGGTCTGGATATACCGAGCCCTCTCATAAAGTTCCTCCATCGTGGTAAGCTTATTCATGGCTAAAATGTGTCTAAACTGCGGGGTTGCATTAGACACAATCATCTTGACTTGCTCGGGTTCTGAAAGGGTATCTTTTATCTTATCGGCCAGGGACCTCCATCTATCAGCATACTGGACAAAATCTTCGTCCGACCTCATTTTCTCAGCAACTAGGTCGGTGATAGAAAGAGAGGGCCGACCCTATCCTGGTACTTTTGTATGAATTTAGCTTTGACAATGTCAAAATCCTCAGCCTCACTTGGCTCTAGAGAATAGAACCATTCTAAGGCAGGACCATCCAATGACCTCTGAAAAAGGTAAGCCAGGGATTTTGGCTTATTCTGCCAGAAGGAGGATTCATACATAAAATCCTTGATGTGAATAGAAGGGTTACCCGTGCCGTTATACCTACGGTATGTAGGCATTTCGGAGGGAGGGAGATGAAATGTGGGAAGGACTGGCAGGGAAATCTCAGGGGCGGACCTCCCATCCACCACCTTCTTTAAGTGCCGAACTTGCTGGTCCATCTCATTGTATTTGTTGAGGAGTGACTGGGTGAACTCCTCGGCGGGTGGAGGCGGGGCCTGCCACTGAGACTGAGAAGGCCTCACAGGGGCCTGAGAAGGGAGCCCTGAACTAGAAGGGTATGGTGGCCCACCAGTGGACAGACCCGCTTGGGGTACCGTATGAGGGATGGCAGGGGTTTGAGACTGTAGAGGGGGAAATTGGTGAGAGACGGGCTGTTGGCTCGCCTGTCCTTGAAGTGAAGAAGAAGGAGCGACATATACATGTGATGGAGATGTAGTAGCCTGGAGCGGCTGTTGGTAGGATGTGGGAGCCGGAGTTGACTCCTGAGGAGGGGGAGAAACAGACTTCCCCTTTAAAATGGCCTGAAAGGCCAGAAGTTGCTCAGGGCTGAGCTGTGTACTAGCGAGGGCACCCAAAAGGGAGAAGATATCCTGGGGTGGAGCTACCTCCCGTGGAACAACGGGGACCTCTTGTGAGGTCTCGCGGGAGGGGCCTGAGTCCGTTGCGTGGACCCGTGGGTCAGCTGACTGACCACGACCTAATTGATTCTCTTCGGAAGAGTCGTGAGCCATTCCTGTAATTTTACCAGAGCGTAAATGCATACACTAGCAAACAAGTATCAGAGATTAACAGACAAGTGGATGATCTTACGCCATTTTTTTGTTTTTGTTTTAACCTTTTTTTTGTGTTTTGATTTACTTAATTTTTTTTGATTTCTCTTTTCCTCTTTTTTTTGATTTTAACAAATATAAAATTCAAACTTAGTAGGAGGGACCCTAATTGCACTTTGTTTTACCGCCGTGTCAGCTAGGGGCACTCGTCTCACCACGAATAGGTAACTAACTCCGGGGTACTTCAGTGGTACAACCAGCCCAGTGAACGAAGAGGGAATCCTTCGCTGTCGGGGACTTACGGAGGTCTCAATGGAGGAGATCCTAGTCCGTCGAGAGGAATTCCCGATGGAGAGTCCTTCCTTCACCGAGAGGGGTTAATCCTTAAATAAGTAAAAGAAAGAAAAGAAAAGGGGTAAATGCATGAAATGCAGTGCTGAATAAAAGATGTATAACGCACAAATACCAGAGATAAACACACAAATAGAACAGAGATAATCACAATGATATAACAAGGATATAAAAGCAATAAACAGATGGAGTAGGATACAACCGTTCCTCTTTCCGAGACAGGTAGATCACTTGGAAAAAGAGAAAGGGGCTCTAAGGGTGCACGTAGTGCACGAGGGGAATGACGTAGCGCACGTGGGCGCAATAAGGAGGCGGGGCACGAGGATGCCAAATAGAGGGAAACAAGGAGGCGGGGCACACGAGGGTGCCGAATGGAGGAGAAGAGGCACACGTGGGTGCCGAATGGAGGGGCACACGTGGGTGCCGAATGGTAGGGAGGGCACACGTGGGTGCCGAATAGTGGAGGGAGGGCACACGTGGGTGCCGAATAGTGGAGGGCACACGTGGGTGCCGAATAGTGGAGGGAGGGCACACGTGGGTGCCGAATGAAGGAGGGCACACTGTTGACACCCATTTTATACCCAAAAAGTCGGGTCATCTTCTTATTTCATTCTATATGATGCTCCGAGTTGTTCACTCTTCATTGAGTCTCTTGATCAGTTGAGGCTTGTTTCTTGGGTCTTAATTCCTGGATTAAGAATTGGCTTCTGGTAGCGTTTCGTTGGCAACCAGCTTAGCAACCCTTTATTGCTATTTTTGAAACTCAATGGTAATAACGGTCCGAACCAGGCGCGTTGTTTCATTATAACGCATGGGACCTGGACCGTTACTCTTTGAAGAGTCCTAAGGCTTAAGGCCTCGTTGTAAAGTTTATCCTTTTGATTCCACGTTGATAATAACGGTCTGTCGTGCAGCCGTTTTTTCATTCTGACGCCCTATGCCTTGGCCGTTGCTTCCTTGAAGAGTCCAACTTGTTGGGTCTTCTTCCCATCGATCTTATCTTTTAGGGATAAGGTTGATAGTAACGGACGATCCTTGATGCGTTACTTCCAAGTGGCGGTCTGTCGTGCAGCCGTTACTTCCTTCAGAGAGTCCTGGCAGTTCAGACATTTTCTCTGCTACTCCGTGGTCGAGATAAGGGTTTTGGATTGACGATATCTCTTTCAAATCTGATCCTCAGGACCTCCCGTTCGATTCTATGGACTCTTGGTGATATTATCTTCGGGGATTTGCTAGGAGTTATCTCTTTATCCTGCTGAATTATCCTCTGCTCGACCTGAGAGTTTGAGGGTCTATAAATAGAGCCCTTGACTTCATGGCCCGGGAGAGGAAGATTTGGAATTTACGACGAAGTGCTGCCGAACTCAGGAGCCATCTTCATCCAAGAGGAATTGCTTCCCACGTCCATCCATCTCATAATCAAGGGAGTACTTTGGTTTTGGTCTTTCAAGTTCATCATTGCATGCTTGAGTTCTTCCCTGGTTTTTCCTCAATCAAAGCATTATCCCTCCTCTTTCTCCACGTTTTTCACTGTCCTCTAAGCATATAAACATCTTCCCAAACTTTTAACACACCCAGAGGGGTTAAAAAACTAAAAACTCCCCGGTAATCCACTCTCCTTTTGATGATGTTAAGTCCTTTGAGAATTGATGATATGCTTGTGAAAAGGACTAATTGAGGTTATTGTGTTTGGTCTTTCTACATCTTTGGCAGGTTTACAGGTTCATTGACACGAGGCCCAGGTCTTCTAGCCGGCTGGAAGAGTTGGAGTTAAAAGAATTCAAGCTTTGCTACTGCAGGTTATCTGACGGCCTTGTGCAGGCGCGTCACTCACCTCCGGCGGTCTATCGTGTGGCCGTCACTTCCAAGCGACGCACGGGGTTCTGGCCGTTACTTCTAAGTTAATCTGCAGGCTTTCTCTGATTTTCTCTCCCGTGGGCGGGTGTTTCATCCACCTATTTCTAAGGTATATTCAGGTTTTTTTGACTTATTTTTACTTTGGTGGCGATCACATCTTTCCTTGGTATTGGGCATTAGCTGTCTTCTTCATCATATCTTTCTATTTTCCTTGCTTGTTCCACCTTCACGGTGTGTTTTTATTTATTCCTTGCTCCACGCTCCGGCGTGTGTTTTCCTTTTCCTTAGCGTAGTTTGATTGAGATAGCATGCCCATGCTAGAGCTAGCTATGATTGCCTAGGTTCATGATCACTTGTTCATAGGTTTGAGTAGATCTTTGATTGTTTGTTTGTTATCTTACCATATCACTCTCCAAACCTCAAAAGAAAGATAGAAGATAGACAAATAAATATCAACACACACGTGGGTGCCGAATGGAGGAGAAGGGGCACACGTGGGTGCCAAATGGAGGAGAAATGCACGTGATGCACGAGACAACGTTAACCTCTCAAGTAACCACAAAGGACCGGGGGAGTGCACGAAGTGCACGAGGGGAGTGAGCGCACGGGGGCGCAATAAGGAAGGGCACACGTGGGTGCCGAAAAGAGGGACACACGTGGGTGTCAAAAGAGGGACACACGTGGGTGTCAAAAGGGGGACACACGTGGGTGCCGAAAGCTTGTGGGTAACCAGAAAAGTAAAAAGCGGTCCCACCGTGATCGCCAGAGATGTGAACGCGTCACGTGGTGGACTGAGAGAGAGAGATGGGGTTTCTCCCTCTCTGAGTAATAAAGGGTGAAAGAAATGAGGATAAAATAATGAAACACGCGTTATAGGGGATATGGAAAGGACGGTGGACAAGTATAACCTACAAATGACACTCTAATGGAGACAGAAAGAATTTAGACTGACCGAACTCCGGTACATGGCGGAGATAGGGGTCCGAAGACCCTCTCGCGCAAACTGAACCCCTTCCCAGTAGGCGTAACCCACCGTTCCGAGAGCAGCTTTTCAGATACCGAATTCGAGTCCTGGGACTCTACGTAATAGAATTTGACAGACGGGAAGACACGTAGACTCGAAAATTGTAACGATATATCACTCCCCGAACAGTTACAAGAACAATATGAATAAAAGCACACCACCGCAGGACATTGGTCTTTGCGGGGTTTTAACAACAATATTGCAAGATGAGCAGTAATTAATATACGTACATCTAGAAACCACCGCGAGACATTGGCCTTACGGGATTTTTTAAAGTAATATAAATAATAAATAAAAGTATATATATATATATACCACCACGAGACATTGGCCTCTGCGAGATTTTTAATGCATTATAAATAATAAATATAAATATATATACACACCACCACGAGACATTGGCCTCTGCGGGGTTTTTACTATAACATAGATAATAAATATAAGTATATAAATATATAAACCACCACGAGACTGTGACCTCTGCGGGGTTTTTATTGTGACATAAATAATAAGTATAAGTATATATATATATATAGAAACCACCACGAGACTGTGGCCTCTGCGGGGTTTTTAATGCGACATAAATAATATAAATAATATATAAATATATATATATAGAAACCACCACGAGGCTTTGGGCCCTGAGGGCTCTTTAATACGACATAAATAATATAAATAATAAATATATATATATATATATATATGTATATATAGAAACCACCACGAGGCTTTGACCCCTGAGGGGTCTTTAATGCGACATAAATAATATAAATAATATATATATATATATATATATATATATATATATATATATATATGTATATATAGAAACCACCACGAGGCTTTAGCCCCTGAGGGGTCTTTAATGCGACATAAATAATATAAATAATATATATATATATATATATATATATATATATATATATATATATATATAAACCACCTCAAGGCTTTGGCCCCTGAGGGGTCTTTACTATAATATAAGTATATGTGACAGGAAAGGAAAAGGGATCAAATAAACCGCCGCGAGATGTTGATCTCCACGGGATTTTAAAGCGATGATAGGGGAATGTTGAAATTAAATAGTTAGGAGTTAGAAAGTAAAGTGCAGAAAATAAAATGCTGAAATGGAAACGGTCGCGGGAGGTGACCCACCGCATCAATTAGGAGTCAGATATACAGAAAGTAAATCACAGAAACCGCCGCGGGGAATAATCCTCCGCGCGGGTGAGGGCAGAGACAGAAGGAGATAACCGCTGCGGGAAGCAACTCTCCGCGGGTGTTATTAAAAACGAAGATGATCAAAATGAAGCGCGCGTTAGGAATTTTGTGATCGCCAGGGACCGAGGGTCCCGAGTGGATTGATCGCTTTTGCCTTTGACGCGGGAATTGCGTGGGTTCCTTCTTCCTCTTCTTTCGACAGGCCGAAGAAGAGGGCCTTTAACTGGTTACCCCTACACAAAGAACAAACAGAGAAAAACTGGTTGGTGAGAACGACGGTGGTGTAGTACCAATCCTTAGGTAATGAAACTGTAAATAACATAAACGAACACGTACCTGGTTGGTGTGTTTAAAATCCCTTTAGAACTAAAAAGGTGAGAGAATGACATGATAAAATGCACAAACACAAAGACACTCACAAGCGAGGCCCTCTCGGAGAGAAAGGCATGGCACATATGCTAAATGATGCATGGAACATGATTAATTGACTAAATAAAAATAAGAGGGAGAAAAGCTTATCGGGAAGACCGGCGACGAGCTTTGAGAAGGGCTTCAACGTCACGAACACAGTACGACTAAGGAGCTTCCGAGCATACTTCAGAAACTGTTTAAATGGAGAACACAAACACACGTATATATATGTATAAGGTAAGAATATATATATATATATATATATATATATATATATATATATATATATATATATATATATATATATATATATATATGTAAAGTGAGAGAAGACGATTAAAAATATAAGTAAATAAGCCAATAATAAAAACTAACGATGTATGAAAGGTAGAAGAGGGTTAGAAAAAGAAAGAGAAGTCAAGAGAGAGAGAGAGGAAGGAAGCTTTTTTTAAGACTTTTTTGTACTTTAATTTTTATATATGTGATATATATATGTACATAAAGGATATATATAAGATATATATTAAAGATATATATATATATATATATATATAATATATATATAGTATATGTATATGAGAGGAAGAGAGAGAGATAGAGAGAGCACGTAAGGGGAGAAGGGAGAGAGAGGGGGGAGAGAGATATAAGAGAGAGAGGGACAACGAGAGAGATAAAGAAAGGGAAAGAAAGGGAGAGAAAGAGAAATTAAAAAGGGAAAGAGAAATATACAAGGGAGAGAGAGAGAGGGGTCGGATGGGGAGAGAGGGACGAGAGAGAGAAGAGATTAGACAGAGGGAGAGGAAAAGAGAATGAAAAGAGAAATTAAATTTAAAAAAAAAGATAAAAAAAGGTGCAAAAGAGAGAGAGAGAGAGAGATCGGATGGGAAGAGGGAGGTGAGGGGGGAGAAGAGAAAGGGGGTGTGAGGGAGGAATAAAAAAAATGAAAAAAAAATGAGAGAGAGAGATCGAGAGAGAGCAGAGAGAGAGACCGTGAGATGAGGAGGAGAGAGAGGGAGAGAGTGAGGGAGTGGGGAATAAAAAAAAACTAAAAAAAAGAGAGAGTGAGAGAGGGGGATCGAGAGAGAGAGAGGCGGTGGGATGAGGAGGAGAGAGAGGGAGAGAGAGGGAAAGAGAGGGTGAGGGAGTGGGGAATTAAAAAAAAACTAAAAAAAAGAGTGAGGGAGGGGGATCGAGAGAGAGAGAGATACGGGAGAGATGAGAGGGAGAGAGAGAAAGTGAGAAGAAGTGAGAGAGGGAGAGAACCGAGAGGGGGGAGGAGTGGAGAGAAAGAGAGACGGGAGAGAGATCGCAATCGGGAGAGGGAGGGGAAGGAAGAGAGAGAATGGGAGAGAGAGAGGGATAAAACGGAGAGAGGGAGAGAGAGAGAAACGCGAGAGGGGAAGAGAGAGAAAGAAAACGGAGAGAGGGGGAGAGAGAAAAAGAGAAAACGGCGAGAGGGGGGGGGGGCGTCCGGCGACTGGAGGATGGCTCGCGGAGGGTGGACAGCGGCGAGCTGGCTGGGGGAAACAACGGCGGTGACGGTGACGAGTCCGGAGGTGGCTGCGGACGTGTGTGGGCGGCCGGAGGTTGAGGCGGTCGACGACGTCCGGCGGTGATGCAGTCACGGAGTTGGGTTGCTTGCGGACGGCATGCATGCGCAGGCGGTGGTGGCCGGGTGGAAGGTACAGCGGCGGTCGGATGATGCAGCAGCAGTCGGAGGGGGACTCGCCGGCGGTGGCTGGGTGTCCGGGCATCGCGGCTTGCATGCAGGGGGTAGCCGATGAGGAGGGCGACGAGGGGAGATGGTGCACCGGTGGAGGGAGAGCACAGGATGCGACGATGGCGTCGCAACAGTGGACAGGGGGGTGGGTTCGCAGGGTGTTGACCTCGCAAGGGAGAGGGCGGCGTGGAGCTCGACGGAGGTGCAGGAGGTGGAGGCTGCGGCAGGGTGGCGTGCGTAGGGGACGAGGACGTGGGCAACCGGTGCATGCAGAGGTGAGTGCTGGGGATTGTTAGCCGGAGGGGGTCTCGCGAGGTGATGGGGGAGCGAAGTGGAGGAGGAGTGGAGTGGGTGAGAGGTCTGCTGGGTGGTCGGAGGCGGGCGGCCGCGGCGGGCAGACGACGACGACGAGGTGGAGGTGGAGGTGGCGAGATGGATGTAGGCAGCGGCGGACGGTGGCCGGAGGTGGAGGTGTAGTGAGAAGGACGGATGGGGAGAGGAGAACGCGAGGATGAGGGGAGTGGTGTGTGAGTAGAGGGGGAAAGGGAGAGGAGAGGTCTAACGTGTGTGTCTCCGTGGGGGAGAGGAGTGTGAGCAGTGAGAGGTGTGTGTGTGTGCGCCGTGAGGGAGGGGGGTGTGTACAGTGAGGTGAGAGGGAAAGAAAGAGACAGAATGTAAGGGAGAGGGTGAGAGAGCAGGGAGGAGGGGATTACGTGAGAGATAGGGAAGAAAATAGAGAGAGAGAAGGAGACGTAATGATTAATATGTATATATATATATGAATTATTTTTATTTATTATTATTTTATTTCTGTAGTTATTAAGCCTTTTTACTTTTTAAGAAATATATAGTTATCAATTATATATATATAGTAATCACATACATATATATTTACAAAAATAAATTTATCATTAAATAAAATCAACTACATAATTTTATGTAAACATAATTATACACACACACATTTTTTGGATTTCATTTTCTCTTTGTTTATTCGTATGTATACATATTTTAATGTTCTCCCTCTCACAAAATAAATGTAATTTAACCAAAATTACGGAAATCACTCAAATAAAAGAAAATGTAAGCCACTTCAGGGCATTACGGTACGATATGGGATGTACTCATCGTAACGTCAGAAATGGCGTGTCTACAAGAAGGGCTTTTATTCGTGGAATAAGAAAAATGAGTTCTAGAATATTTTGTCAACTGGCAAACTCGACACTGTAAGGATTGGATATCGACTAACTGAAACAAAGAAGGAAGCGGGATCCTCAAAGAATGAAAAGAAAGGTGCCCTAAACAAGAGTGCCACAACTAGATCTCTTATAGTCTCTTGTCCAAGTTGGGAGATACAAATGGCTGAAGTGCATTCTTCTCACATGATTTGAAAACATAAAGACCATTTGTTTCATGGCCAATCCCAATCATTAGTCTCATCTATAGATCTTGAAAAATACAATGATTAGAAAAGAAGGTTACTGAATAATACAATTGTTTAATAAGATTATTGACAAAAAGTAAATCAATAGAAAGAGATGGAACATGAAGGGTGGAAGATAGGTTAGTTGATGAGAAAGGCCAATGGATCTTGCAGTAGCATGAGTGCCATCAACAATGGTAATCTTATCCTGACCAAAGAGAAATGAATAAGAGGTGAAAGATGTAGAAATACTAGTCATATGATCTGTGGCACCTGAATCAAATACCCAGGCATGATTAGAGAGGCTGGTGGAGGCACTCAAGGTAGCGTCATGTATACCTAAGGAGGAAGAAAGAGTGGAAGTTTCAAGCTATGAAGCAATCCTTCGTCAAAGTTTAGCAATATAAGTAGAGAAAAGTGCAGCAGACCCAAAAGTAGTGGGAATAGAAGATCCCCTTAGTGGCACAACAGCCACATTGCCTTGGGCCTATTTTTCTTCTTAGTTCTTAACTTGTGAGGTTTCTATAGACACTGATTTTTTACCCATAAGTCGAGCCTTTCTCTTATTCATATTTAATGATGTCCCAAATTGGCCATCACTTTTGAATCTTCCTTTGACCTATTGTGAGCCCATTTAATTCATTTTCTGACCCGTTAAGCCCTAGAGATCAAAAAATCATGAAATTCCACGTTCCAACTAACCAAAGCTGAACGCGGTCTATCACGCAACCGCGGTCAACTGACCACGTTCGTGCAATAGACGTTTTTAGAGGATTCTGCAGCCCTGCACAAACACGTCTCTTCCGATCATTATCGCCCTAGAGTCCTAGTTTAAGATTTCCTCCCCGAAAATCTCGATCCATGTCACCTCTTATCTACCTTAGAAGCCTTACCCAATTGATTTTTCGGGAATTATTATCTTAGGACTCCTTTTTTCTGAATTTATCTCTCAAGTCTGAGTTAGGGTTTCTACTTCCCTATAAATAGGTCCATGGTCTAAGGCATAGGAAGGGAGACAATCTTCGGAGTTGGGGTGAATCTATGCCTCATCGTACACTCTCCTCTTCGCCCCCAATCAGCCAGGAAGTATCAGAATCATTTCTTTCTTCTAGGGTTGCTCTCTTTACTTTCTATTGTAATATTCCTCTTCATGGCATGTTAACACACACTACTCTCTTTCTATTTCTCGATTCTCTGCATTACACTACACACACACACACCTTTATTTCCCTCACAGGGGATAAAAACCCAACCTCCAGGTATTCTCCCCTTCCTCTTGCATGCTCTATTTAATTCAGGGATAGATACTATGCAAACCATAGATCTCATGAGTTTTTTCTTCTGTTCATGTTGTTTTATAGGTCCAGGCAGGCAATAAATGTGAGGTCCTCTCTCCTTGGCTTGTTGAAGAGCAAAGAAGAGCTGAATCTCCATATCCTACACCCTCTCTGTTTGAACGTGGTATTCACAGGGACCGCGTTCTGTTCTGGTCACACCGTGCACAGAGACCGCGTTCTGAAGAACATACACTCATTGGTGACTGTGTATACAGTCAGACCAAGGCTCTGACTGATGCTTCTTTTCCAAGATAAATACGATCTCAGTAGATTTCCTTACTGTTATTTGTGTTATTTTTCCTTGGTGGCGATCACATGTCTTTTCCTTTTATATTTATCATTGCACGTGCACGCTTAGTGGCATCATTTTATGCTCACAATTTCTTGTTAGGGACCTTTTCCCCGTGGAAATCATTGTCATGATTTGCATGGCCACAATGCTCACATTTCTTTTCACCTTGTGGTTTGCCACTCCTAAGCCTTGGCTTATTGATGGTGGTGGCAAGTGCAAAATATTCAGTGACATCTGGTTTATGAAGATTGGGTTTCTTATTGCCCATAACTTGACAATGTTGTTCCTCACTCAAAACCTTGAAGCACTCTAGGAGTCGAGTCCATGCTAAGAATTTGCTCGCCTGAGGACATCATATTCTGCATTGAGTTCATTGATAAATTTTACGATTTTATCATCTTCTTGGAGGGAAAGATCAATTTGTTGATCAACAAATGATATCCTAGATATCCAACTCGTTCCAGGGGGAAGTAGGGGTGTAAAAGTACTATATGATAGGGTGCAAACCTTGATTCAACTCGTGGATGTTATGACTAAGCTAATATAAATGAACTTGATTTTTGTTCCAACCATAAAGGCTAGTCAAGCCTTTTCACATATCTATAACAGTCAACTTGTGTAGTATAGTTGGTCAAATTTCAAGACTAACATAGTACAATAGCCATGACATCATCGTATTGTTGTTCCGCCTCCAGGTAAGAAAAAGAGGATGCATATATAGGGTCTGTCATCTTCTGATCTCTAGTGAGAAAGTCTAGTTTATCACATCTAGCGATATAAAGTTCAGCAACAACGGCCCAAGATGGATCCGGATCCCATACCTGATTTCTAAGATCGTCACATCATAAACAATTATTGTGAGATTGGAAATATCTATAAGGCACTACACACCAAACCATCTACATAACCACTAAAACATAACCATAGCATCGCCATTTAATAAGAAGACTCATTAATTTACATCATTTACAGTAATGTTTATTTTACAATCTAGAAGTTAAAATTTACATTCATCCTCTTCTCAGAAGGTTTTCTCCTACCCTGATTGTCTATGCAGTAGATCCAGAAATTTCCCCTGGATTAACCTCCGATATGGTCTCCTCTGAAGTCCTAAACTCTTATTTACTGATTTCTTGAAAAATAATTAAACTAAACACGTGAGTCTTAAGACTCAATAGGCATCAGAACCAGTCATATGTTTACTATATAATAAGCGTTGCAAATCATATCATACCTCTCAACTAATTACAATTTCAATAGGTTCTAAACATATAACATAAATCAATAGAGCATATTTAACATATGAGAATAGATATTGATTAGATTTACGGAATTCACATCTACTAAAGTTTCAAATTTTCATATGGCTCGCAAAGCAAATCAGAGGATGTTAATAACATATATCAGATCAGAGCTTATTCATAACTCATCGACAATCTTAATAGACCGAATCACAAAAGTAAGCATCTTAACTTATATCATAAATTCATAATTACCCATAACATGTTGTGCGCAGGTTATGGTTTACTTATCGGAGATGCATCCAAACCATCATATAAGGAGTCACACATGCTGTATTATGACTCTTATATGTCGACAAATAGACAAATGATCTAAACGTTGGGGGCATGCCGGCTTTAGTCTTTGAGTAGGATCAGAAGTAAATACTCCACCATCCACAAAATCACTTTTGGGTCTAACTTTAGATTTTTAAACAAAAGTCTGTTTGTCCTTGGACTATAGATTGGGTCTCATTCCTAAAGTGGTCACTACCATAGGGCCTCACGCCTCCTTAAGATGTCACTATCTATGTACTTAATATCTTATCAAATTTATTAATCCTCCTTATAGGATTTCACATCTTACTTATACATAAACATATTTACATATTGAGGATAAGATATCCCTAAATAAGTTTTAATAAAATAATCCCCCAATTATTTCGTAAAACTCTGAAATGTTAGATCAATCTTCCTATTATCAAAAATATGAACTTAAACAATACAATTAAAGAATAATATGTGATTAGTTTATCACGTGCCTACCTTTAAGATAGGGTCCTCAAAAGTTCCCTAAGACCTCAGTAAAACTCCTGCTCACCCTCCCTCCTGACAAACTTTAAATATCCAAGACGTCCTTCTATTTCCAAATACAAGACGAATAATTTCTTCCCGTCAAAATCTTCTATACGTCAGATACTCTTAATAATTTTTTTCCCGATAAGTAATGTCGATACTCTTAATAATTACTAACAATAAAAACACGTACTTTCCTTTTCTCTTCTTCTTTTATTTTCTTTCTATAACTCTTACTCTTGTATTCTTTCTTTGAACGTTTTGAAAATAATATATACAACTCATATATACATATATATAGATGGAACTACCAATTATTTGCTCCTATCATCGTCCTAGAGAGTAATTTTCATCTATATCATAGAATTGATATATATATATATTTTTCTTAGTCGCCGCTGCCTAAAGAAAATAAGAGATTAACATTACTACGTATAATAATATCATAATGGTAATTTTATAATTTATAAGTTCCTTTTAAGTCTCAACGCCAAGCATAAGTTACAAGGTTAAAATATAAGATCTATAGCTACTTTGCACTATGTTAGCTAGTTCCCTAAAGTCATAAAAAATCACATATTAACATGTGCTAAATACCATATATTGAAAAAATTACCTATATATCCCTATTTTTTAAAATTATGCCATATATCCCTACATTTATCGTATTTATCATAATACCCCTAAAATCCTTAAAAAAGAGTCATTGTGTCCCTCCGTGCCCCTATGCATATAAGGGTAATTTTCTATTTTAAGGATAGTGACACATTGGCTCTTTTCTTAAAGATTTCAAGAGTATTACAATAGATACGATTTGGTTGGAGTATAAGAGTAATTTCATAAGATTTTAAGGGTATAGAGATAATTTTCTTAATATTTTACACTAAATCTTTGCATAGTGAGTGACAAAACTATAATTTTACTAGTTACCTAATTTTGTATTTGTCATTTTTGACCTAATATTTGACATAATTAACGAGTGGTTAACACAAGATTTATAGATGATTAGATTATCTTTCCAAAGACTCTAATATCGACCCATTCCGACGTTTCTATGTGTAATTATCTTAATAAGGTAATTTCATAATTTATACACATCTTTAATCTCATTACACTAGTTAGTTATCATCTATCATTTATTATTTATCCTTTCTATTATTTATTTCTTCAATTTATCATCAATATATTGTCTATCTCTCCAATATATCAGTTATGTCTCTAATGTATCATCTATCAACTTCCAAGTTAGATGAACTTCACTTGTCACTTCCAAATTAGACAATACTCCGTCTAACTCTTCTGGATTAGATGATATTTCATCTATCCCTTCTCGATTAGATGATACTTCATCCGTCCCTTCTCGATTAGATGATACTTCATCTATATCTTCTAGATTAGATGATATTCAATCTAACTTCAATTACACGTACTCTATTCAAAGTCCAATATTACCATCTGTAGCGGTCGAGAATTATTCACCCAAATCATGAACCACACCTCCAAAGATTTATTTGACTGGGTAAGGAAAGAGGGTTCGCTGGAGAAGGACCAGCAACCACAAATGAACGGTCAAAAAGAGCCCTGGGAGTTACCCCAAGGGTCAACCCTCCAACAGTCAAGTCAGGCAACTAATGAAGAAGGTGGCGAGCACTCGAGGAGAGTGAGAGAGAGGGAGACCAGAGTGAGAGAGTAAGGACTTGAAGGGGTTAAGATGCATACCCCCCTAGCGGTTGGGCCAAGGCTCTATTTATACCGTCGCCATGGAGTTGACGGTCGAGTTGTCGTGGCCGAAGGAGACGTGAGCCACCCAGCTCGTGTGCCTGACGAGGTAAGGAGGTGTGAGAGCTGGCTCACCGTCTCTTTGCTAGAGGGGCAGCTCCACCATTAATGCGGTAGGACTCGATGGAGGGGGAGTGAGACTGATTTGTCAGGGAGAGCAGCATGGGCAGCATCCTCCCTTCCTGTGGCCAAATTGGTGCGTCCCCCCACCATTAATGTGCTATCGGAGACGTACGTCGTGGCCGTTGACGGGAGAGGCGCACGCGAGTACGACACTTGTGTCAGGCCTACGTTGGAGTAGAAAGGGTGTTAGGCTGGTGTGCGAGGCAGTGGGCTAGGAGGGCTGGGTCTCCTTGGTGGGCCGATCAGGCGGGCCCTAATGGACTGACAAGATATACCCTCACCATCTAATATTTTACTCTATTATTTGATATTTTTGACCAATTAATGATAAAATCTCAAAAAGTGCTCAACATAAAAGTTGTAGATAATTGAGCTATCTTTCCAATGAATCTAATTTCATCTTATTTGGACATTCCTATACAAAGTTATACTACAAATAATAGAGTGCTCACTTAAAGTTACTAATTACACCTAATGATTCTAAATCTACTAAATAGACTAACTTAATGGGCTCTTATCACGGATACTCCAATATGCTTTTGAACTTCCTGAAATCGGGGTGTTACAGTTATGATCTACCAATTTCTCTAAGGTGATCTGCAGTGTAGTTTGTCTAGTCGTGGTCAATTGCATAGATTGAACCACAACAGAGGACATCTCTAATGTATCGTAGATTGATTGTCTGCCAAGTTGAAAGGAGTTCCACCCCCCCTCCCAAGAAAGTGGGGAATCCAAGAAGCCCTAGAGGGTCGAATCTCCCCTTATTGGAAGAGAGAGAAGAGAAGCCCTAGAAGGGCCGTGATGATGCAGAACTACACGAAGAGGGCGAAAGGGAGTGCTACTCCCTTGTATTGGTCCTGAAGATCCCTGGAAGAGGTGTGGTCTAAAGAGAACAATCTTCTGCTGCTCTAAACAATAACGAACAACAAGGTTTGGTTGCGAGTGAGTGCCGCCAATGGAGATGGCTTGATCCATAAGAGAATAGCTTGTGAAGCCCTTGATCAACAAGGAAGCAACAGTAGTCTGGTTTGAGGGGATCATAATTAAGAGAGAAGGTTTTTGAAGAATACTTGTTCTGATACCATGTAGAAAGGGGGAGAGAGAGACCAATTCAGAAAGAGAGAGGGGTTGAGAAAGAGAGTAGTAGAAATTAACCTAGTCTTACCATAAGACGATCATTCTCTCATCATATATATTTAACTTAAGGGTAAATAATTATAGAAATATCTTGTGTTGTCTGAGTATTTTGTTCCATGATTCACAAACAATTAAACACAGAGATGAAAATCTTTCTCTCTAATAATGCTTGAGAATACTTTGTAAGAAGTGTAAATATCTTTCTTGAAGATGAGGATCTACTTTACGAATCCTCTTGTCCATATTCTCCTCAACAGAAATACAACGTTGAGCGAAAAAACCACCATCTTCTTGAAACTGCCAAGTCTCTTCTTTTTCAGTTTCATTTGCCCAAATCCTTTTGGACAGAAGCCATTTTTACAACCAACTACATTATTAACAGGATGTCCAAGGGTTTAGCTGGTCGTTATCCTTTTGCCCTTCTCTATCCATACAAACCCTTATCTTCTCTTCTACTTCAGATTTTTGGGTGTCTTTGTTTCATTCATACTCTGGATTCAGATAGTATCAAACATGAGCCACACGCTATTTGTGGTGTTTTCCTCGGTTACTCTTCAACTCAGACGGGTTACAGGTGCTATGATTTCGTCTCTCGTCATTTTCTTTTATCGAAAGGATATTATTTTCTTTGAGTCTGAGTCCTACTACTCTCCCCGAACTCAACCTTAGGGTGAGAATTCTATCATCCTATCTTCTTCTTCTATTACTCCTTTGTTGTCAATGCCTTCTCTTTTAGGCTCTGCCATAGATGTATCTCTTGGTGTTACTCCCACTCCAATGACTGGTGCAGAGTGTTGAGAAGCACTAGGAAATAATTACTTAGAGATGAAAGAAGTTAAGAGAAAAGTCCTCTACCGATCAGCCAATTTCAAAGGGTGCTAACCTTTCAGATTCTTTTGCTCTTGATAACTTGAATCTTCCCATTACTGTCAACAAAGGTGTTCCAGATTGCACTAACATTCAATCACTAATTCTGTTACCTATTCCTATGTTTCTTCCCAATATTATTCTCTTCTCTCTTCATTGTCCTCTACCCATATTCCTACTAACCTTTTCTAAAGTTGTGCAAGATTCGAAATGCCAGTGCACAATAGATGAGGAGTTGAATGTTGTGAATAAGAATGACACTTGGGTCCTAGTTGATCTTCCAGAGGGCAAAAATCTAGTCAGATCCAAACGAGTCTACATAATTAAATATAACACAGAGGGTGAAGTACAATGTATAAAGTCAAACTTCTTGCAAAACTATTTACTCAGACATATAAGCTTGATTATCAAGAGACATTTACTCCTGTAGTCTATCAGGGTGATTCTTTCCCTGACTGTCCAATACTTTTGGCCTCTATATCAATTAGATGTTAAAAATACCTTCTTAAATGATGACTTACAAAAAAAAAGTATATATGCTGCCACCGTCTGAAATTGATACAAAAGGGAAGGTTTGTCGTCTGAACAAAACACTTTACAGACTTAAACAGTCACCTAGAGCCTGATTTGATAGGTTGCCCCTGGCTCTAGTCATATTTGACTTCAAACAATCAAATGTTGATTATACTATATCAAGTGGACAGGGAGACATATAACTATGTTACTTGTTTATGTAGATAACATGATTGTCACCAGAGATGCTTATGCAAGAATCAAATAGTTAAAGAAAGATTTGGCTGCTGAATTTGAAATCAAAGACTTGAGTGAGCTAAGGTATTTCCTCGGAATCAAAGTAGCTAGCAGAAAGAATGGCATCTATATATGTCAGAGGAAGTGTGCATTGGATTTGCTGACTGAAAATGGGAAGTTAGGTTGTAAGCCTACAATAACACGAATTGAATTAAATCATGACTTATCAAAGACAAGACGAGAAGAACTCTCACTAGAAGATAGGGGTTTATACCAAAGATTGATAGGAAAACTCCTATATTTGTCATTGACTCAGTCAAACTTGATTTATGCTGTGAGTGTAGTCAATCAATTCATGCATGTTCTACAAACAATGCACATGAATACTGTAGAGCACACACTGAGATAGTTGAAGTCATGCTCAGGAAACAAAAACTCTTGAAAAAGCTAAAAGCTTGAGTCTTGAAGGATATGCAGATGTTAATTGGGCTAAGTCACGAGATGATAGAGGATCAACTTCTGATTACTACACTGTTCTAGGTAGCAGTTTGGTTACTTGGAGAAATAAGAAGCAACCAATGTGTGCACGGCCAAGTGCAGAGGCAAAATATTGGGCCATGGCACATGGGTTAGTAGAGTTGATTTGGCTAAAACTTCTTTTGTTGGATCCGAGAGTTCTAGTGAAGCTACCCATGAAACTCTATTATGACAATAAAACAATAACACACATTGCAACCAATCTTGTTCAACATGATAGAACAAAACATATTGGGATTAACAGACATTTCATCAAAGAGAGATTAGACACAGGTGAACTAAGTTTGCCATTTGTAAAGTCAGAAGAGCAAGTTGCTGATGTCTTCACGAATATTGTGACTAAAATTCAATTTAAGTCTGCCCTAGAAGTTGAGCTTGAAGAATGTCTATGCTCACCTTGAAAGAAAGTGTAGAAAAATAGGGGTTTTTCTATAGTTCTATAAATTATAGGGTTTATTTGCAATAATGGACACGGGGAGGGAGCAAGCGAGAACACAGTGGTCTCTGAGATAGTTGAATCATCTGATCTTCTTCTCTTTTATTTTTTATTCCAAGAGGGTGGCTTCCTCATCATCTACATTTCAGCGACCTGGGATTGGCTGTCACTCTCACCCGGATCCATCCGCTGAGAGTTTTCCTTTCTTTCTTGGTGACCCTCTCATAGGAGGGTAGACTTGTTAAGTGGTCAAAAGGTTAAATATAAAAGGGAGGGGAGAACTACAGAGGAGGGTAGTTTGCGGCCTCTCTTCCTTCCCCTCCATCGGGATCTCTTCCTTTGTTCTAAAAGTGACCACAAGTTTGAGGGTGTTGGGGGGGGGGTGGTAGGGGGGAGGGCAGCGGGGTAACAATGCAGATCATCAGTACTCAGCATCAGATCTACCTCCTCCGTCCCCCGCCCTTCTTAACGGAGGGGAGCACTTCTGTAGCCTGATCATTACAACAAAAGGAGTCATCAATTGCTATGCACTAATGACCCAAATACATGTTACAATGTTTTCATCTTTAGTTAGGGTCCCGTAAACCTGACCAGTTCTGAATATAGAACTAACTGATCCATATTGGGAAATCTTGTTTGGGTAGTTCAAACTGATGCATGGAATGATATTCATATTTCATGTCTGGGGAGTTACAAAGAATGTCATATCAGATCTTGGCATCATCTTTTAAGGCTAAAGTGAAGAGATGTTGGAGAGAGAGAGAGAGAGAGAGAGAGAGAGAGAGAGAGAGAGAGAGAGAGAGAGAGAGAATGGCGATCAAAGATTACAATACTTCTTAGGGTGCATTTGGAAAAGATGTAAGAGAGATTTTGAACTCTCCAATCATTAAAATCCCTTCTTTTTTAAAAACTTTTCCAAATATCCCAATGTCCCATCAACTTTTCTTTACGGTAGATTTCAAGATTTAGAGAGAGATAAGGAGAAAAGAAAGAGATGTGAAAAATCTCTAAAAACTACCTAAAAGGTGCTTCTTCTCTCTCTAAGGGATTTTGAAAAAATCCCTCCACCTTACGTCCATTCCAAACGCGCCCTTATTACTTGTTAGAAAATTCTTTCATGCATTTATCATCTGATGTGTTTGAATCAACAAAATAAAAACAAGAACAATGAAAAAAAAAGGATTTACACACGTACAAGAATTGCTTGAATTGCTTTCTTGGATCTCAATGTCATCTCAGCATGATGTCCAAGACCTCCTCCTCTATCAAGATCCTCATATCCTCTTCTTCTTTTTCTTCTCCTCTACCTCCTTTCCCTCTCTTCCTCCTCCTCCACGCACATCCTACTCTTCCCCCTACTCCTCCGGTTCCCTCTCATTCTTGATCTGGTAGCGACTCCATCTAGGTACCGTTGGAGAAATGAAGATCTCACAAGAGATGGCACATCATGGGGAGTTGCATTGCCCCAAGCAAACTTGTTTAAGTATCTACTATTTCAGACTTGCTTGAAAGTAAAGAAAAATGTTTGTCATAATCAACTGATTAAAGCAAGCATGATGTGGCATGAATGTAGAAAAGGTCAGACCCATTAATCAAAAAGTTGGATTGAGAACCCAAGTATGTTTTGCACAATCTTGATCTGGATTGGTTTGGACCTGCCATTCGGTTGATTTTTTGGGGAGCCTGGCACATCAAGGATTGGCTGAGGAAAGAGGGAGAAAAAGGATAAAAATAAAGATTAAGAATAAAGAACACAACAAACAAATATCTAAAATATTGTCACCTTCCCAGAAAAATCAGTAACAATTTTCTGAATAAACATTGCATCTTGAATTTTCTTCTTACTTCTCTCTTTCTTCTCATTCTTTTTCTTCCCAGTCCAAGTCCAGACTGTAACCTTTGCTTGGTCGATCTGAGACAGATCAGCAGTGTATTGAGGACCAATCAGTCTGTTTTGCGGCTGGTGGTGGGGGACTTTTGTGAAGGGATCAGTTGTTCTCGCCCCTTTACTGAAAATGTGGATGAAGTTGTTAACTTTGATTCAAATCTGCATTCTAACCAGGTGATTTGGTGGACTATTTTCACTGAAGATCAATTGGCAATAGGCCAGCACCGAATGGGTTGGAGCTACACTCTTCCAAATACATTAAGGGACCTAACATCAGTGTCCAGACGTTCTCATTCCCCTAAAAAAGAAAGATCATCATCAGTTGTGGCTACATCACTCTGCTTCCATGTTTATACACAAAATTGGGATTGAGAAAGATACCTGAGAAGTAAAGAGCAACTATACAACAAGCCCATGACAAAAGAATACAGAGCATGAAGAGAGACTATTTACACAGGTAGGAAGGCATATAATCCATTTATTTTTTTGCGTATTTTCGAACCCCCCCAACTGATGTCGATGACGATGATGAAGACAGCACAGATTTATCAATCTCCTCTTTGTCCTCACTAAATGCTTTTCTAAGGATGTCTTGAAGTTCATGATATCTCTGTTTCTTCAGACGACGCTCTTCTGAGGTCTCACTCCTGAGGGAAGCAAGGTCTGCCGTCTCATCATCCATGATCTGGTCAAGTACCCTCGAGCATCGTGGGAAGAAGCGCTTTCCAAGCTCCACTGTGAGCGTAGTTTCAACGAGTCAGCGGTTAGCTCCATGATAATAAATTTACATATAAGGATCATATAGAAAAGATAATAACATGATAATAAATGCTTCGGCCAGGCATGTCCATCACCAAAAAAATCAGGTGATCCATATGTTAGTAGAAAAAGAAATGCAGATAATTATTCAAGAGGACACAAACAAGGGATCTCACTTCCAAAGCTAAATTACGAGATCTCTAGTGAAATATTCACATGTAGAGAGAAGCATTCCTTTGCTATCCTGAAACAGGACTGTCAAGATTCCAAATCTAGGAATCGTATTCTCAAGGATAGGTAGATGTCTTTCATACATTCAACAACAATTTCAATATGATGATTATTTAATCATGGTTTGGTTAACAGCATTGTACAAAAAGCCATACTTGGAAGTCAACTGGATAGCAGAGAGTTCTTAAAGAGGACGGAAGGGAACAATTCCTGAATTTGATATATTACAATGGGGCAAATATCTAAGAATCCTCAGAGAAATCCAGCACATTTCTATTCCCTACATTGGAGTGCTCATTCCTATAGGGTGAACTTTGACATGGTTCCCATGATAATAATCTTAAAGGGAAAACTACCTGTATATGGATCACTAAAAGTAAAGAAATAACAGTTCATAGTAATCTCTAGCAGCTCAAATATGCCTTTTAATGACATGGGATATATGGAAAGAACGGGTCATCATAATCTTGGGGACAATTACAACTGGTACGAAATAACTCTCCATATGCAATGATACGCCCATGGGAACAGCATGCATGACTTACTCTCCATGTTCAGCAGCTTGCTTGCTACCTCATGGATTTGCTACATCTTTGATTTCATATATTGTTTCTGCTTTTATTTGCAACACGATGATTGATAAACAACACCAATAAGGTTGAGCAATTGATGACTGGGAATGTTGCAACGGATTTTGACATATCTTGAAAGCCGAAGAGCAGAGATTTCGAAGAAAGATCTCAGAGAAACAAGGAACAACAGCCAGAGATTTTGATAATCTTATACTTCTTAGAAAAGGCTTTAAATGTTATGCATTTAACCATTCAATATGACTAAATTAACACAACAATAATGAAAAATGCAATAATGTATTTGCACAAATATAAGGATTGATTTCTCTAATCTCAATGCCATCTCAACATGTTGGAGAACTCCGCTTCTTCCTCTTCTTATTCTTCCCCCCCACCTCCTCAGCTCCTCTTCCTTTATCCTCCTCACCAGCGCTCCTCCTCTGTCTCCTTTTATTCTTGATTTTGGTAGAGATTCTACCTCCTGACCCTTGAAGATAGAGATCTCAGAGATATTGTAAAAGATAGCAGATCATGATTGATAGTCTCCATTGTCCTTCAGAATATTACAACCATTTTTCTCAAGCTCATATTTTGCTAGGCATCCATGAACCCATTGTTTATTGGTCATAAGATAAGCTTATATTTTTATGATTGAAGACATAACTTCATCATAGTAATTTTCCAAATCGGGAAAGGATTTGCAATCAGAAAGTTTATTTGATCTATTGCGACTGTCTCCTTTTGAAACTAGTCCAAAATTTTACTTGATATTCATGAATCCAATTCAAAATGTTAAAATCAGATGAAGAATGGAACTTCCAAGTTCCATTTACACCAAACTAAAACACCCATCAATAGAAAACCGATGCCTTGAATTGTGAAAAGATCTTAAAACAAAAGTGACATGCCCATGTATGATTTGGGCACTCTCTCCAAAAACATGGCAATGTTTGTTAGCAAGACATTTGATTTTGCTGAAACAACAGTCATAATAGGGATCTCTTTTGGTGGGATCATGCTTCTGAACTTTTGGAACGTCAGCCTGTTCTCTCTTTTTTTTTGGGGGGGGGGGGCTTCCTTCTCTATGGTTACCTACAATCTTCTGTTCATTTTCCCTTTTCATATATGTGATACTTTCCAAAACAAGAACAAAAAACATGAAAAAGTGGTCTCCCATGCCAATAGTAAAGAAAAAACATAGACCACCGGTAGGGGTTATGATACTTCAATATTACTATCCAAAACAGGAAAAATCATGTCTGGTAAAAATGAAAATGTTTTGTACTAGGGGACTTCCTGCATAAGCTCTGGAATAGAGAAGCTATAGATGAAAACATTACGTAGAATGGCAATCATAAGCCAAAGGAAAGACGATAGTTTTGCTTCTATAGATCTGTTATTTGTTAGCCAACCATTTTGTCCTTAGTAATAACATCAAGAACACTGACAAAAGGCGATCCAAAAATGAACAGACTTACCAGTCCTGGAAAGTGCTTTTATTCTTGATAGATGTTCTTCCTTAATGATGAAAGGAGTGTCATTTAGGTCAACTGGTGATCTCTTGTTTCCGGCGGAGAGGTTGGCACTGTTGCCTAAAGTGAACTCCAATGTGCCATCGACCTGTGCTATGTCCATTGCAACTCTTGCTTCCACAGGGAAAAGAAGCCTTGCTAGAGCAACTGCATTGTGTTGTCACCAGTGCAAAAAGTTCAATTGTAACTTTATAAATCATGTCTGAAAAAGGATTTAAAAAAAAAACAAACATTCCATTCGAAGGATATGATAAGCAAACAAAAGTTATGTCCAGTGCCGGTCATTGCTTTGTGCTGCGTGTGTCTGCCCAAGGATGAAGAGGAAAGTATCCTCTGGCTAGGCTAAGAACACCAGTCCTTGTTGTGTTGCAGAAAACCAAGGTTTGCCGTGCCGCTGCGTACCGCTGCAGATCGGCCGTACCGGATCGTACCTGGCCGGCAGCGGAAAGCTTGGCACACGGCACGCCACCGGCATGCAGCCATCGTCGCCGGCTGCCGTCCACGGTTGCGGCACGGGAGCGTATCGGCCGTATCGGACCGTACCTGGCCAGAACCGGCACGGCCAGTACGATCGATCCGGCAAACCTTGTAGAAAACTTTGACCAACTAGGCCTATGATTCACTTTCAAATCCTTGCAAACGATATGGAAGGTGATTGCAGAAATTTTCTGCTTATCAGACAAAATGAATGAGTTGCACTAACAAATATCCATAACAAAAATTCATAGGGTGTTTGGAAACAAATGTTTTCTTAAGGCTATTTCTCCTTTGAAAACATTTCATTTTGATTTTTTTCACAATTTTTAAATTTGCAGGATTCAGCTTTTGGCCTGTTTGGTAAAATCCAAATAATTTTTAAGAGAGGAAGAATAAAAAATGGCTGCTCATTTCTGCAGGGGGAAGAGAGAGAGAGAGAAAGAGAGCGAGAGAGAGAGAGAGAGTGGCTGCTCATTTCTTCAGGAGAGAGAGATTGCCTATTTTGAAAAAAAACAAGGAGTTGTTTTTTATTTGGGTAAGTTTAATGAAGGGTTAACTTCCTCCCCCCAAAATTAGGAAAGGTAGTTCCAAACTAGCCCCCATTCTTTCCTAAAAATAAATGTTGAGAGAGAAAATATCCCAACTGCAGAGAGAGAGAGAGAGAGAGAGAGAGAGATTGGATCTTTTGAAAAAAAAAATAAGTAAGGAGTTGTTTTTTGTTTGGGTAAGTTTAATGAAGGGTTCACTTCCTAAAAATTAGGAAAGATAGCTCCAAACAGGATTTAGCCCCCATTCTTTCCTCAAAATAAATTTTGAGAGAAAAAATATCCCAAAAAAATGTAACCAAACACCCTATCAATCACTGGAATATAAATTGCAAGCTTTCCAGAGAAGATGATCAAAGCAAAGATGCAGAACAGTATATGGATACCTCTGGATATGTCATACTAATGATTCTCCAGCACATCTAAAGGTCTGAAATCCAAATTTCGTCATGATTATAGTCTTAGTTTAATTCAGCTTATCCTCAAACGGAAAATGTCATAAGCAGAGCTAAGAAAAGACATGCAAGTCCTTCAATTTCATTACTTTAATTAGGAGTTAACACAACAAAGGCAATGTTGGCAGTTTTATGAGATCCATAATTAGATTAGTACTCCCATAATCACCTCTTCAACGATAGTATGTAACTCTTAGCTGGTATAAGTTAGGTCATCACCTGTCATCTCTAATCTACCACTTGCTCTCCAGTTTTGCCGTTTTGACTTAGATTATAGTAACAAACAATGCCAACAAGAGCAGCAAATTAGGAAAACAGTGGCAGCCTTTAGAAAAATTAATCACTATGTTAGCCATGTTTCGATTTTGGTGTCATGAAATTTTGGCAATGATGCAAATACATCCATAACACAGTTAACAATTTAATGATGATCACAAACATATCACATGCAGGTGACACCATCCTATTTGTGGCAAAAAACAAGGAGTACTTCTTCACCCTCGGACAGATGTTGGCTCTGTTGGTGGTGTGCAGATTCTGGGTTAACTTTATAAAAGCATGATACGGACATAAACATGGGGCAGAATAGCATCAAGAAGCAGCTTGGAAATTGGGTTGCACAGAGGGACTTTTCCCATCACATGGTGAGTCTTCCTCTAATGCCAGCAATCTTTTGTTAGGACCAGGGACATGAACTGTTCAATTGTTCAAATGTTTGATAGAAGACTAGCGGGATGGAAAGGCAGGTAGCTGTCTGATGGAGGTCAGCCAGTCAATTGCAAAACAACTATTTCAAGTTGATCTATATGCTTCCTTTCACTGATTTGGATGCCAGAGACGGTGGTGAAAAAGCTAGAAGCTAAACATAACAGATTTTTTTTGGACAGGTTGTGGGGAAAGGAATAGAGGATTCCGCAGTGTAGCTTGGGGACAGGTCTGAAGAAACAAGAAAATGGGAAGTTTGGGGATTTCAATTTTGTACTTTTAAGCAAGTGGTTGTTGGAGAATAGCCACTCAAGAAGGGGGACTATTGATAGAAATTATCAAGCAGAAGTGCCACAAAAGCAATAGATGGGACATTTGTCCAATGACCAGTCAAATATGGGACATCTTTACAATAAGCACTGGCAACATCTCTCGCCTATGAAAGCAAGTTTTCTCTACACGGGTATTCTCTTTGCTGGTGTCTCAGTGAGATTACGGGATGGACTCAATCAGATTTTGAAGATAGATGGAGTGATACTAGAGCCGTTAAGCGTATGTTCTCAGATTTGTATGGCATAGCCGCATAGCACAAGATTCCAGGTCAATGATGACTGATCCATGACCATAATCACGACCAAGTCTAGTGGAGAGTAACCTGTGGAATAAATCTCCATGATGTGCGATGAATCAGCTGGGGGATCTATTTCCCAACAAAAGCCGTACCATAGAGAATGCAGTACAAATACACCACAAGTTTCAGGTCTTGAAATCTTTTATGGAGGGTCAGTTGAATCCAGGCTTACTGGTTGATTAGCATGATTAGCGCATGTGATTTACATCCAAACAAAGGCATTCAGTGTCTAATGCGCATTGGATACCTCTATTTTCAAGGTATAGCAATTTTGAGCGGGCATCATCACCGGCTATTGCAAGACTAACAGAAGCTTCTCCTGGTTGTGGATCTCTTCTTTCAGCTTGCTCCAGTATCTCAATGCATAACCTATCTTTTGGAGAAGGCACTCCTTCTTCTGTAGCCCTAAAATAATCTGCATGTTTGGAAAGTCTTTTTGCAATCTGAAGAGCATTTCTTCCATCAGCAGTGAGATCAGAAGTTCGGGCTCCCTTGGTAAGAAGAGATACAAGTATCATAGGTTCTTTTCGCATTGCAGCAATGTGAAGTACAGTGTAACCTCTCAGATTCCTATGGTTAACATCTGCAACCCCAATCTCCAGAAGCTCCATAGTTATTTTTGCATCACAATAAGCCACCGCATAATGTAGTGCATATGCATCATCCAGAGTCACATTTCTCTCTTTAAGGAGCATCCTTACCAATTCAACATCATCTGAATCAAGTGCTCTATGTATCCTCTTGACATGCTTGTCAGGAAAGCCAGTGGTTTCAGGCCCATTTAGCCCTTGACTCAAACGAGATTCCAGGATTTGCTTGAGAATATCTGGAGGTATTGCCTTCTCAAGGGTTATTACGTCAAGGTCAGAACTGGCCACAAGCTCAATACACCTCATCAACAATCTCCCACAAGATTTATTGCACAAATTTGCAACAGATAGAATCACCAATAGGTCATCACTTGCCACATTTTCAAGAATGTCAAGAATGTGACGCTGAAAAAATAGAAAGAAAGTAAATACTTGTAGTTTGAAATCATTTTCGTAGGAAAAAGACAATGAAATTGATGACTGGATGCCCATGACAAAGGAAAACATAAATTCATCAAAGGTGAAATAATCAGCAATCGGAAATAGATCATTAAAGTAACAAAAAACAGAGAATTGCAATTCAACATCAAAAGATAAAGGGGACACAAACCATGGACTCGAGGATCAGATAGATAGAGTCAGACTGGCCCATCTCATAAGTAGTATGAGTCCAAGTGGCTTAAAAGCAAGGTGGGCACGTACAATTCTATAAAATGGAGGATAACTGCTTTTAACAATTCTATAAAATGATGGTACAATTCTATAAAATGGAG
Organism: Amorphophallus konjac; assembly: GCA_022559845.1. Classification (NCBI taxonomy): domain Eukaryota; kingdom Viridiplantae; phylum Streptophyta; class Magnoliopsida; order Alismatales; family Araceae; genus Amorphophallus; species Amorphophallus konjac. The sequence goes on from CM040125.1 coordinate 348,335,166, forward strand.
GATAACTGTATCTAATGACAGTTGTGAGGATAACCGTATCTAATGGCGGACATAAAAGTCATAAGCTCCTAGTGGAATGTGAAAATGAAGGATCCAAACATGGCCTTTTACTGGTTGAGTCTTAAGGATCACAACATTAATACATTACTAGATGGCATGTTTCTCAACCTCCGCGTGCAGTAGACCTCTTCTTTCATAGGATGCCACAGTAGTCTTTCTCATGTAACCCAATCTTCTCTCATAAATGAAGCATACTCACCATTCAAATCAGCTCAAGCTAAAGTCCAAAGTCTGGACTCAGCCTTAGCACATGGATTTTTTTTTTGGAAAGTGGTTGGTGCCACGGATTATATTAATAAGAAAAGAGAAATTTACAAGTATGATAAGAGAAAAGTCCGAAAAAGCAGTACCCCCTATACAAAAAATTCACACCAAAAGGGCGTGGGCATGTCTATCGCCCCAACAAAGCCAAAAAAGAATAATTGTGTGTGTCTACATTGCCCAAAAGCTTTGCCCATTCTCTAACCCTTTCCCCAACAAAATCCCCTATTCTGTTCAGAACTGTGGCTTCTTTCTTGAAGATTCTGCCATTCCACTCTCCCCACAGGGCCCACAATGTGGCATGTAGAATGAGCCACCATACCCGCCTGTCGCCCTTGCAAGGCCAAGGCTTATGCCACTCCTTCACAAGTTGGTGGACACTGTCTATCAGCTGCCAGTGAGACCTCACTTTTGTTTAGGATGTGGCCCCAAACCTCCAAGGCAAAGGAGCACCCCGTAAACAAATGACCAATGTTTTCTTCCTCCTCCCCACAAAGGAGGCACGTAGTATAGTACGAAGTCTCTCCATGAAGGCAGCTAATCTATCACATGTAGGCAGTTTACCATGGGAGATTCTCCACATAAGCACAGCCTTAGCATATGAAGGTAAGAAAGTTGCAGAAAGAGCATAGCTGATGGAGTCCCTGACACTTTTTAAACGCTGATATAGGCATCCGGCAACTTATTTCGCAGGAATGACATTCAAAACACAAAACAAAGTAGAAAAAGAATAAGAGATCTCAATGGATTCACGGCACCACAGCCACAAGGTTAAAACGGCATGGAAACTTAGAATCAAGGGCACCAACCAGGAACCGTTCTCCTACCCGTTGCTTAGCTCTCAGAGAAAAATACCAGGGAAGCCTGAAAAAGGGCATGCCCAATAGCAGTATGAATTCCACTCCCAACCCCCATCCGGTGGGCAAGTTTAAATTCAAGTCAAGCTAAAGAAAAATCAGAAACAAAAACAAAACAGAACAAAGCAGAATCCTTCTTGCCCTGTCCTCTCTATGTTCTCCTCCCGCTCAACGGCTCAACTCCCTTCCGCATGAACTCGTGGCGATAACCAACCATCCAACTTTTGGAACTCATCTTAAATAGCCACCCAGGAGAGCTTGACCCGTGACGCACTTAAACTCTAAGTACGACCAGAGTGTTCCGAACTATCATACTCTTTTCGGTAAACAGAACCCCGATCAGCTGAACAAAACACAAAAACCCACGGGAAAAGAAAACACAGAGAAGACTCTAGGAAAAGAAGATCCGTCAAGAACGCCCACAACTTGCAACTGATCAAAAAACCTCTCAAATTGCACACAAGGACAAGTAGAACAAACAACAACCACAAGCAACACGGTTGAAGGATAGATCCATAGTTCTCAGATACTACTGCTATTGAACTGACCTGGTAAAGACTGACGAGCTCGGCGATCTCGAAGACGAAGGACGCGTAGAGCACCTGAACCATGAAATCAACCGCCGGCCTGCACCCGACGTGAGCGCACATCTCATCCACGCAGGCGCAGACGCCCTCTGGGAGCGACCCCACCCGGCCGCTGTAGACGTACCCCAGTACCGCCATCAGCGCGTCGTACCCCACCTCAAACTCCCCGACGAGCTCCCTCGTCTCGAACTCCGACTTCCCCGGCTCCTTCTCCTTCGCCTTCTTGAAGAGCTCCCGGAAGAAGGGGCTCCGGGAGGAAAGCACGCAGCGGTGGACGGGGACCTTGCGGGGGCACGGCGGGGAGCTGGAGCCGGCGCCGGCGACGATGAAGGCGTCGGCGCAGAAGCCGAAGCGGGCGGAGGACTGGAAGAGGGACTCGAGGTTGGAGGAGAGGAGGCGGAGGGCGGCCACGTCGGGGGTGCACGGCGGCTCCGCGGAGGAAGGGGGGCCGCCGCTAGGGTAGCAGACGCTACTGCTGTTGTCGGAGTCGGAGAAGCACATGGGCAGGTCGCCCGCCATGGCTGCGGAGTGGGGAGGAGGGAGGGAGAAGCACAGTAGGAGAAGGTGTTCCGCCGGAGCACTGTGGCCGTTGGTCCGTTACCGCGTGGGAAGGCGAGAGGGAGACCAGGGGAGAGCACAGGGGGGAGACTGGGGTAGGGGGGATGGACTTCGAGGCCAGCCTTTGTGTTATGGTGTTCCGCGGGAGCACGGTGTGCCTAACCGGGTCCTCTGACTCGGAGCCCGTGGTGCACGCCGGCCCGGCGATGCGGAACGCCCCGCATGCCCGACGGAGATTGGTCGGAGGTTTTTCTGTAGGGAAAAGGATACTTGCCGGTTGCCAACGTGGGATTACTTATCCTATTGATTTGTTATTATTCCAAAAAGTTTTGTCTTATTATTTATACTCTATTGTTTTATTGTTGTATAGTTTTACTTTGAAGCAGAGTTTGCCAACTCCGCTGCGTACCGAGAGGAAAGAAATCACTTGACTTTATATTTTATAAAATAAATTTATTTAAATTATTTCTTAATATTTTTTAATTTTAATTAAAAATAAGTTAAATATGTCCTATTCGATTTGAACATGGGGTCTCATAATTCAACATAAAGTTCTCAATCAATTGATTTATGAAATTATCATTATTATAAAATAAAATATATAATATTTAAATAATATAAATAATATATTAATTATGTAATATGTGTCGATCGTATCGATCGATTGATACGATTCAATACGTGTGATACTAACTATGTTATATCGATTTGTCAAATCTTACTTTAAAAGACCCGCGTGATAACATTGTAGGATGTAAGAATATTCTCACAGATTGTAAGTTATGACCTAACTCTTTTCAATATTAATTGCACTTGCTCTCTCCATTTGTAAGAGTCTTATTTTTAACTCACGTACAGTTGAACATTAGTTAGTTGAAGTGGATTAGGAGCATTAGGCTTACTTTCATAATAGAATAGGGAAAATCATGTTAATTTAAACTCAAATAAGTTATTCTTAATTTTTTATTTTTTTATTTTAAAATCTATCTAAGTTAGGGTGGAATAACTCATTCTACTTTATAACTAGACTGAGTTATTCCAATAAAACTTCAATTAAGAGTGAGAAAATTAACTGATCTTACTTAATTACATTTTTATTTTCTAAGATAAGATTTTTTATTTTACCCTTAATCCGTAATCAAAGATGTCCTTAGAGCACAAGCTAAAAAGGTCTTTTTTTTACTAAAAGTTATCTCTTCGAGGTAGAAAATAGAAAATAGATAATTATTGTATTTTTAATTATATATTTATATATATATATATATATATCTCAACACAAAGGTTGAGATTTGGCACTCACTCCTATGAGATTTTTCCTAACAATCCTTGACCGTAGGAAGCTTTTTTTTAGCACTTCTTTTAAATAGTTTTTTTTTCAGAAGCTACTATTACATATATGGAGATAAAGTTGATAGAAAGGGCATGGAAATAAACAATCAACTTAAGGATAAGACATAGAAATATGTAGTTTTGACTTTTGAGTTTGGCATATCATATTAAATAACATACAAAGATGTTAGGGACGTATCCAAAACATGGTACTCCCAACTCCCAAGCAATCGGTGAAACAAGACAGCGTGCTATAAGCCCTATAAAACGATCATGGTCGTCACCCCCCCCCCCCCCCCCAAAAAAAAAAAAAAACCCAAACCCCTGGACAAATAAAAAACTATATATCTCCCGTCAAATGGGGTAAAGAGTTGCAAACATCTGTCATCGTGTGGGTCTGTAGTTCATGGGTTGCAACTTGCAATATAATGTGGACCCTTCACGGGACATTACACGGGACATTACTTCTTTATAGTCGGTTTGTCCTCTTGTTAGTCATTTAAATACTTTTTAACAAAGTCCACATCTTATGGCTTTGGGCGGTTTAAAATTCAGAGATTTTTTTTTATTTTTTAGTCTCTAGGAGCAAGTATATTTCTCTTTTGATCCTTGAAATGTAATTATTATTTTTAAAATTTCTTAAATCTTCTAACTCCTATGTAAAATCCCATCTAATTGACAGACGTCGAAAAAGACCAATATATTTTAAAATATTCCATCATAAGAGTAACGGTGAAATAAAAATCTCGAAAATATCATGCTCTCACTCTTTCTCTATCTCTCTAATCCCACTCTCTCTCTCTCTCTCTTTCTCTATTTGCACTCTCTGATGGGAGAGTCACTGAAGCCGAAGGAGGAAACGCTCCAGTGTCACCCATTTCTCTCTCTCTTTGGGATGCAAGGAAATGATTCGTCGATAGGTTGTTCATTTGCACCTCCATACGCCTCAATGACGTGAATGGCACAAAGGACGCTAGGATGGGAGCAGACAAGAGGTTGATGTCAGCGGCGACGATGGAGAGGGTGTAAGGTTCCAAACAGCACTATCGGACAACGCAGCGGATAACAAAAATTTATTTACCCGAACCCGGCTTCATGGAAACTTAGATATGTGCTCTAATCGATGCATTAATAACCCAACCACTAACTACGGGTTGCATATTTCACCTTGCGCAGAACGACGCTGTCCGCAGTGCCCGATACAGAATCTCGCGAACATAGAGCCACACATAAGTACGGCCTCTAGAGTTGATCCACACGGATTCTTACGCAGCGACGGTACCCCCGGGCACGACCTTCCCCAACCCTTTCACCTTCTGGAGAGAGAGAGAGCAAGAGGGAGGAAAGAGGGGAGGAGCTAATCATTCTCTTCCTAACCTTAATGCTTGATTAGCCAAGAGAGGGGAGAAGTCTCGTAGCATCTATATATATAGGATTTGGCTATTTATAAAAGAGCTCCAAAGGACCAAAACTGTATATATGTCATTCCCATTATTATACATATATATTAAGCCCCTTTTATATGTCTTTTCAAAAGGAATTAAAGGGAATTAATATATACATTTGTACAATAATAATCCGTCACCCAAGAATCCATTGTGTGTGATCCTCTAGGCCCATAGTCACTCTAGTTTAAGGCCTATTAACTTCTAATTCTCAATTAGAAGTAAATTAAACTTATTATTCGCTTCTACTAGAGCCGAATAATAGTTTAATTTATTCCAAACCTTTGATCACGTTGGGTCAAGTAAATCCGCGTGATCCTAGAGGACGCCGGGTTTAAACTAGCCTGTCTGGTACCTGTAAGTCCACAGTTACCGCATCGATATAATCCCTTGCTCCTTCTATGAGTCTGGTACGATCGAGGGTATGGTTTCTGTCAAACCCCATGACCGTGCCATTTGACCATGACCTCCTTAAAGTGTATGACGTCCGTTCTAAACTAACTGACACGACCCTGGTCAGGGATTTAACGGAGCGTCAATGTCATGACACATTAACTGTCTGATATATACCCGACAGTGAGCGATCCCCTCTTGACCATTGATGATCTTCACATGTATCCTGAAATGGTTAATGACTCGGCAATTCGTGACTTATGGTTAAAGTCACTTAGCCAAGTAATTAAACTATTCCAGTCCTCGTGTAAGATCCGATCAATGTCTCAGGTCAAAGGACCAATGATGCTACTGAGACAGTTGGATCTTCAGTTGACATTAGGTATAATCAACCATCTGAAGATCCAATAGCGGATCAGTTCAGTGTATATCCACCAAGGATATACACCTACACATATGTGTTGGTGCCCCGCACCAATGACCATGAGATTGGTCAGTCACACATCATGTGTACTGGTTTAATAGGTAATCAAAGTCCCCGAGTGATTACCCTCCAACCAGGAACAGTTTAAGGTATGTGTCCATGTAAAGTCAGTCTCATGATCGAGATCACATCTCGAGTTGACTTTACAACCACATATCCTAGGGACATCGTAAAGTAACATACAATCACATATTTACGCTCAAATATCACTTTATTAATAATGAACAAGATCGTATATATATCGGGTCTACCCGATCTTAAATTGACCTGTAGCACACTAATACTAACAATCTCCCATTTGAACTACAGCCAATTGCCCACAACTTTGAGGCCCATCTTATCCCGATGGCGCTCAAATACAATCTGTGTCAAAGGCTTAGTCAGTGGATCTGCTATGTTGTCTTCTGACGGTACACGCTCTACTGCCACATCTCCATGATCAACACTCTCCCGAATAAGGTGGAAGCGCCTGAGAATATGCTTCGACATTTGGTGAGAACTCGGTTCCTTCGCATGGGCGATGGCCCCATTGTTATCACAAAATAATGGGATGGGAGCTGATATCTCGGGAACTACGCCAAGTTCCAAGATGAATTTCTTCATCCAGACGGCTTCCTTAGCAGCTTTAGCTGCAGCAATATATTCTGCCTCTGTCGTAATATATTCTGCCTCTGTCGTCGAGTCTGCAGTCGTATCTTACTTGGAGCTTCTCCAACTGACTGCCTGTCACGTCCCGACGCGGAATATCGGGACTGGCAGTAGAAAACGCTAGTAATGATAACATGCTAAGCTAAGAATTTACATAACGTCATGAACAGAAATAACTCCAAATCTATTACAATAGCCATCAAACCGACTTAAACATAATCAAGCATAACCTCTACTTGACTCCGTTACAATAACTAACACAAGCTCTAAGGCATAGCTAGATGTAAAACAACTATAACAATCTCAACATATCTACTAGCTGATACACTCCAAGTCATCACTCTGGCCCTGTCACGCCCCGAACCGATAGCAGCGGGAAGCAATGCTCAGAACGTGGCAGTTAACAGTCATGATAACAAGAGTGAAAATAAATAACCACAATTAAACACATGGAGGCCATAAACACACGTTGAAAATACGAGCTCTTATTAATATTAAAAGTATCACTTAACAATATTAGATTCAAATTAAGGGAAGAAAGAACAAGGGAAGGAAAAAGAAATAACCAGACTCACGACACTATCTAGACTCAAGAAGGTAAAAAGACAGACTCCGATCTCTAGGTTCCAGGTTCACTCGATCACACTGATCCGATTCCCATTTGCAACGTACCGTTTACCGTGTTACATGAAAAGGATTGGAAGTAGGGGTGAGCAAGAAGCTCAGTAGGAATTATACTCTATCGTCAGGCATAGTTTAAGTAATTAACCAATTAATGAATATGCATGATTAACGTGATAAAATAAGCAGAACTAACAAATCACTAAGATATAAAGAGTAACGATAATTAATTGAAAGAAATAGTTGCATGTCGAGATATCAAGCAAGATTAATAAGATTTTCTAGTGAATGGCCATTTACAAGTCAATTTCAAGTCATGTCAAGCAAGCAAGAAAGTACTTCATACTTTAAGCATGAATAATAAGTTTCACGAGAATGTGGAATGTCATAGACCCAACACGCTAGATAGTACCGGTGCCAAATGCCACACCTAGTCATTCACCTCCCCGGGAATCAAGTACTTTTCGAGTGCTCCTCCCAAGACCAGACTGGGCTTTTCATTTGTTTGCCTTGGCATTGATTTCTTTTTGGATCGTAGATCCCACGAGACTAGACATCCACAATATTTAATGGCCAAGAGTTCCAAGATCAAGTTCATGTAGTCAAGGTAAAGGATGTAAGAATAATGATTTTTAAGTGTCCAAATAATAAGCTCCTTAATCGAGAAGAATCGTTGTCCCTAATGACTATAATTAATGATCAATGGACCTAACAATAGGTCAAATCATGAAATACCATAGCCCACATAGGCTTGGTTAGCTCACACAATTTGAAATTCATGAAATAGTCACTTTTCGGAAAACTGTCATATGAACGGTCAGACAAGGGCTGCTCAATATATATACGGTTAATACTGGGCCGCGCATGTCCGGAAGACATTAAGACCCATGAACATGATATACGGTCCATACTGGCCGTATTAAAGATATGCGGTCGTCATAGGGCCGCCTATAAGGATATGCGGTCCACTACTGGCCGCACATGCCTGTTTAGCCCTATTCGATCCAAGACTTAAAACCAGCGGTTTAGTCACGTAAAACAAAGTTACTGGAGGTCCAAAGGGTTCTAGCAGGGATATAACAAGATCCCAAGATGATGGTAAGTCCGCCGGATGGAGTGTCCGGGGGTAAGTTCAAGACTAGCACACTAATAGGGCTAACGACTTACTAGAAGTCAGCAACTTAGTCAAACTGTTCTATTGAAGTAAAGTGGCTGTCCAGCAACCTAATATTCATTTTAGTCCTAATTTCATGTCAAATTACCATGGATTATAATTTACATTAAGTCAAATTGCCAAAAGATGAATCAAGATGATAAGGAGAATGAACAAGATCGCGTAGGAATGAATAGCATGCAATTAACAGAAATTTACTTGCATAATTAACCACTTATCATATGAGTTTCTAATTTACTAATTACCATTTATGACAATAAGATGAATCATTTAAAACTAGTATTAAGTCAATTTCTGTCTAGATAAACAGTTCTGGATGAACCTTACATCTGCTGGGCTAACAGGGGGCTGAACGGGGTTGTTCTGGACTGCAGGGAGTTGGGCGGCTGTGTCAGGGCCGCCCATGGAGTTGGGCGGTTCTCTGGGAGCCGCCCATGGGTTGGGCGGTCAGGTAAGAGCCTCCCATCCCCTGGGTCTTGGGTTATGTGGTCACCAGAGGACCTTCCAAGTTATGTGGTCACTTCAGGACTGTTCAACTAGATATGTGGTTAGATGAGGATCGTTCATCCCTTGGGTTATGTGGTTACCAGAGGACCTTCCAAGTTATGTGGTCACTTCAGGACCGTTCAGCTAGATATGTGGTTAGATGAGGATCGTTCATCCCCTGGGTTATGTAGTTACCAGAGGACCATTCAGGATATGTGGCCACTCTAGGACCTTTCATCTAGATATGTGGTTAGTTTGGAACCGTTCATCCCAGGATGTGTGGTTCCTGAGAAACCGTTTAACTAAGACTATACTAGGGTCAAAGTCTAGGCTTGAGTTGTGCGGTCTATTGTAAGACCGTCCATCTCTGGGTGTTTTCCGGTCATCCCTTCCACGTCCGATGAATGCCGGAAGGTTGAGGGTTGAAGGGGTTTGATCTAAAACACTAATTACTCATGCAAACGGACTTGAAACAAGGGGCTTTTGGTACCGTTGGAAAGGTCATGAAAAATACTACCTAACAGCAGGGTCAATTTCATAATTACTTTCTAAAATCATGATTTATAATGGCAGGAACACTAGAAACCCTAATCTTGACATGCTGTTATCAAATCGCGAAATTCTCACAATATACACAATGAAAATTGGGGCTTTATATATCAAAAGAAAGCTTACTCGATGCTGATTCCAACCATATATGACATGCTATATGGGGATCAAGATTAACAACTTGAAATCACACGAAATCACAATTTAACTCAAAAGAATACTTCAAAAAACCAAGTCTAGACATATCCTTACTCAGATCGGAAATTCTCTAAACATGATCCATAAAATTTAGGGCTTTTATAATCAATGGAAATAGCACAAAAAAATCTACAAGATGCATGGATCAATTTTATATTTACTCTCTTAAGTCTCTACTTAAATCGAAGAGGAACAAAGTTAGAACAAAGTTAACCCTAATTTGACATGCTTCTACTAAACCTCAAAATACTCGTAGGATACTTCATGATATTTGAGGCTTTATATATCAAAAGAAAGAGGACTTGATGCTGAACATTTTGATATATTACTTGAGGTTTGAGCCCGAGAGAACCTACCTCAATCAGGGAAGAAAGGAAGAAGAACGGACGCCGACACGTCACCACTAAACACCAGAGATCTCCCTTGATTGATCTCCACTGCGACCGCCGCTGCTACCAAAGGATTCTAGGGTTGTAAAGCTTCATTTTTATAACTCATACACCTTCTGGAGCCTTCGGAGCTGGGAGAATTCGACGGGGCAAGTTAAGTGTTTGAAACGGCACCGCAATGGTTGACCTCACCAAAGCTCGGCCGACACCACGTTTTAGGGTTAGGGTTTCGATCAATTAACAGAGGAGAAATGATCCTTAGATCATGGCATTTCATTTGCCACCAATTTGGGCTCATTTGGTGGAGTATTAAGCTCTAATTTCATGGTTTAAGTTAAGGTTTGGTAAGAGTTAGGTAAGTGTGCACTTTGGGCTTAATCCACTAATTAGACCTAATTACGGATTTTTGTTGGGTCGACCACAGAAGACAAAGTTGTTAAATAAATAGTCCTCAACCCAATTACTATTTTTTTAGATTTTTATAAGATAGTCAAAAATTTCACTAGTTCTATTTACTAAGGAATTAAATATTAAATTCTGAAATTCATTCATTTCAATTAAATTTCAGATTTTTAAAACCGGGGTATTACAGGCCCATTCCCATCCATCTGTGAATCTTCACCTGAGCTGTCTGGAAAGGGGGGAAACAACTATATAAGCGAACACTCAATAGGTAACAATAGGCAAGTGTAAGTAATTAACCAATTAATTACATGTTTATATGAAACGGAAAGAAAAGAAATGACGATCAGATGAAACAACATAAAAAGAAAGTGCTAAAGAACGAAATGGAATACCAATATGGCAGGATGATATAACTACAAGAATTGCAAGTTTATGAACAATATAAATAACATGAAATTGTAGGAGATTGGTCAATAAGCAAGAATATAACCAAGTCGAACACGATTCAAGTAAGAGATTAAGAGATCATTGTCATAGACATCACGCTAGTCATGGACTCGGTGCAATGCCTCACCATGTCATTACAAACTTCCATGGGCACAAGTACTTTTCGGGCGCTCTCCCTAGGACCAGATCGGGCCCCTATGATGCGTTGGCATTGATTGATTGGATCCAAGATCCCAAGTTATCTAGACTTTAATCAAGTTAAAATGGCCAATTACAATCAAGTACAAACTTACCTCGGAACATCCCAAGGCTAAGTTGAAGAGATATTGTCCAGCATTTCTGTCCAGGAGTTCAAGTTATCAAGAACCATCATGTTCTTGGATTCAAAACCATAAAACACGGAGAAAACTCATCTATGGGAGATAGGCGGTCACTACTAGGCCGCACAAGCGCTGGGTGGTCAATTCTGAGCCGCTCAAGAACTGGGCTGGAGATCAGCCTCCATGAGGTCAAGGTTGAACGGACGATTAAGGGCCGCTCAGAAGTTGGACGGTAATTACTAGGCCGCGCAAGTCCGCTGAACGGGCACTACTGGACCGCGCAAGATACAGACGGTCAAAAATAAGCCGTGCAGGGTCAGAAGGTAAGAACAAGATATACGGGCAACATTGGGCCGCTCAATAGAAGGACGGTCCAATATGGGCCGCCTGTAACATGGACGGTCGAATATAGTCCGCGCAACACAGGGCCTATCAATAAGTTGGAAATTCACCCAAGTGGGCTCCCGGGCTACCATAGACAGGGTGGAACTGAACCAGAGTCCAGCCCATTGTCTGTTGGTCGGCCGAGGGCTTGTTGGGCTGATCAATTCGGGGTTTGGTCGAAGATGGATCAAGGATAAATGACCAAGGTTAATTGGCAATAACCAGAATCGAACGGTCTTTGGTTGGCCGCTCAATGATATAGGCAGTCCACTTATGGCCGCGCAATGATATAGGCGGTCCACTTATGGCCGCTCAATCTCTGTCAGGTCCGAAGGCCTTATGTGTAATATCCCGGATCTTTCGGATCCTTCCTCGTGGGTCCCAGATCTGGTTTCTCAGAGTGTCCAGCTCCGTTGTGTCTGAAATTTCGTTTCGGACATTTTTCGTGTTCGGATTGGCGCGATCCGGAGTTGTTTCGGAGGCCCGGAAGCGTTCCGGGGATTTTCCGCGTGTGTTTTCCGATTTTCGGTGTGTATTTCGGTAATTCCATCGGAACCTCACTTCAGGTGAACCGGTTCGTTCACCTGGGCACGAGTGGTACCGTTGCGATCGGTGCGTTCCGAGGATCCTGAAAATGTAATTTTATATTTTTTGATATTTTCTAGAATTTCTGGATTTTCTATAAATACCTCTCTTTTTCTCTCTCTCTTCCCCACCCTCTTCTTCTTCTTCTTCTTCCCTTTCTCCCCACCGTGAGCACCGCCCCCTTCATCTCTCTCTCTCTCCCGTTTGACCGCGGCGGCGTCCCCTCCAGCTGCAGACGGTGTGGGGCGACGGTGTGACGACGTGAGCGATGGCGAGGTGATCGTGGCGGCGTAAAGCTTGTGGGAACCGTGAAGGGACGAGGGTTTTTCAAAGCGTTCTTTGTGATTTCGGCAACGATTCGATTGAGCTTTTGCTCCATTGAGGTAGGGTGATGTTCCCTAGCTCCCCGCCTTTCGTTCCCGTGATTTGTAGGCCGAGGGGAGGCCGAGAGGGGCGTGTTTGAGCGGGTTTGGGGTTTTCCATGATTTGGGGAGAGTTCGCCCGATCTTTTGATTTAGCCTATGATTTCACGTTTTGGTGGCCTAGTATCATGTTAGGGGTCCTCATGGGTCTTTCCCTTTGATTTCCCCCTCTCCGGTGGAGGCATGGGGGCGTGGTTGGATTTTTGGACATTTTCCCGTCGTTTCACCCTCGGGCGGGTGTGACGGTCCTTCCAGTGACCGTCACATCATGTAACGTGCCTAGGTGGATGCGTTACAGCCCTGTGTTGCCAATTGGGGGTCTGTGGGCTGTGACGACCCCTCAATAGACTGCCACAGGCGTGTGACGCGCCTGGGTTGGGCCGTCAGAGGCTTCCCGACTGTTGGCACGACCGTTGGTTTTTGACCGTTGGGGGGGTCAAGGCCTGTGACGCACCAGGACTGGCGCGTCACAGCCTTGTGACGCCCCAGGGAGGGTGCGTCAGAGTTGACGAACCCCAGGTCATGTAACGCTCCAACGTTGGACCGTTACATGCTGTGATGCACCGAGTGGCACGCGTCACAGCTGTTCCTCGTTTGTCTTGTGACGCACCAGGGTAGGCGCGTCACAGTCTGTAACGTACCAGGGTAGGTGCATTTCGTGTGGTTTTCCACCCAGTGTGTGACGCGCCTGCGTTGGGCCGTCAGGTTACTGTGATGGTCTGGCCTAGACCGTCAGAGCCTATGACGCGTCTAGGGTAGACCGTAAGGCTCTGGGCTGCACCGGGAGGTCTGCAGTCCCGTTTCTTGTCCAACTGTGGTCACCGTGCGACGGTACCGGTACGTGGGACGGTCCCCGTACGTCGTCGGATGCGTACGTCATTTTCTGTTGACTTGAGAGTCTACTCCGTCTGTGACCCTCCACTAGTCCTAGCCTGCTTACACGCGTGTGGTCCCACCAGGGAGTGGTGGAGTGGCTACCCTGAGGATGGTTTTTAGACTGGTTTCCGTCGGGCCCCTCGTCGTTAGCCAGAGTCTGGCTACGGGGGAAAATCGGTTAGAGGGCCAGACCTAGGACGCATGGTCTGTGTGTGCACACGTGGTTGGGGGCAGTTGGACCCACGTCGACGGGCGTGACCCCAGCTAGTCACTTGTTTGTGGTTACTGGTTCGGTGTCCGTGCCTCTGGTAGGAGCTACCACGTTAGGCAGTTCACCTGCGGTGCGGTGTGAGTCGTCAAGGGACGCAACCAGCCTTGCTTCTAGTGGGAGGTACTCCTCTCGAGTCGTTGAGTGACAGACTGTCAGTCGTTGTGACTTCGACCTTCGGATTTGGTCGGGTTGACAGCTGTGTTCCGATTATTTCACCGTGGCATGTGTGTCGATTTTCGTGCCGTGAGACTGGTGTTTCGTAGATAACAGGGCTTCCCTTTCCGAGGTACTCGCTTAGCCGCTAGCGTAGTGGTTTCTCGATTGCGAGGAAGGGTTCGAGTGATCCCTACTGAGTCTTGTTCTAAGACTCATTCCCTGCGTGTTTCCACCGTGTTTCAGGTGAGGCACGGCTTCAGGGGAGCGCGTCTGAGGTTCAGCGAGATTTGGGTGCCCAGCGTTAGTGCCAGAGGTCAGAGCCGGGGCATGTCCCGTGTAGCTGTACTTTTCTTTCTTGTCTCTGTACTAGTTGTGGACTACTGTTGCTATTCTATTATTATCTGGTGGACCATGTATTAATTAATTATTACTTATTTCTGTAATTATTTGTGACACTTGTGTAGTCTCCACACCATCCTTCTAACCCTTCCGAGTCTTCGGGCTCGTGGGTGGCGGTACGAGTCTCAGGTTATCGGGCCTTCCCGGTGATCGGATTCTCGGGTCGTTACATTATGGAGTTGGGCGGTCAGTAGGGTGCTGCTGAGGACGTTGAACGGTTGAAGACTGACCGTTCTTAGGTTGAGCGATCAGGGATCTGCCGCGTGCCTTTGGAGACGTAACAGTAGTAAAACAGTAGAACGGTCGAAATCCGGCCGCTTATAAGGATATGCGGTCTGTCGCGAGGCCTATAAGATGCATGAATTTGGGGCTTTTACTACCAAAAGAAAGAGCACGAAAAACTCTATAAGATGCATGAATCAATTTTATGTTTACAGCCTGAAATTGCTACTTAATCAAAAGGGAACAGTTATAACCCTAGATGTGACATGCTTCTAATAAAACCAAAAATTCTCGCAGAACACTTGATAAAATTTAAGACTTTCTACATCAATGAAAAGCTGACACGATGATGCTTCCAACCATATATTATTTGTAGGGTTTGGCTTGCTATCACCTACCTGAATCGGATGAAGAAGGAAGGAGAAAGAAAACCCAAGGCGCTGGTACACGTAGCCCCGAATCGCTGGAGATCTCCCTCGATCCAGCTCCTCTGCAGTCGCCACTGGTTCTAAACGATTCTAGGGTTAGAGAGCTTCATTTTTATAGGTCACACGCCTTCTAGAGGGTTCTATGTGCGAAGTATTCGTCCACGCAAGTTGGGTTGATGCGAACGCCGCCGTAATTGTTGACGCGATCCAATCTCCACCGATTGCATCTCCTAGGGTTAGGGTTTCGGGAGATTAAGAGAGAGAAAGTGATCCTCTCATCCTGACCTTTCATTTGCCACTGGTTTGGGCTCATTTGATGGAGTATTAGGTTCAAATTTTACGTTTCAAGGTATAGTTAACTAAGTGTTTAATTTGGACTTAATCCATAAATTCGGCCTATTTACAGATTTTATTTGGGTTGGTCATAGAAGACAAGTTTGTTAAACGTGTTATCATCTACAAGAATATAATTTTTTAGAATTTTTATAAAATAGTTAAAATTTAACTTATTCTATTTATTGAGGAATTTCTAATTAATTTCTTGAAAAAATCGGGGTATTATACCCTCTCCCACTTAAGGAATTTAGTCCTCCAAATTCAATGCACTTAATAATAAAAGGAGGGAGTGAGATAGCTCACCTAGAATAAGTCAGGGTACTGCCTCCGCATAGTATCTTCTGACTCCCAAGTAGCTTCTTCAATTCCACGCCGACTCCACTGCACTTTAACCATCAGTATGGAATGATTCCTGAGTTGCTGTTGCTTCCGATCCAGAATCTTGATCGGTTTTTCTTCATAAGTCAGATCTTCCTTCAATTCGAAGTCCATATGCTGAATAATGTGAGTGGGATCATACACCTATTTCCGTAACATAGACACATGGAAAACATTGTGTACTCCAGATAACTGAGGTGGTAGTGCCAAACGGTAAGTAACCTCCCCCACTCTTTCTAGAATTTTGAATGGACCAATGTATCTTGGACTCAGTTTGCCCTGAATACCAAACCTTCGAATCCCTCTCATAGGAGAAACCTTTAAAAACACATGCTCACCAACCTGAAATTCCAAAGCTCTCCTCCTGGTGTCGGCATAACTCTTCTATCTTGATTGTGCTACTTGCAACCGATCTCTGATAATACGGATGTTCTTGGATGATTTAGAAATGAGATCTGGTCCAAGCCATTGCTTCTCACCTACCTCGTCCCAACATAACGGGGATCGACAGCTTCTACCATACAAAGCTTCAAATGGATCCATCTGAATGCTGGCCTGGTAACTGTTGTTGTAGGCGAATTCAACCAATGTCAAGTGATCACTCCAACTACCTCCAAAGTCAATCATGCAGGCTCTAAGCATATCTTCCACTATCTGGTTGGTCCTTTCAGTCTGTCCGTCTGTTTGTGGGTGGAAAGCAATATTGAAATTCAGACGAGTTCCCAAGGACTCTTGCAATCCTTTCCAAAAATGAGAAGTGAACCTGGAGTCTCTATCAGACACAATGCTGACTGATATACCATGTAGTCTTACCACTTCCTTCATATACAAAGCAGCCAAGACATCAACTGTCCATTTAGACCTAATAGATAAGAAATGAGCAGATTTTATCAATCTGTCGATAATCACCCATATTGCATCAAATCCACTACGAGTCCTAGGTAGACCCATAATGAAATCCATGCCAATGCTCTCCCACTTCCATTGGGGTATATCAAGGGGTTTCAATTTCCCTGCTAGTCTGAAATGCTCAGCCTTGACTTGCTGACAAACCAAGCATCTACTTACGAAGTCCGCAACTTTCATTTTCATATTCGGCCACCAAAAAGATCTTTTCAAATCCTTAAACATCTTAGTACCTCCAGGATGAATGGTGTATCTGGATCTATGAGCTTCCTCGAGGATCTTACTCTTTATCTCAGCTACATCGGGTACATAAGTTCTTCCCTGAAATAACAATCTTCCATCATCAGCCATCATGAAGTCAGGTCTGTTACTCAAGCTTCCCTTGATCTCTACCAACTCTAGGTCATCATCTTGCAGAGACTTGATTTCCATCAATAATTCGGGCTTAAGTTGAATCTGAGCAATCATAACCAGATCCTTGTCAACATTAAGATCCAAACTAGCTAACTGCTCCATCAATTTCCATTCTTGTAACATGAGGCTTGACAACTTAGCTATAGGCTTGCGGCTTAAGGCATCTGCCACAACATTACCTTTTCCAGGATGATACTCAATGGAGAATTCGAAGTCCTTCAAATACTCCAGCCATCTTCGCTGCCTTATATTGAGTTCCTTCTGAGAAAATAAATATTTCAAACTCTTATGATCTAAAAACACCGTAAATGCCTCTCCATACAAGTAGTGCCTCCATATCTTCAAGGCGAACACCACTGCTGTTAGATCCAAATCATGAATAGGATAATTCTCTTCATGCTTCCTCAACTGCCTAGAAGAATAGGCTATCACTTTCCCGTGCTGCATGAGTACACACCCTAAACTAATACATGAAGCATCAGTGTATACAACAAAACCTCCTTCTCTAGAAGGTAAAGCCAAAACAGGTGTAGTAGTCAAACATTCCTTCAAGGTCTGAAAGTTTCGCTCGCAATCTTTTAACCAATCAAATTTGATCTCCTTGCGGATTAATCTTGTCAGAGGTACCGTAATTTTGGAGAAATCTTGAATAAACCTTCGGTAGTAACCTGCTAGGCCTAGGAAACTTCTCACTTCAGTCACATTAGTAGGCTTATCCCAATTCTTTACTGCATCTACCTTCGAAGGATCAACAGAAATACCTTCTTTTGTGATGATATGTCCTAGAAAGGACACCTCTTGCAGCCAGAAATCACACTTACTAAACTTGGCATATAACTGATGATCTCTCAATAGTTGCAATGCCATCCTCAAATGTTCAGCATGCTCCTCCTCACTCTTAGAATAAATCAAGATGTCATCAATGAACACCACGACCCATTGATCAAGATAGGGCCGAAACACATCGTTCATCAGCTGCATAAAAGCTGCAGGTGCATTCATTAGCCAAAAAGGCATTACTACAAATTCGAAATGCCCATACATGCTGCGGAAGGCTGTTTTATAGATATCCTCTTCCTTAATTCATAATTGATGATATCCAGATCGAAGGTCGATCTTAGAAAAATACTGAGCTCCTGCTATCTGATCAAATAACTCATCAATCCTTGGCAATGGATATTTATTCTTGATAGTCAATTGGTTCAATTACCGATAATTGATGCACAACCTCATCGAACCATCCTTCTTCCGGACGAATAATACAAGGGCTCCCCACGGGGAAGTACTTGGATGAACGAACCCTTTCTCAAGTAATTCCATCAACTGCTGCTTTAGTTCCCTTAGCTCCGCGGGAGACATACGATAAGGAGCTTTGGAAATAGGAGTCGCACCAAGAATTAGATCAACATAAAAGATAACTTCCCTTTCAGGAGGAAGTCCTGACAGTTCCTCAGGAAAGACATCTGAAAAATCTCGGACGACAGAAAAGTCCTCAATCTCAATCTTCTGCTCAGGGGTCATATAAACAAAGGCTAGAAAAACCTTACATCCTCTCCTAATCAGCTTATCAGCTCGAAGAGCCGAAATAAGTGGAACAAACTTATGGTGTCTAATTCCTATAAAAGAAAGTCCAGGGTGTCCAGTGAAAGACACAGAACTAGATCTGCATTGAACATTGGCCTCATACTTAGCCAACCAATCTGCTCTTAGGATTACATCATAATCCTTCATGTCCATACAAACTAAATCAGCTGGCAGGTTTTGTTCATTGATCATGACCTTACTAGAAGGATAGAAATACTTAATTGCTAATCCGGAACCAATAGGGGTTGAACTCTCTAACGGAGAATTCATCAAAACTGGCTTCACAGCTAAAGACTTCACAAATCTCCGAAAAATAAAAGAATGAGTGGCACCAGTATCAAAAAGAAGAAAAGCTGATTTATCATGTATAATAAGAGTACCTTCGACGAGTCCACCCTCCTCAGCGGGTCCTGCCTCGTCTTCTTGTAGAACATGGAGCTTGTCTTGCTGCTTCTTGATTCCTTACGGTTTCACCGGGGTAGCTTGCTCAGATAAAAGAGGACACTCGGGAATACAGTGGTCCCTACTGCCACAATGTAAACAGGCGCCCAGCTTGCGCCAGCACTCCTCCATCTTGTGACCTGGACGGTCACAATACTTGCATACGCCCTTGAATGGAACAATAGGGCCAGGGTTCTTGTCTTTATTCTTCGGCATCTTGCCCTTCCATGAACCAGACCCGCTAATGGGCCTCTTCCCGCCATGACCGAGCATGATACTCCCTGAACTAGTATGGTGTTGTTCTTTCTTAACACTCTTCCCACAGATTCTCTCTGTCATTTCTAAAGTATATTCCAATACTTGAGCCTTTCTCACCATCTCGGAATAAGTTTGAATTTCCATTGGTGCCAACTGGTTGATACTGTAGCTTCAGCCCATTAAGAAAGCGCTTAGCCTTCATCTTCTCGGTAGATATCAAGTGAGTAGCATAACGAGATAGCTGAGAGAACTGAGCTTCATATTCAGCTACGGATAGATTTCGTTGCTTCAAAGCAGTAAACTCAGCCACCTTCTTCTCTTGTACTCTATCAGAAAAATATTTACCATTGAAGAATTCCTCGAACTCTTCCCATGTGACTTGTCTATCACCAAGGGTAGCCTTCACTGCGTCCCACCATGTCCTCGCATCACGTTCAAGTTGAAAGGTCGACAAGAGGACACGTTCTTGATCGATGCATTGCATCACTTCAAAAATCATCCCTATCTCTTCAAGCTAGTGCTCGGCTTCATCAGGGTCAGTCGAGCCATCAAATCGCGGAGGATTCATCCCATGAAAGTTCCGATAAAGGTCGCCAGTGCCATGGTTTGCATCTCCTCCTTGGGCCACTTGTTGCAAAGCTTGAGTAAGTCCTTGAACCGTACGCTGCAAGTTCCTCCATTCCGCGCATTCTCCTGCCATTGCAAAAGCCTACACGTGGAATAGGTTATGTTAGGTTCAATTAAGAATGGATAATCATGCAATTAGATTAATAACTCATCCCCAGTCTTCTACCCAAATCTCACCAGGTTGGGTCCTTAGACTTATAACAAGGTTATAGGTCCTATGATAAAACTTAGGCTCTGATACCACCAAACTGTCACGCCCCGACGTGGAATATCGGGACTGGTGATGCGGGACGGACACGGGAACCGATCCTAAGTGATGCGGACCTCGGACACTAAATGCGGACACGACCAACAACATACAACAATGGAGACGCTTTGGCCCGACACTAAGAGTTCCTATGGGCTATACGTCGCTAACAGAAACGCAAGCTCACTCATCGTCCCAAGCGAGGGGAAACGCGGATCCGCGCGGTTGAGAAACCGGCAGAGTCAAGGGTGGTCGACTCACTTCCGTGCTCGGATCGAGCCACGGGACGGGTCACTCTCTTGCTCACAGCGGTGACATGGACTCACGGGCTAGGTTCCTATCGCACTCAGCAGCGGCACACGACCATATACTAGCTAAGCAAGTAAATGCTAAGAAGTCGAGATCGTTACCTCCACGCTCCCGGCGTGGGGAAGACAACCCCGGTCAATCCTGTACTCCCGGTTAAACAAATACACTACAGTACGAAGATTTGACTCACTCCACGCAGGGAGGTAATAGGTCACATGTGGGGCCCGGGAGTAGCGGGAATTGGGTTGACGGGCAGTATCTTGATGTCATCCGTCGGCGCCGAAACCCGCGTTTTAGTGCTGTCCGGATGGCGCGATCTACGGGTTCATGGGGCCCACGTGCTGCTCAACCCTCCGGACCTGACGGGGTGGGTCCCGCTGTGATGGAGACACCTGGAGGTGCGCCTCCCTGGACGGCGACAGGGCTGGAACGCCGGTCGGAGGCCGGGCGGCTCCGATCACCACTTGTCGGAAGTGCTATCCACGGATCTGCAACCTCTATTTTCTGGCGCACGACCCGGCGAGATCGGCTACTGCGATCAGCACCAATGTCGGATCGACACGAAACCAGCGCCGTTGGAATGCTGACTTGAAATCCTTCGACCCTATGGGACTCAAAAAAATTCACCGGAGTCGTGCTTCTGATGGGCGATTTTAGAACCGGCATGTTCTCAGTGTTAGATCTGACTGGGAAGAAACTGAGTTTCCTGAGAGTCGGGGTTGACCGCGAGGTAGAACTCCGAATCAGAAGATGAGCTCTTCATGAAAGTTGTAGAGGGGAGAGAGAGGAAAACGGAAATAATTTTTATAACCGATTTGGTGGAGGGTTGGATGGGAAAAGATATTTTATACTGGCGGGTAGTCGGATCTGGACAGAGGCAGATAGAACAAAGTGGGATCTGAAAGTGATTTTTAGAAAATAGGTGAAGGCCTTTAGAAATTTCACGAAAATTCTTGGATGGAGGGGGTGTTGAACAGAACCTCCAGTAAAATTGGGAGATCAAGAAAAAATCAATAAGAGGTCCGAAGAGGGAAATTCATAGCTACTATGAATCTGGACTGAAAGATGGCAGATCTAGGTGGAAAGTAAGAACGAAAATGGAAAATTACAAAATGGAAGCTAGAAGCCCAACCAAATTTTCTGGGATGTGGTGAAGGCCCCTGGAACTTACCCTGAAAGCTTGAGCTCCAGATGAACTCATGGATGAGAGCTAAAAATCTGAGAATGGCCTACTGACATTTGATTGACAGAATACCGACGGAGGCGATGCAACGACGGCTTGATGGCGGCAGCGGCGGCAACGACAAACTCCACACCAGATAGATGAGGCTTTCCACCTCAGAACACAGCCTTCCCAGCTACAAGAAGAAGAGAGGAGAGAGAGAGAGGGGCGGCCCTTGCTCCTTTGGAGGAAATTCAAGATTTTCTTTGCATTAATTCCCTTCAAAATGAAAATACAAGCAATATATATGAAATACAAAAAGACATCAACTAACCCTAGATCTAGGGTTGGGGGGGGGTAAAAGAGGGAGTCCACATTTTATTCCTCCATGTGGTTTGGACCAAATTAAAATAAAAATACAAACCAAATAAAATACATTAAAAGAGGGGAGCCCCCTTGACTTTGGGTGGTTCCACTTTGGACTTTGTTAACCTCTTGTCCCCCCCTTGGTCCAACTCTTCTAGAAGCCCACAATGGAAGGTTGACTGACCCCACATGGGCCCTAGAGGTGAGGTGGATCAATGGGAGAAGGGGTAGGGGGCCCGCGGGACCTAGGTGGTCCCAAATTACAAATAATCCCCTGTTACAATCCGAATTACAAACCAAATAAAATACACACTACACACAAACAAGTCCAATGAATACTATAAATACCAAGACTCAAGGGAGAGTCTCCAGGCTGTCTCCGAGCCAGATGGAAGCCGATGTAGCCTGAGTGGTGCTCTGCGTACGATACATACGGCTCGCCAGTTCGTGCTTCTCGCTTGCTCTGGTGTCCGCACCAATTCTCTCCGGGTGGGAGAAACTCGACCCTGTCGAGTAAGGGTCTGCATCGCTCTGGTAGCGCTCAAGTAGATCCAGATCTATCTGCTGTAACTCTCCACGGGTGATCCAAGTATCCTCAGTGGCGGGTCGCCCTCTCCATCACACTAGGTAGCGCGGGTAGGATCCACTCCTGGTAACTGTCACCTGCTCATCCAGTATATAATCGATATGCTCTCGCTGCTATGGAAATGGGGCCGGTGGTGGACACTCAGGTGTGGGATCACTCTCAATGGGAAGAGATGGCTCAAAAGGCTCACTAGGGATCACCGCTGGGTCCCTATATGCAACTAGATCCGACACATTGAAAGTTGAGCTTATACCATATTCCTCGGGCAAGTCCACAACATACGCATTAGACCCACCACGTTTCAACACTCTAAATAGACCGGCTCCGCGAGCTTGCAATTTCTTTACGGTTCCAGAGGGAAACCGTTCAGGTCTTACCCTGATCATGACATATTCACCCTCTCGGAACTCACGGTGGTGTCGATGAGCATCGGCTAACTCCTTATACCGTGCATTGCTGGCCTCAATGTGATGACAGATGTCGTCATGCAAACTCCAAACATGCCTAGCAAAAGACTTGGCAGACTCAGACGCTCGTGCATGAATGGGCATGGGAACAAGATCCACTGGCTTCCTAGGCCTACGACCTGTGACAATCTCGAATGGACTCATACCGGTAGACCTGTTAACCGAATCATTATATGCAAATTCTGCCAATGGTAATTGTGAGCGACGTCACGCGGTTCGAGGAGCGAAGAAGACGCGGAGTGCGCGGGCTCCTTTTGTTTGCTGCAACACAGAAATAAGAGAAAAGAGAAGGGGCCACCACGGGAGATTGCTCCGGCGGGGCGAGCGGGACAAATGTAATATAGCAAGATATGGGGGTTAAACGGCCATAGCGGGAAGTGACTCGCCGCGGCCTTGGGGGGACGGGAATGGTGCAGAAATCAAATAACAAGAATTGAAACGGCCATTGGGGAAGTGACTCGCCGCGACCTCGAGAATATGAGTAGATAAGAATATAACAGAATATAAGGAGAATATAAAGAACGGGAATTTAAACGGCCATTGGGGAAGTGACTCGCCGCGGCCTCGAGAATATGAATAGA
Organism: Amorphophallus konjac; assembly: GCA_022559845.1. Lineage (NCBI taxonomy): Eukaryota > Viridiplantae > Streptophyta > Magnoliopsida > Alismatales > Araceae > Amorphophallus > Amorphophallus konjac. The sequence goes on from CM040125.1 coordinate 348,358,782, forward strand.
TAAGAATATAACAAAATATAAAGAGAATATAAGAACGGGAATTTAAACGGCCATTGGGGAAGTGACTCGCCGCGGCCTCGAGAATATGAGCAGATAAGAATATAACAGAATATAAAAAGAATATAAGAATGGGAATTTAAACGGCCATTGGGGAAGTGACTCGCCGCGGCCTCGAGAATATGAGCAGATAAGAATATAACAGAATATAAAGAGAATATAAGAACGGAAATTTAAACGGCCATTGGGGAAGTGACTCGCCGCGGCCTCGAGAACATGATGTGATCGCCAGGGGCCAAAAGACCCCAAAATAAGGAAAGTGATCACGCCTACCTCAAGAGCGGGAGATGGCGGGTTGCTTCTTCCTCCCCCTTCGGCCAGCCGACGGAGAGGGCCTTCCTTGGGTACCATTGCAAAACAACGACAAACAAGTAACGAGTGGATTAGAAATATGAAGGTGTAGTATTCAAATCCTTGCGATAAAAATAACGAAATGATGGCAAGACACACACCTGGTTGGTGTTGTCTTTTAAACCCCTCTCGGATACGAGTAGGAGGAAAATACTTATGATGAATGGCGATTATGCCGACGTAGGAATAGAAAAAAGACTCCCTTATAAGGGGGATGGAGGATGCGATATGATGAATGCAAGATATCTATGAAAGAAAAGGAGAGAGTGGCTTATTGGATGGCCGATAGTGAGATCCGGCGGAGCTTCGATAGCGTAGGGACGACGTGGAAGTACGGTGGACGAGGACAGCCTTCCTCCTGCGAGCGCGGGCACCCGAGAAGCCGACAGAACCTCCACCTACAAAAGACCCCACGGGTTAGAAATGACTCCGGTAGCCTCTGGGCTCCGGCAGCCTATCGGATCTCTTAGAAGCTCCATCAGAACTGAGGGGGTGGGCCACTATTTATAGGGCTCCAGAGGGTGGAGGCGTCCAGGACCCTGGACACCTCAATCAGGGCCGAAGTAATATTTTATTATATTTTTATTCATTTTTTTTGAATATTTTCGTGGAGGCGTCCAGGATCCCGGACGCCTCAATAAAGGCCCACCGAATTCCACCGAAAGCCGCACGCGGTTTGGCACAACGCGTGATTTTGTGAGCGGCACCTCATGATTCGGAAATGGGCGCGTCCAGCTGTCTGGACGCTTCCACAATTTGGACTTTTTCACACACGACAAACCGACGATCGGTGGGCGGGGCCCCGTGAGCAAGGTGATGGAGGCGTCCAGGGTCATGGACGCCTCCATAAATATATTATTTTTATTTGATTTTTGTTTTATTTTTTTATGATTATTGATATTATTTTTATTGTTTTTGCATTGATGGAGGCGTCTAGGCAAGTGGACGCCTCCATGATTTTGATTTTTTTTTATTTTTTGGTCATTGATGGAGGCGTCCAGGCGCCTGGACACTTCCATGATTTTGATTTTTTTATTTTTTTTGTCATTGATGGAGGTGTCCAGGCGCCTGGACACTTCCATGATTTTTCACGGAAAAATTCAAAAAAATGTAAAAAAATTCATAAAAATAGGAAATCACCAGAGTAATTAAAAATGTGAAGGCCGCCTTGGGATATCATAGTGTAATATGAGATTTACTCACGGTAATGTCAAGAACGACGTGTCTACAGCTGCCTCGCCTAGGCGTCTGCTTTGCAAGGGAGTGACACGTAATGGAATGGTATCGAAGTGGAGTGAAATGGAGTGGGAATGGACTGATAAGTTGATGCCAAGGTGTGATGAGACACGCTTTTGAAATTACTGTTTGAAAATTTTCTTGGAGTTTCAGTGAGGCGACCTTGAAGAAGGACTTTCAAATTTTGACGATTGCTTGGACAGGGTTAAAATAAGGGAGGGTGAGATGTGCACTAGGGCTGTCAATGGGCCGGGCCGGCCCGATAGGCCCGCGGGCTTGGCCCGATTTCGGGCCGGGCCGCAAGGTCATTTTCGGCCCGCGGACTTTTAGTCGGGCCTAAAAGCCCGGCCCGACTTGACCCGCGGGCCGGGCTCGGGCTTGGAGTTTGGCCCGCGGGCCGGCCCGGCCCGTTTTTTTTTTTCCCACATCAAAATTTAAAAATTATTTAGTTAAAACTATGCTATTTTACTTAATGATAAATTTTAAAACTCTCTTTTTACACAAATTATGTAATTAATATCAAATTTTTAATTAATTTAGTGAGATTATATGCTTTATATTATTATTTTTTTATTTTTATTATTTTATTTAAGTTGTCGGGCCGGGCCGGGCCTTAGTCGGGCTTTGAAATTTTTACATAATGTCGGGCCCGACCCGGCCCGGCCCGACATAAGTCGGGCCCGGGCCGGGCTCGGGCCTTAATGTTGAGAAGTAGGGCCCGGGCCGGGCCGACCTAAGCCCGGCCCGGGCCCGGCCCATTGACAGCCCTAATGTGCACTCAGGCACGAAAATAAAGGAGACCAACTTCTCGGTGTGGAAGTACCTGGGTCATAAACCTGCAGGTTTCACCTTTGGGGAGCTGTTACCAGCCAATGTGGAAGTGCTGCGGCCAAGGTGGGTCAAACAAAGCAAAGGAATATCTGAGGGTCTGTCCAAACAAGGGTCTCCTTTGGAAGAGCAGCGTAGGGCCGCTTCAAGGAAACTCAATATTTCATTCGGAATGGAATATCTCATATTTGTAAGAATTGGAGCACAACGGCTTTCACAATAGAATCACTCGAATGATCTTCCGCAATAAATTCAAAGTCCTATATGAATGCATGCTGGGTTTAAAGAAAAATCTAAAACAAACTAAAATAAAAACTAGCCAATGATAATATTGTCAACTCGTTAAGAATGGGTCAGGATACCGATCCGGTGAGCTGATACTGGGCTGGGGCCCGTTTATCCGCGCACCAACTCACTGAATGGAACCGTCGTCCCCATGCTACCACAAGTTAACGGCCTATCCGTACAACCCAAATTCTTCCGGGATCATCACTGTTTTTGTTGAAGGGGAACTCAAATCCCAGATTCGTTCGGGCCGCGAGGTCCTTGACATGTTCTAGTAGCGTAGGTATCATATAATACGATGCATGACATGGTGGGACCAACCATCGAAAGGTGGGACAGGAGATAGGACAAAGACGTCCGTTAGTAAAACCTGCACAGACCAGCATAGGTTAGTAACATCAGAAAGTAGCAGATTTATAACAGAATCACACCACAGTATAAGGGGGTCTAGACAAAACTCTGACGACTGACCACTGTAGCGCCTCTCCTTTCCTACACTTCTTCTCTTGCACCAAGTTGTTTCGAGGCATGCCTTACGAGACTTTTGCCCTGGACAGAAGGGAACTACTTTGCACGGAGGGATTCTGTTGCTTTCTTTTGGGCGCGTCCAGGCGCGAGGACGCGTCTTAACCCTCGAATTCAAATTTAAAGCGCCGGGCGGCCTTTCTTCTCTCGTGCCTTACCCGCAAATGAGCCCGCCTTCCACCGAAACTCGCTTGTCCGTCTTCGTCTTCTTCCCCTCGATCGATGGAGTTTGGTGGGCCGGACCATGGTGAAGGTGGAGAGGGACGAGGGACTCCTCAAGAGCACGGAACGACGTCCATGGAGGAGGAAGGGCCGCTTCGGGCCCCCGAGGGACCCGAGGGGCCCGATGTCGCGGAGGGAGGTGAACACAGTCTGGTAGGTCCTCGGATCTTCTCCTTTGATCCATTTTGAGTTTTGAAGCGAGCCGTGGGGGGAAAAGGTTTCGGCGAGTGTTGCACTCAAATGATGGACGCGTCCTTGACAGGAGACGCGTTCTTGTTATGACGCGAGGCCCTTCTTTCTTGATGCAGGACATGGCAGAGACCCCGGGTTTGGCCGATGAATGGGCGAGTGCAAATGAGCCGAGCCGTGTCAGGAAGGAGAGTCGCGGCAAGGCGAAGCTCGAGGATTGGCACATACGTCTCCCTGGACAGCAAGGGGGCGTACTGGTGCAGGATAGTGCCGACTTCCTGCGGCAACAGAGAGAGAGTTACGTGGGTCTTCCCCGAGCCGGGGATACACGTGACGTCAACGGGTCGCGTGCCCAATTAGCCGAGGTCAGGCGGCAGCTGGCTGCCACTCAACAGGAACTATCGCTCCTGGTAAGCTAAGTGCTGCATTTTCTATTTTTAAATGTGGAGCTTAGCTGACGGCTGTTGTTTGTTCGTTCCAGCGTGCCCAGCAGACAGCGATGGTGGGAGTGGCTGGCGGCGCATCTTCCAGTTCCTCGGCCCCTTTTCTTGAGATTGCCTCCCTCCGGGAGCAACTTACCGGTGCGGTGGCTCGGGCTGCCCGGGCGGAAGAGGAGCGTGATGCCTGGGTGGCGACTGTAGCAGAGCTGCGACATCGCGGTGAGGAGAGACCTTCTCCAGACATCCTGGAGTTAAGGGTTCTTCTGCAGATGACGAGGAGAGAGACAGAGAGAGAGAGTCGAGAGAAGGGCCGAGTGTCAGCGGGATCAGACCGAGAGGAGGGCCTTGGAGGCCCAAGTGAGGGAGCTCCAGCTGGGCCTTCAGGCCATCGTGCAGAGGCTAGGAGGGATGGAGACGCGCTACGAGAGAGCGCGAGAGTTCGGGGAGCGACTGCGCCAGTCTGGTCGCTTTGCCGCTAGTGGCTTCTTCGCCACGCCAGGGGAGGAGCAGCGAGTCATTGCTGTGGAGCCGGCGCCACGAGGCGAGGCGGGTGCTACTGCACGGGGATCCAGGAGGCTTCTGAGGGACCCTCACCTCAGGGGAGAGGAGAGGGATGTCTAGAGGGACGAGCACGAAGATAATGACACGAGTTGGCGAGCCAGTGGACCCGCCTCATCTCTATGATTGTAGTGTTTATGACAGCTTATGTAGAATTATGAATGGAGTGATTTGATTTTCTGCTGCTTGTTTGTTCTCTTGTGCGTTCCTTCTTCCCTACACTTCTTCTCCTTTGCACTGTTCCCATGTGATGGGTCTACCGAGACTCCACCCCAAGCGGAGAATCGCGTCTTGTTGTGACCATTTTCCACGGGAATCTGCCGTCGAAGTCAATAATGACGGCCCTAGTCCCTTTTCCCGGATATTGTGTCAAATTTTGCGGACGTCCTCCAAAACATGATAGGGTATCCCTAGACAACATAGGGGGCTAGTCGTCATATTCTTCGTTCAATCAATCACCCTGTGCGAGCGGTGAAGTGACACACGGGACCGCATGGTAGGTTCCTCATCGCGAGGGCTATCATTAAAGGTGATGGAGGCAATCTTGGCCTACACTCCTTCCATTTCTATAAATTCTTGTCCCTTTTATCCTCCCAGGTATATCGAGAGCTAACCCGAGGAGCACAAGTTCACGGGAGAGTAGGAGTTCAAAATTCCGAGAGTTGGATGGAGGGTGAATCTTCCCACTCCTTGAAGAGAAGCAGGTCCAGTGGTAGTAGTTCCAGGAGGCTTTCGGACCTCGAAGGGCACTTCAGCGAAAGGGCCCAATCACAACTCGTAAGCTGAGCTTTCCTGCCCTTTTCTCATTCTTTCTTCCTTCCTCTTGACAACACCCTTCTCCATTTCTTATTCACGCACAGAGTGTGATGAAATCACACATTTCATGGGAGTTAGCAGTGGCCGCATACAGGGGTCTCCCGGATTTTCAGAAGGCCAGGCTAGACGTGATGGGATTTGGTGCCTTTCTTCGGATCGAGCCGATCCAGCTCGACCTGGTCCTGATCCAAGCCTTGTGTGAGAGATGGGACCCAGTGAGTCGGGCATTCCTGATGCCCTGGGGACACATGGTGCCCAGCTTGGAGGATGTGGTCTGGATCACAAGCCTGAAGGTGGAGGGCGAGGTAGTGACCGGGGTCACTTATGCGGATTACCGAGAAGGTGCTCGGAAGCTACTGGGTTTGGACCTAGATGGTCGAAAAAATAGGTCGGTAGCTAGGGCGTCCCTCATGGATGCATTAGGGCTCACCGACACTCGTTGGCGGGACGATGAATCCTCAGAAGAGTTCATGGAAAGGATGGAAATAGGATGCCGTGCCATGTACTGCACAGATTTTGGCAACTGGGAAAGATGCAACATAGATTTGAGGAGATTTCCCCTCTTCCTTTTGGGGAGATTGGTACTGAGCTCGAAAGGGGACGGTATCCAATGTCGCTTCCTGGAGCTGCTATCAGACCTTGAAAGAGTAGGATACTATGCCTGGGGAGCTGCCATGCTGGCACACTTGTTTGCAGGCCTGTTCCAAGAAGTGGATCACGAGATGACTGTGAGTGGTTTCACACCATTCATCCAGGTATTTTTGGTTTTGTTTGTTATATATATATTTTTTTCTTATTTTTGCAAGGTACTGATGACCTGCACCGAGCAGCTGTGGAGCTATTATTACCTCCCCATGGGGAGAGCTCGGCATTGGCGACCCGCGATGGTGCCGCTAGCCAGGCGGTGGGAACCCATCATGAGTGCGGCACCCCTAACCTACCAACTGATGGTGGTAAGGCGGGAGCTACAGGAGTTCCCTGCAGCGATGGTAAACTGGAGACCCTACTCAGACATGGTCGATGCCGACCAGCCGTGGGTTCTAGCAAGTCGTGCCCGGTTCGGACGGGAACTGTGGATGCACTGCATGAATGAAATTGAGCCGCTTCGGCTACGATTGGTTATGAGGTCCTTGGGACTGGCTCAAGAATGGGTGGATTCAGCTGCGCCACCTCGCGTTGGGAGAGAGACGCGAGGACCGGCGACCTGCATTGACTGGCGCGTGCGGTTCCCCGAACAGTACGAAGACTGGCAACGGGGTGGCATAATCGTGGAAGCGCAGGCACGGGATAGCGAGGATTACCTGCGTCTATACAAGACAAGGTACGCAGAGCGGTTCTAACCCCGGGGACTTGCAGAGGTAGGTTTCCCCTTTTTCTCTTTTCTTCTTTCTCCTTTTTTTTGGTTTTCTGGTGAAAATGCTGACTCGTATGGCTGCAGGATGTCCGGGATGCCATGATAGTGACTTTACAAACTCGCTTGGCAGAGATGGAGCAACGGTTGGGCGATGCCCGCGGAGCTACGAGCACCTTGGTAGGTGTACTGTGCGTTCCTAATTAAAACCGCAGATTCCAGATGTTGGCTGCTAATTCACGCGGTCGTAGCATGCTCAGATTGGCGCGGCTTCCCCAGCGATGGGAGTAGGTGGTGCCTCTTCCAGCTTGTGGATTCCCACCTCAGAACTTGACTTACTTCATGAGCAACTTGCCCACGCCACGCAGCGTGCTGCGGAGGCAGAAGGGATGCTCTGTATACAGGTAAAAGTTTCAGTGTTGAGTTCTCTTTGTTTACGCCTTATCGCGTATCTGAGATGGTACACTCGACGGGAAAAGGAGACGGAAGAAGCGCTTGCCCAAGCTGCGCAGAGGGAGGCTGGGATAGCAGAACTGGAGAGGGAACTGCGGCGTCATCCTGATGACGACTCCTCTAGGGATGCCGTGGAACTGAGGATCACTCTCCAGTTGGAGAGGGAAGACCGTGAGAGAGAACGTGCAGAGAGAGAAAGAGACGCAGAGAGAGAAAGAGCCAACAGATTGATTGAAAGGGAGGAACGAAGGGCCACGGAGGCCCAACTATTCGAACTCCGAACCAGCCTTGGTCTTGCTGAACAGTGGCTGAGAGATGGTGAGGAGCGCTACCGAAGAGCACGAGAGCATGACTTTCACGTTGGTAGCTTCTCTGCTGTTTCCGTGGATCAACGCCGGTGTGTGGGAATAGGAAGGGGAATACAGAGCGGTAGGAGTACCGCTTTTCGTAGTTGGGTAGCACCCTTGAGAGCGTTTTGCCCGGAGAGTAGTGGGACGAGTGATGCAGAGAGAGAGGGCGGAACTTGATGTAATTTTTTATTCTGGAAAGGAATAAAATACAAGATTTGGTCTGTTTGGTTTTCACCTTTACTTTTGTCGCCTCGAATCCCTGCACACATCACTGAAACAAACAAATCAGAATTTCTGTTCTGACTTGGCCCCTTGCTCAATAAGCAAATGGTCACTGTGACTGTCCTTGATAACTGGTCAAGGGGCCAAGCCTTTATTTAGCGAAGGCAAGGGAAAGATGCGGTGATGATAAATGCGACAGGCAAGCACACGAATGCAAGCGGTATTAAAAGTGAGATGCTGCACGCAAATGTAATCATGTAAAATTGATTTGTTTTCTTTTTTATATTTGGCATTTTTTCTGTTTTATCATAAAAAAGATTTTTTTGTTTGCAAATATGTACATTTTCTTTTTGTTCTTTTTTGTTGTTTTTATCATTTCAATTTTTTGTTGCTAACGCCTGGCAAGCACCCAAATGGCACCTAACCTACGTGAGAACAGGGGTTTCTTACTAACCTCTCAGGTATCTTAAGTGCACATCTAGGTTGATTTGGGCCTCTAGACCACTCGAATGATGATCCCGCCAGCTAAGACTTACCCTGATGACAATACCGTCATGCCATGCTTAGGCTCCCAGTCGCTTCCGACCACAGGGATTCACCCAAAAGGTGTTTGAGGTAAGAGATTTGTCCGACCCGGGTCTGTTTCCTCACAACTCTAGATGGTATATGATGGAACACCCTGGAACCCCAATGACCAACCGCGTGACGCTGACCTGGAATCAGACGCCGTTGCACCCATAGGTGACGCGCTTGCATTGGCCTAAGCCCAAGGTTAAACAAGAAGACATCAAGGTGGTAAACAGGGGTCTTGACCAGCCAAAAACACGAAGACTCCTTCGCAGCGATAGCTTTTGCTTTTCAAAGTAGGCAACCAAATGTGTATATTAAAATAAGGTCGCAGACCCTAGGCAGTTTTCACCCTTCAGAAACTCTATCGAACCTTCATCTTTAGAGGGAGAAGGAAGAGTGTAGGGGATAAACCTCCTGAGAGGACCGGCAAAGCCATTAACCCGGCGAGCGAATAAGGGCCCATTAACTCTTTCCTTTCGGACAACTTCGGACCAAATCTCAAGCATTTACATTCCATAGCCCCCCCCCTTTTGTGGATTCAAACTTTTACTTTGAGGGGTTCCATTTATCGCATCAGGCACGGTCACGACCAGGCTCTTGATTTTGATTTTGTATTTCTTTTTGTGAGGGAGATACAGTCGTTTGACGTTTGTGGGCTCCCTTTCGTATGCCTGCGGGGACACTGCCCTCTTCTCGTGCTCTGATCGATGCTCGAGGAAATGGATCCTACTTTTGCCTTTGGGGTTTGAGTTTCGGTTTCTCATGCTCAGCATTTTAAGGGCGCCGACAGTCTCATTTGGTTGAAGAGAAAAGAATAAAGATTACAGCTTCCGGAGATCTTCTGGGTGGGGCCCCACCGTAGGTGATGCTACCGACTTTTTTTTTTTGAATAAAATACATAAGTGAGCACATGCTAGCTTCCTTCGAGCGAGCATAGGCCGACGTGGCCGGACAGGGATCTCCACGGTTCTGGCAAACCAAGACTGCCTACCAAGCCTTAAAGGGCCCTATCCTAACATGAAGGTTAGATACAGTGACTTGACTACATGGTGACCACCAGGCATTGGTATTTTGAATTTTCCATATTTTTAGTGGTTTTCAATATTTCTTATCTTTGATGTTTTCTATCTTTTCATCTTTTTTTTTGTTTTGTGCTAAGGGTAGTATTTCTTAAGATAAAGCCCATTCCAAGGGTGGGATAACTCGGTCCCTTCGGCGTTGACTAGCTTGTAGGCGTTGCCAGGTTACACGGCTTGAATTACAAATGGTCCTTCCCAATTGGGTTGGAGCTTAGAACGCGGCCCTCCAGGTTTGACAAAAATTCTTTTTACGACCATCTCACCGACTTTGAATTTTCTCTCAATGACTTTCTTTTGGTAAAAGCGAGCGAGTCTATTTTGATACACGCGCGTGTTCGGCAGCGGCCAGCCGCTTCTCATCCAAGAGTTCCAACTGGACGAGGAGTGAATTACGACGATCATCGAGGGGAAATTCCTCATCCAATTGTACCCTAAGAGAAGGGATCAGAGTCTCGTACGGGACTACCGCTTCCATACCATAAGTAAGGGCAAACGACGTCTGCCCGGTGGGGGTACGGATTGAAGTGCGATAGGCCCATAGGGCTTCGATAAGTTTTTCTGGCCAGTCTGAAAACTTACTAGACTCGCAGGTTTTTTTGATGATTTTGAGCAATGTTTTATTGGTGGCCTCCGCTTGGCCGTTACCTTGTGGGTAATAAGGCGATGAATGATGCAATGCAATTGCGTACCTTTTGCAGAGGTCCTGTAGGTCCTGAGAAATGAACTGTGGCCCATTGTCGGTGACGATTGTGCTTGGGACGCCGAATCTGGCGAGGATGTTCTTCATGATGAACTTGCAGACTGTTGACGTCTTGATTTCCGCGTAAGCTTCAGCTTCAGCCCATTTGGTGAAGTATTCCGTCGCAGTAAGGATGAAAGATTTCTACTTGGTGAGAGAATTGGGATCACCTAGGGGACCAATGATGTCAAATGCCCACATGGAGAAAGGCCATGGGGAGGATATTGGATGAAGTGAGGAAGATGGTGAATGGATTTTATCGGCGTGAAGTTGACACTTGACACACCTACGGACATAGACAGCACAATCCTCTTCCATAGTGGGCCAGTAAAAGCCTTGCCGAATGATCTTCTTGGCGAGCATCTGACTATTCACGTGGCCACCGCACACACCCGAGTGTGTCTCCTCTACACATTTCCAAATCTCATCTTCACCAAGACATCTTAACAGAATACCAGTAAGGCTCCTCCTATAGAGTAGACCTCCAACCAATGTGTATTTCTGAGCCACCCTTCTTATGGCTTTCTTGTCCTCTGTGGTGGCCCCTTCAGGATAAGACTGATCTTGGCAGTATTTGATGATTTCATAGAACCATAGTTTCTCTTCATCAGCCAGTTCTTCTTCAACCTCTGCCAACATGATCTCCCTCTTCTCAAGGATATCTTCCTGTAGGATCTTCCTTGCTATCATGTCTTTGATATTTACGTAGGAAGCATCATCGATTGCAGGGGCGTGAAGTTTGTAGATGGAAATGGACTCAAACCATCTTCCTAGAGGGAACCTTATGGATGATGCCAACGAGGTGAGGGCATCGGCGAGAATATTCTGATGACGAGGGACATGAACAAAGATCAGTTTGGTGAATAGTTTGGCAAAGGCAGTAGTGAGTTCTTGGTATGGCTTGAGTTTGGGATCGCGAGTGCGATATTTAGTGAGCACCTGGCGAAGGATGAGTTGACTATCACCTACGACTTGCAACTCAGTGATACGAAAAGAATGGGCGAGTTCTAGGCCAGCTAGAAGAGCTTCATATTCGGCTATATTGTTGGTAACTGGAAATTTGAGCTGGTATGCAAATGAGAATGTGAGGCCTTCAGGCGAGAGAAGGGCGACGCTGATTCCTCTCCCTTGAGAATTCAGAGCTCCATCAAAATATAGCGTCCACATTGGCTCATCTGATTGGTTGACGGACATTAGTTCCTCATCTGGAAACTCTGAATGGACGGGATCGAACTTGGGAAGAGGATGGTGAGCGAGATGCTCGACTATGGCATAGCCTTTAATCGCCTTTTGTTGGATGTAGGTGATGTCGAACTGAGAGAGAAAACTTTGCCAGCGTGCTAGCCTATCCGTAAGGACGGATTTCTCCAGAAGGAATTTGATAGGATTCATTCGAGCAATCAAGTGGACCTCATGAGCCAAGAAGTAGTGCTTCAATTTCTGCACTACCCAAACGAGGGCAGCACATGTTTTCTCCATGATGGTGTACTTCTGCTCACAGGGATTGAGAAGTTTGGACAAGTAATAGGTTGCCCGTTCCTTGCCTTCTTCATCAGCTTGTGCGAGGACGGCTCCCACGGAGTCATCCAAGACTGAGACGTAAAGGATTAGAGGTTTTTCTGGTTTAGGTGGAATGAGAACGGGTGGACTAGCCAGATATTCTTTCAACCCTTCAAAAGCTTTCTGACATTTAGAATTCCAGTGGAATTCTACTCCTGGCTTGGTCAACTTGTAGAGAGGTCTACACCTTTGTGAATGTTGGGACACAAATCGACGAATAAACTGTAACCTCCCGATTAAACCTCTGACTTCCCTCAAATTCTTGCGAGGCGGCATATCCCTGATGGCCTTAGCTTTGTCGGGATCTATCTCGATCCCTCTTTTACTCACAATGAACCCCAGCAATTTACCCGATGACACACCAAACACACACTTTTTCGGGTTCATTTTCAATTGGAACTCCCTTGACCTCTGCAAGACCTTAGCCAAAACTTCTGGATGTTCCATCCTGGTCCTTGATTTCACCAATAAGTCATCCACATACACTTCCAGATATATGTGCATCATGTCATGAAATATGGCCATCATCGCTCTTTGGTAAGTAGCTCCAGCATTCTTTAATCCGAACGGCATGACCACGTAACAATATGTTCCTCAAGGGGTAGTGAATGACGTCTTTTCCTGATCCTCTTCTGCCAAACGAATTTGATTGTATCCTGAAAATCCATCCATGAATGAGAGGGTTTCGTAACCTGCCGTGTTATCAATCAACACATCAATGTGAGGTAAGGGAAAATCATCTTTTGAACACGCGCGGTTAAGGTCCCGGAAGTCGATACAAATCTTGACTTTCCCATATTTTTTTATGACCGGGACAATGTTCGCCACCCATTGAGGATAAAGAACGACTCTAATGAACCTGGATTTGTGGAGCTTATCGACCTCTTCTTTCATTTTCAAAGCCTTCTGAGGGTGGAAACGCCTTAACCTTTGTTTTACCGAGACGGTCCCTGGTTTTAGGGTTAAACGGTGTTCAACCAAGGTTGAATCTAGACCCGACATATCCTCGTAGCTCTATGCAAACGTGTCCTTATATTCCGTGAGAACCTCAATTAATGCCTCTTCTTCAGAGGGTGGTAGGTTGTCACTTATGAGGATGATCCTAGGGTCTTCCTCAGTTCCCAAGTTGACTTCTTTGGTGGATTCTTCTACGGTGGTTGACGGCTCGTCGAATCTCCTCATTCCACTAGCGTATGCGCCCGCCGCATCCTCATATTCTTCACCCTCATCTTCAGCGGGGCATTCTTCATCCGTGATCTCGTAGACTCCATACCCTTCATCAAATGCACAGTCGCCCTCATATTCTATTTCCGGTAGCTGGATGGGATTTTCTAACAACTGGGGGATGGCAAGAAGGGCCTGACACCTGGCGGCTAAATCCAGAAGGAATCGACGAAGGATCTGCCTACCCTTGGATTTCTTCCTAGGTACTACCCTTGGCCTATCATTCCTAGATTGACTGACAATATTTACAGAAGAAGAGGAAGACGAAGAGGATGGTGTAGAATGTACAGGAGAAGACCCCTCAGAGGAGGGGTAGAAAAGGTCGCTCATCGGACCTTGGACGGGTGGTCCGCAGGGCGGGATGCACCCGTGGGAGATGTAGGAGGTTTCCTCAACGAAGATGTGTTGTTGGGGAGTTTGAAAATTGACGTTTTTTTTTCATTTTCATTTTTAATGACAAAGCAGTGAAAAGAGATTAGAGGAGAGAGAAAAGTGGTTATGGCTAGAGGATTGTGAGGCTCATAGAGCAGATCATGGTTGAAGACCTGGCGCGGGTTGAAAAGCCCGCGTAGGTATGTAAGCAAAGAAGGGGACCTGGGAAGATCATCAGACAACTGTCTGGCCCAGGAAGAAAATATCAGCAAAGGTTGAGACGAGTGGATGGAGAAGATGGCGGCTAATGAGCCGTCGACGGTAATGTTGAGGACGGATGAAGATCCGTTGATGACAGGGTCCTTCTGGCGAGGACGAGGATAGTTTGGAACCTTGGCAAGAGTGGTAATATTCTCTGGTATTCCGGAGATCAATGGTGGTCCTTCAAGCTACGGAGACGAGAACATTCTTTCCAGTGCAACTGAAATGTCCCGTATGTCGAACCATTTGTTTCACTCGCATTCCGGATCTTTGATCTTGCCTCTTTTGGTGATCCTCGGATATTTTTCAGCCAAATATACAGCATGTGATCCCCTATATGCTTCTCGTGGGTAATCTCCCATCTGAACAACGGGCTCTCTGTTGAAGTGGTTCGATAGAGTCCATGTGAGGGGCTTCCAATCCGCCTTGAATGGTCCTTTGAAGCCTAGGCCAAACCTGCGGTTCGGCCTAATTTCCTTTGGCGGTTTGAGTCTACCCTGTAACTGTGCGCCCAGACCTTTACCCTGTTGATAGCCGATGTTCCTCATAATCTCCCACCCTTTGGAGTGAAAAGGGAGATATGATGTTGTGGTTGCCCTGATCGACTCCTTTGGTGCTAGTGGAATATGAGATAGATCACGCACGTCCAGCAATGACAATATGGGCCGATGAGATGGCCACACAGAGGGCAGAGAGGTGTTGATAGCATCCACTGTGTGAAGGATAGGTGTACTGACCACTTTAATAATCCTCCCATTGTAAGGAAACTTCAGGCACTGATGGTTGGTGGAAGGCACATCGTCCATGGCTTCGATGTAAGGGCGACCCAGTATAGCCTTGAATGTGGGGTCCATGTCGAGGACATGGAATTCCGTGGGAATTGACATGGGGCCTAGTTCTGCCTTCAGAATAATCATCCCCTGTGGCGGCCTTTTGCTATGGTCATAAGCCGTGACCGTGATCGAGGAAGGTCTTATTTGTTCCTCGTTGACCCCACACAACTGAAGGGTGTCCATGGAGATCACATTTATGGACGCACCCGTGTCCACAAGACACGGGTTTATGGATACCCCATTAATTTTTATTGAAATGCACAATGCATATTTCCGAGCTTCCTTGGGAGCGAGCTCGTAGTTGTGGAACATGATGGCCGGTTGTGTGTCTGTTGGGGTCAGGACGGTCGAAATCTTCTCCACGGGGAGGTCCTCATTAACCATGACTTTTTGAAGATATTCCATCAAGGCCGCCTGGTGGGATGTGGATCTTTGAAGTAGCTCCAGGATGGAGATCCGAGCAGGTGTCTTGTCCAAGTGTTTCAATAGATCATACTGTGTTCCAGGGATAGCCCTTTCTGGTTGTTCTCCATCATCCTTCTCTGACTGAGATTGCTCAGGATTCTGACTATTGTGGGGGAAAACCCTGTGAAAAATCCTTCCACTCCGGAGCACCATTGCCTGCGGATTTTGTACCTCTGTGGGGGTAGCAGTGGGTTTTAACAGGGATTTGAGGGGTAGTGGTGGAGGAATGGTTGATGAAGCAGGGGTGATGACGGGAGCAGGGATTCTGATGAGGGGTTTGTTAGGTGGAGGCATGGTGGAGGTAGAGGGGATATCACACGGATTATGGAGGATAAGGGGTCTGGAAGGTGGAGGTGGAGACGAAATAGAAGTGGGTAGGGCTTGAAGCGGGCAATGATTTTGAGGTGGGTGATGGGTAATGAGTGGTTTTGAAGGCATTAGTGGTGATATGGTGGAGAAAGACGGGGTTATGTATGGTTGACGGATGATAAGGGGTTTAGAAGGCGTAGGGGTAAATGTGGTAGAGGTGGATGGTAAAGTGGGGGAGTGAGAGAAGATGAGAGGGTGTGAAGGCGTAGTGGAGAGTGTCGGTTGATAGGAGATCGGGGTGCGGATGAGAGGGCGTAATGGTAGTGGAAATGGTGAAGGCGATACTGACGCGGGTTGATGAGAGAGAGGTGCTACCCGAGCAAGGCAAGGGTGTTGCGTGATGATAGGATTGGCGGTAGAAAGAATGGAGGTACTTTCCGGGTGCCACACCTGCTCTCTCCCGACTTTCGGGAAGGAGGAGATGGGGTTAACCAGATGATTGGACTGTTGGTGCTCCGATAATGAATTCTGGATTATGCCCATGTTGGGCTGTTGTTGTGGGGCCTGCTGAGGCTGCTGTTGTTGTTGTGGTTGCTGCTGCTGCTGTTGTAACTGCTGCTGTGGCCTATGAGGAGGTCTCCTAGCCTTGAGAGCGGCGACGTATCGTCTCATTTCATCCCAATCTATTTGATGTTCATCATTCATATCGTGGATGTAATCTTTGAAATGGAAGCAGTAATCTACTGTGTGTCCTGGCTGCCTGTGGTAGACGCAGTATTTGGAGGTATCAACATTCGGGGGCCACACGGGCCTTTCTCTGGGTAGCACAAGTATGTTTGAGGCCATGAGGGCGTTGAAAATATCCGCCAGAGTTTCTGGCAACGGTGGATAGTAGGCTCTCTTGGGACCGATCGGCCTCCTTTGTTACTGTTGGGGACCATAATTCCCCGGGGGTGGAACTTGGTTGTACTGAAGCGGTGGTTGTTGTTGCTGAGGTTGTGGTTGTTGTTGCTGGGGTTGACGTAATGGAGGCATATTATCCTAGGGTGGATTATTTTGGGGTGGAGGACGAAGAGGGAAAGGACCTGGTTGGAGGGGAAGTCGGGGCATTTGTGGAGGCCTTGGGTTGATTGCATAGTTGGTATTGCTGACCGCACCCACTTGCTCATTTGTCACGACCCCTTCTGTGGTTCCGCCCGGGACACCAGCGCCTGTCTTTCTGACCACTTTGGGCTTCGGCGACTGAAACATGTTCATAATGGGGGAGTCTTTTAACTGGGTTTGGATGTACCGGGCCCTTTCATAGAGTTCCTCCATTGTAGTAAGTTTATTCATGGCCAGGACGTGTCTGAACTGTGGGGTTGCATTAGACACAATCATCTTCACTTGTTCGGGCTCGGAGAGGGTATCCCTTATTCTTTCCGTCAGAGACCTCCATCTATCAGCATAGCGGACAAAATCCTCGTCGGGCTTCATCTTTTCGGCCACTAGGTCGGTAATGGAGAGTGAGGGACCGACCCTATCCCTATATTTCTGCAAGAACCTTCTCTGGACTATTTCAAAATTCTCGGCCTCGCGGGGCTCCAAAGAATAGAACCACTCTAGCGCGGGGCCATCCAATGATCTCCGAAAGAGGTATGCCAGGGACCTCTGATCGTTTTGCCAATAGGAGGACTCATACATGAAATCCTTGAGGTGAATGAAGGGGTTGCCGGTACCATTGTAGCTGCGGTACGTGGGCATTTCGGAGGGAGGAAGATGAATGACGGGAAGGATTGGCAAAGCAACCTCCGGGGTGGCTTTCACGTCCACCATTCTTCTTAGATTTTGAAACTGCTCGTCCATGCGATTGAACCTATTGAGGAGCGATTGGGCGAGCTCCTCTAGAGGTGAAGGTGACACTTGCCACTGGGGGAGAAACTGTCTCCCGGAGACTTGAGGGGGGAACCCCGAATGAGAGGGAGCTGTCGGACCGCCGACAGTTAGCCCTGGCTGAAGCGGTATGTGGGGAACAACGGGAGTTTGAGATTGTGACGGGAACTGGAATGAGGGTGGTTGTTGGCTCGCTTGTCCTTGAAGCGAGGGAGACTGGATGGCTTGCGCCAATGAAGGAGATGGAATGGCCTGCACGGACTCTTGGAGAGGTGCGATGGCCGGAGTTGATTCCTGGGGCGTGGGGGAAACAGATTTCCCCTTCAGAATGGCCTGGAAGGCCCGGAGCTGTTCAGAGGTAAGCTCCGTGTTGGCGAGGACGTCCAGTAAGGAAGAGATATCCTGTGGTGGGGACGTGTCCCCGGTAATAACCTGCACCTCATGCGAGGGCTCATGAGAAGGACCCGAGTCTATAGCATAGACTCGCGGGTCGGCTGACAAACCACGACTAGGGTGGTTCTCCTCAAAAGACTCGTGAGCCATGCTCACAGTTTTCCCATAACGTAAAAACATACACTAGCAAGCAGGTAGCAGAGATTATCAAACAAGTGGATGCCTTTATGCCTTTTTTTTGTGTTTTGATTTTGATGATTTTTTTTTTTGTGTTTTTAGCGAGATCCGAAGTTCACACAAAATAGGGACCCTAGTTTATTTTTGTTTCATCGCCGTGTTAGCTAGGGTCTCTCGTCTCACCACGAATGGGATGACTAACTCCGGGGAACATCAGTGGTACAACCAGCCCAGTGAACGAAGAGGAGATTCTTTGATGTCGGGGACTTACGGAGGTCCCAGTGGAGGAGATTCTAGTCCGTTGAGAGGAATTCTCAAACGGAGAGTCCTTCCTTCACCGGGAAAGGGTGATCCTTAGAAAAAATGAAAAAGGATATAAAAGAGGGATGGATGTATGCAATGGAATGCTGACAGAGATATAGAGTAAGAAAACAACAGAAATAACAAACATATAATAAACACCCAAACAATCACAACTGACAGTGCTGCCGTGAGCACAACGGGGGCGCGCGAGGGCTCCAAAGTGGAGAGGCACGGACGGTGCCGAACTTGTAAGGGTAGCCAAAAGGAAGCAGTAGATGTCCCACCGTGATCGTCAATCTGTGAGCGATGTCACGCGGTTCGAGGAGCAAAGAAGACGCGGAGTGCGCGGGCTCCTTTTGTTTGCTGCAACACAGAAATAAGAGAAAAGAGAAGGGGCCACCACGGGAGATTGCTCCGGCGGGGCGAGCGGGATAAATGTAATATAGCAAGATATGGGGGTTAAACGGCCATAGCGGGAAGTGACTCGCCGCGGCCTTGGGGGGACGGGAATGGTGCAGAAATCAAATAACAAGAATTGAAACGGCCATTGGGGAAGTGACTCGCCGCGACCTCGAGAATATGAGTAGATAAGAATATAACAGAATATAAGGAGAATATAAAGAACGGGAATTTAAACGGCCATTGGGGAAGTGACTCGCCGCGGCCTCGAGAATATGAATAGATAAGAATATAACAAAATATAAAGAGAATATAAGAACGAGAATTTAAACGGCCATTGGGGAAGTGACTCGCCGCGGCCTCGAGAATATGAGCAGATAAGAATATAACAGAATATAAAGAGAATATAAGAATGGGAATTTAAACGGCCATTGGGGAAGTGACTCGCCGCGGCCTCGAGAATATGAGCAGATAAGAATATAACAGAATATAAAGAGAATATAAGAACGGGAATTTAAACGGCCATTGGGGAAGTGACTCGCCGCGGCCTCGAGAACATGATGTGATCGCCAGGAGCCAAACGACCCCAAAATAAAGAAAGTGATCGCGCCTACCTCAAGAGCGGGAGATGGCGGGTTGCTTCTTCCTCCCCCTTCGGCCGGTCGACGGAGAGGGCTTTCCTTGGGTACCCTTGCAAAATAACGACAAACAAGTAACGAGTGGATTAGAAAGATGAAAGTGTAGTATTCAAATCCTTGCGATAAAAATAACGAAATGATGGCAAGACACACACCTGGTTGGTGTTGTCTTTTAAACCCCTCTCGGATACGAGTAGGAGGAAAATACTTATGATGAATGACGATTATGCCGACGTAGGAATAGAAAAAAGACTCCCTTATAAGGGGGATGGAGGATGCGATATGATGAATGCAAGATATCTATGAAAGAAAAGGAGAGAGTGGCTTATTGGATGGCCGATAGTGAGATCCGGCGGAGCTTCGGTAGCGTAGGGACGACGTGGAAGTACGGTTGACGAGGACAGCCTTCCTCCTGCGAGCGCGGGCACCCGAGAAGCCGGCAGAACCTCCACCTACAAAAGACCCCACGGGTTAGAAATGACTCCGGTAGCCTCTGGGCTCCGGTAGCCTATCGGATCTCTTAGAAGCTCCCTCAGAACTGAGGGGGTGGGCCTCTATTTATAGGGCTCCGGAGGGTGGAGGCGTCCAGGACCCTAGACACCTCCATCAGGGCCGAAGTAATATTTTATTCTATTTTTATTCATTTTTTTCGAATATTTTCGTGGAGGCGTCCAGGATCCCGGACGCCTCAATAAAGGCCCACCAAATTCCACCGAAAGCCGCACGCGGTTTGGCACAATGCGTGGTTTTGTGAGCGGCGTCTCGTGATTCGGAAATGGGCGCGTCCAGCTGTCTAGACGCTTCCACAATTTGGAGTTTTTCACACACGACAAACCGACGATCGGTGGGCGGGGCCCCGTGAGCAAGGTGATGGAGGCGTCCAGGGTCCTGGACACCTCCATAAATATATTATTTTTATTTGATTTTTGTTTTATTTTTTTATGATTATTGATATTATTTTTATTATTTTTGCATTGATGGAGGCGTCCAGGCAAGTGGACGCCTCCATGATTTTGATTTTTTTTTATTTTTTGGTCATTGATGGAGGCGTCCAGGCGCCTGGACACTTTCATGATTTTGATTTTTTTATTTTTTTGGTCATTGATGGAGGTGTCCAGGCGCCTGGACACTTCCATGATTTTTCACGGAAAAATTCAAAAAAATGTAAAAAAATTCATAAAAATAGGAAATCACCAGAGTAATTAAAAATGTGAAGGCCGCCTTGGGGTATCATAGTGTAATATGAGATTTACTCACGGTAATGTCAAGAACGGCGTGTCTATAGTAATATGAGATCCCAATCCCCTACACGGTCCCTGACAAGACACCTTAAAAGGTCACCGAGACTCCTATTGACCACCTCGGTCTGACCATCTGTCTGGGGATGATATGTAGTGGAAAACTTGAGGTGAGTACCCAACATATACCACAGTATCTTCCAAAAATAACTGGTGAATCTAACATCGCGGTCAGACACTATGGTACGAGGCAACCTGAACATGCACACCACATGAGTAAGGAATAGGTGGGGTACCCTCGAAGCATCCGAAGTCTTCGAGCAGGGAATGAAAAGGGCCATCTTCGTGAATTGATCAACCACCACATAGACTGAATCATGCTTCCTAGAGGTACGTGGCAATCCCAAAACAAAGTCCATGCTAACATCATGCCACGGAGCATCAGGCACGGGGAGAGGCGTATAAAGACCCGAGCTTTGCTTCTTCATCTTGGCCGTAGTACATGTACAGCACTGGGCCACAATATGAGCAACATCTCTCTTCAGACTCGGCCAATAAAATCTGTGCTCAACAGTCTCAATAATCTTATTCCGACCAAAGTGGCCGGCTAGACCTCCCGCATGTAGCTTCCAGACTAAGAAGTCTCGAACCGAAGTTCGGGGAACACAAAGCCTGCCTCCTCGAAAGAGGTAACCCTCCTGAAGCACATAATCATCATGGTCTCTCGAGGGTCCGGCCTGGAGAGTGGTATAGATCTGACCGAAGTCAGGACAGTCCACATAGACCTCTCTCATCTTTTCTAACCCTATGACCTCGGCACTCATGGTGGTCAGCAGACAAGCACGCCGACTCAAGGCATCGGCCACCTTGTTCTCCACTCCAGCCTTATGTTTAAGCACAAATATGTACTACTGGAGATACTCAACCCATCGGCTATGACGCGCATTAAGCTTATTTTGGGAATGGAGGTATCTCAAAGCCTCGTGATCAGAGTATAAGATAAACTCCTGCTGTAATAGATAGTGCCTCCAATGCCTAAGATCCTGAACAACGGCGTAGAATTACTTATCATAAGTGAAGTATCACAGTTTCGCGTTATTCATCTTCTCACTGAAATATGCGATCGGGTGGGTCTCCTGATGTAACACTCCTCCTATCCCAACACCCGACGCATCACAATAGACCTCAAACACCTTCGAGAAATCTGACAATCGAAGGATAGGTGTCTAGGTCATGCGCTCCTTGATGTCCTTGAAGGCAGCAGCTGCGGCCTTCGTCCATACAAACGTGCCCTTTCGAATATAGTCCGTGATCGGGGCAGTGACGGAGCTAAATCCGCAGATGAAACGACGATAGAACGTCGCAAGGCCATGGAGGCTGCGGACATCATGGACCGTACGGGGTTCCGGCCACTCAACAATGACCCGGACCTTCTTCGGATCGGCGGAGACCCCAGTACTAGACACAATAAAACCCAAGAAGGTAAGCTGAGGTGTCATGAAGGCACCCTTCTGTGAGTTTTCAAACAACTGCTCTTGCCTCAAAAGCAGACAGACCTGTCGTAGATGGCCCAAGTGGTCCCCTTTTGTGCGACTATATATAAGGATATCATCAAAATACACAACCACAAAGACTCTAATGAATGGTCGAAGGACCTGAGTCATGAGTCGCATGAAGTACTAGGGGCATTGGTCAACCCAAAGGGCATAACCAACCACTCATATAGACCATCCTTGGTCTTGAATGCGGTCTTCCACTCATCACCTGGCCTAATCCTCACCTGGTGGTAGCCACTCTTAAGATCGATCTTCGAGAAGATAGTGGCATCGGCCATCATGTGTAGCATATCATCTAGGCGGGGAATAGGGAACCTGTACTTCACGGTGATTTTGTTGATGGCACGACTATCAATGCACATTCTCCACGTGCCATCCTTCTTTGGGGCGAGTAATGCGGGAACAACACACGGACTCATGCTGTCCCGAACAGACCCTCTCTGCATCAACTCATCGACCTGCCGTTTTAGCTCGGCATGTTCCGTGGGACTCATGCGATAATGAGGAAGATTGGGCAATGAGGAGCCCGGAATCAGGTCAATAGTATGCTGAACATCCCGCATGGGTGGGAGTCCCTCAGGAAGCTCCTCGGGAAAAATATCAGCGCACTCCTGCAGAATAGGAATGACATCGGGTGGGAGTTCACCCTCTGACTTCGGCTCCACCTCTCGGACCGTAATAGCAAACACATGGCAGCCCCTACTAGCCTCCCGCTCCATTTCCCGGGAGCTAATCATCATCAATCTCCTAGTCGAGGGCTCGCCTGGGCCAGATGTAACGGTCATAGCCCGAGCTGGGGGTGGGGTACTGGGCCCGGGGATGGAAGGCTCCGGAGTACTAGGACCAGTAGGACCCCTAACTGAAGGCTTCTTGGGCTGAGAGGGTTGGAGGAGAATCCGTTGGCCAGCATGGTCGAAGGTACATGTGTTCGACCGGCCATGAAGTGTGGCATCCTGATCAAATAACCAAGGCCTACCAAGAATAATGCTGCCCACCTCCATGGGGAGGACATCACACTAGATCTCGTCATGGCAGGCATGGAATTGCAGTGGGACCAGACACCGCAGCCTGATCGGAATGGAGGTGGAATCCACCCATGATACTCGATAGGGGCAAGGATGATCCACGGGTGTAAGACCAAGGCTGGAGATAGTGCCCGTGGAGATTACATTGATGCAACTTCCACTATCAATGATCACCTTACAAACTTGCTTGCCCAGTCTACAGAATGTATGAAAGATAGTGGTCTGACGCCAGTCATCACTGGCCTGTGGCTGGGTGAGAATACACCTGACGACCCCCAAGTGGGTATCGTCCGGATGCTGGGCATCCTGGCCATCACCTTCGGCCTCATCATACTCGTCAGCTAGCTCTGGATCTGCTTCATAGCTGACTAACACGAGATCCGTAGGGGTGGCGTCCTCGGCCTGTGTGTCCCCAATGACAAGAGACGGGCGTGTGGGACATTGGTTGACGAAATGGCCAAACCCATTGCAGCGATAATACTGCTGCCGTGATCCACTAGGCTCCCCAATCAAAGGTCCTTTCCCTTTATCCTCCCGACGGATAGGAGGTGAAGGCAACAAGGGACGAGCAGGAGGTGCAGGTGCTGGTGGACGGGCGATGGGTGCCGTAAGTTGTTGGGGATGAGGAAGGTCCCTCGGAGGTGGAGGGCGAGGCCTAGGAGCGAACGGCTCGGGGTGAGTGGGCTCCTGAGGTCGGGCTATGGGGGCCCTCGGATACGTGCCAGAAGAGCCACGGGGCTCGACACTACGAAGGGGAAAGGAGCCCAACCGATGGGTAGACTCGAACTCGGCCTCGAATTTCTCCACTTCGAGAGCAACCTGATACGCCTGTTCCAAAGTGGTCACATTGCGGTGAAAAAATTCATATTGATAGTTTGGCCGCAGACTTCTCCGAAAGCGTGATATGGTCATGGTGCTCTCTTCCGTAACTCCACACCGCAAATAATACTCATCAAACTCGGTGGTGTACTAGGTCACGGGTCGGTTCCCTTGGGAGAGACTTTGCCATTTATCTATGAGACGTTGGCGATATGAGGCAGGAAGGTACTTCTCCCTCAATTTCATTTTCATGTCATCCCAAGTGCCGATCGGGGGTTGACGTCGCTGATTTAGTAGGCTCTCCACATTGGTCCAATAAGTTTGGACCTACCCATGCAGCTTCATCTTCTCGTATCGAACTCTCCAGTGATCCGTCATCTCAAACCACTCGAAGTACCGGTCCATGCTGGCCTCCCAATCTAAATAGAATTTCGGGTCCAAGGACCCGCTAAAAAGGGGAGGGTCCGCACGCACGCTCCGAAGAACGCGGTCGTCATCATCATCATCACGATTCCGTCGTTGGTTACGACGACCATATCCCCCTTGCTCATTATCAGATGCATAGTCAGCCACCTCATGCACCTGTTGCCTCCCAACATCTACCACCTGAGCTCTTGGCGCAACAGGTTGCTGAGTCGGCTCTTGTTGGTCATTCGTCGGCGTGGGTTGCGCCGCTACTGGGGCCCTCTCAAGGACAGTAATCCTCCCTACAAGACCCTGAATGGACTGGTCCGATGCTTCGACCCGATCCTCGAGGGCTTTCATTCTCCCTTCTAGACGCGTTCCTACGCCATCTAGATGCGTACTAAGGCCATCCATACGTGTATCGAGACGATCCATGAGGGCTCGGAACATCTCGGCCGTCGAGGGCTCATCGGAGCTACGGGCTTGGGAATCCGCCATAGGTGGAGGTGGCGAGTATTGGGTACCTCGACGGGTGGGCATGCAAAGACACACGAACTAGGAGACACATACTAATGCAAACACCGACTAATGCACCTAGACGTAGCCAATATCCGGTACGTGGCGGAGTTAATCGATCCGAAGATCACTCAAGCAAGTGTGCGGCCTTCCTGATAGGCGTAGCCTAACGTTCGGACAATACCTTTTAAAATACCGAATTATCGGGATGAAATGTAATTTTTAAAACACTTTTTTTGTTTTGAAAATAATGATAATCCTAGACTCGACTTAGACCGTGTAAGACTTATGCAACGACTACCCTAGACTCGACTGGCTCTGATACCAAACTGATGCGGGACGGACACGGGAACCGATCCTAAGTGATGCGGACCTCGGACTCTAAATGCGGAAACGACCAGCAACATACAACAATGGAGATGCTTTGGCCCGACACTAAGAGTTCCTATGGGCTATACGTCGGTAACAGAAATGCAAGCTCACTCGTCGTCCCAAGCGAGGGGAAACGCGGATTCGCGCGGTTGAGAAATCGACAGAGTCAAGGGTGGTCGACTCACTTCCGTGTTCGGATCGAGCCACGGGACGGGTCACTCTCTTGCTCACAGCGGTGACATGGACTCACGGGCTAGGTTCCTATCGCACTCAGCAGCGGCACACGACCATATACTAGCTAAGCAAGTAAATGCCAAGAAGTCGAGATCATTACCTCCACGCTCCCGGCGTGGGGAAGACAACCCCGGTCAATCCTGTACTCCCGGTTAAACAAATACACTACAGTACAAAGATTTGACTCACTCCACGCAGGGAGGTAATAGGTCACATGTGGAGCCCGAGAGTAGGGGGAATTGGGTTGACGGGCAGCATCTTGATGTCGTCCGTCGACGCCGAAACCCGCATTTTAGTGCTGTCCGGATGGCGCGATCTACGGGTTCGTGGGGCCCAAGTGCTGCTCAGCCCTCCGGACCTGACGGGGTGGGTCCCGCTGTGGTGGAGACAACTGGAGGTGCGCCTCCCTGGACGGCGGCAGGGCTGGAACGCCGGTCGGAGGCCGGGCGGCTCCGATCACCACTTGTCAGAATTACTGTCCACGGATCTGCAACCTCTATTTTCTGGCGTCCGACCCGGCGAGATTAGCTATTGCGATCAGCACCAATGTTGGATCGGCACGAAACCAGCTCCGTTGGAATGCTGACTTGAAATCCTTCGACCCTATGGGACTCAAAAATTCACCGGAGTCGTGCTTCTGATGGGCGATTTTAGAACCGGCCTACTCTTAGTGTCAGATCTAACTGGGCAGAAATTGAGTTTCCTGAGTGTCAGGGTTGACCATGGGGTAGACCTCTGAATCAGAAGATAAGCTCTTCATGAAAGTTGTAGATAGGAGAGAGAGGAAAACGGAAATAATTCTTATGACCGATTTGGTGGAGGTTTGAATGGGGAAAGATATTTTATACTGGCGGGTGGTCGGATCTAGACAGAGGCAGATAGAACTAAGTGGGATCTGAAAGTGATTTTTAGAAAATAGGTAAAGGCCTTTAGAAATTTTACGAAAATTCGGGGATGGAGGGGGTGTTGGAAAGAACCTCCAGTAAAATTGGGAGGTCAAGAAAAAATCAATAAGAGGTCCGAAGAGGGGAAACTCAGAGCTACTGTGAATCTGGACTGAAAGCTGGCAGATCTAGGTGGAAAGGAAGAATGAAAATTGAAAATTACAAAATGGAAGCTAGAAGCCCAACCAATTTTTTTGGGATGTGGTGAAGACCCTTGGAACTCACCCTGAAAGTTTGGGCTCCAGATGAACTCGTGGCTGAGAGTTAAAAATCCGAGAATGGGCTGCTATCACCCGATTGGCAGAATACCGACGGAGGCGGTGGCGGTGCAACGTCGGCTCGATGGCGGCGGCAACGACGAACTCCACACCAGATAGATGAGGCTTCCCACCTCAGAACACAGCCTTCCCAGCTGCAAGAAGAAGAGAGGAGAGAGAGAGTGCGGCGGCCCTTGCTCCTTTGATGGAAATTCATGATTTTCTTTACATTAATTCCCTTCAAAATGAAAATGCAAGCAATATATATGAAATACAAAAAGATATCAACTAACTCTAGATCTAGGGTTGGGGGGGGGGGGGAAAGAGGGAGTCCACATTTTATTCTCCCATGTGGTTTGGACCAAATTAAAATAAAAATACAAACCAAATAAAATACATTAAAAGAGGGGCGCCCCTTGACTTTGGGTGGTTCCACTTTGGACTTTGTTAACCTCTTGTCCCCCCTTGGTCCAACTCTTCTAGAAGCCCACAATGGAAGGTTGACTGACCCCACATGGACTCTAGAGGTGAGGTGGATCAATGGGAGAAGGGGTAGGGGGCCCGTGGGACCCAGGTGGTCTCAAATTATAAATAAACCCTTGTTACAATCTGAATTACAAACCGAATAAAATACACACTACACACAAACAAGTCCAATGAATACTATAAATACCAAGACTCAAGGGGGAGTCTCCAGGCTGTCTCCGAGCCAGATGGAAGCCGATGTAGCCCGAGTGGTGCTCCGCGTACGATACCGACGGCTCGCCGGTTCGTACTTTTCGCTCGCTCTGGTGTCCGCACCAACTGGCAGTAGAAAATGCTAGTAATGATAACATGCTAAGCTAATAATTTACATAACATCATGAACAGAAATAACTCCAAATATATTACAATAGCCATCAAACCGACTTAAACATAATCAAGCATAACCTCTACTTGACTCCGTTACAATAACTAACACAAGCTCTAAGGCATAGCTAGATGTAAAACAACTATAACAATATCAACATATCTACTAGCTGATACACTCCAAGTCATCACTCTGGCCCATTCCCATCCATCTGTGAATCTTCACCTGAGCTGCCTAGAAAGGGGGGAAACAACTATATGAGCGAACGCTCAGTAGGTAACAACAGGCAAGTGTAAGTAATTAACCAATTAATTACATGTTTATATGAAACGGAAAGAAAAGAAATGACGATCGGATGAAACAACATAAAAAGAAAGTGCTAAAGAACGAAATGGAATAACAATATGGCATGATGATATAACTACAAGAATTGCAAGTTTATGAACAATATAAATAACAGGAAATTGTAGGAGATTGGCCAATAAGCAAGAATATAACCAAGTCGAACATGATTCAAGTAAGAGATTAAGAGATCATTATCATAGACATCACGCTAGTCATGCACTCGATGCAATGCCTCACCATGTCATTATAAACTCTCATGGGCACAAGTACTTTTCAGGCGCTCTCCCCAGGACCAGATCGGGCCCCTATGATGCGTTGGCATTGATTTATTGGATCTAAGATCCCAAGTTGTCTAGACTTTAATCAAGTTAAAATGGCCAATTACAATCAAGTACAAACTTACCTCGGAACATCCCAAGGCTAAGTTGAAGATATACTGTCCAGCATTTCTGTCCAGGAGTTCAAGTTATCAAGAACCATCATGTTCTTGGATTCAAAACCATAAAACACGGAGAAAACTCGTCTCTGGGAGATAGGCGGTCACTACTAGGCCGCGCAAGCACTGGGCGGTAAATTCTGAGCCGCTCAAGAATTGGGTTGGAGATCAACCTCCATGAGGTCAAGGTTGAACGGACGATTAAGGGCCGCTCAGAAGTTGGACGGTAATTACTAGGCCGCGCAAGTCCGCTGAACGGGCACTACTGGACCGCGCAAGATACAGACTGTCAAAAATAAGCCGTGCAGGGTCAGAATGTAAGAACAAGATATACGGGTAACATTGGGCCGCTCAATAGAAGGACGGTCCAATATGGGCCGCCTGTAACATGGACGGTCCAATATAGTCTCCGCAACACATGGCCTATCAATAAGTTGGAAATTCACCCAAGTGGGCTCCCGGGTTACCATAGACAGGGTGGAACTGAGCCAGAGTCCAGCCCACTGTCTGTTGGTCGGCCTAGGGCTTGCTGGGCTGATCAATTCAGGGTTTGGTCGAAGATGGATCAAGGATAAACGACCAAGGTTAATTGGCAATAACCAGAATCGAACGGTCTCTGGTTGGCCGCTCAACGATATAGGCGGTCCACTTATGGCCGCGCAACGATATAGGCGGTCCACTTATGGCCGCTCAATCTCTGTCAGGTCCGAAGGCCTTATGGAGTTGGGCGGTCAGTAGGGTGCCGCTGAGGACGTTGAACGGTTGAAGACTGGCCGCGCTTAGGTTGAGCGGTCTGGGATCTGCTGCGTGCCTCTGGAGACGTAACCGTATTAAAACAGTAGAATGGTCGAAATCCGACCGCTTATAAGGATATGCGGTCTGTCGCGAGGCCGTCTAAACCAAAACAGGGGGTCAAGAAAAATGATCAGAGATCGAAGCCTTGGACGGTCCGTAACTGGCCGCCTAAATGGTTGGGCGGTCTATCGGGAGGCCGCGCAACCTCAACAGGTCGCTGCCCCTTCTGCCTTACCCGCCTCCGGCGAGGTTGGCTAGGGTTGGGATAAAACATAAAATTTGCATGATATAAAGCATTAAATTTGGGGCTTTTACTACCAAAAGAAAGAGCACGAAAAACTCTATAAGATGCATGAATCAATTTTATGTTTACAGCCTGAAATTACTACTTAATCAAAAGGGAACAGTTATAACCCTAGATGTGACATGCTTCTAATAAAACCAAAAATTCTCGCAGAACACTTGATAAAATTTAAGACTTTCTACATCAATGAAAAGCTGACACGATGATGCTTCCAACCATATATTATTTGTAGGGTTTGGCTTGCTATCACCTACCTGAATCGGATGAAGAAGGAAGGAGAAAGAAAACCCAAGGCGCTGGTACACGCAGCCCCTAATCATTCTAGATCTCCCTCAATCCAGCTCCTCTGCAGCCGCCACTGGTTCTAAACGAGTCTAGGGTTAGGGAGCTTCATTTTTATAGGTCACACGCCTTCTAGAGGGTTCTATGTGCGGAGTATTCGTCCATGCAAGTTGGGTTGATGCGAACGCCGCCGCAATTGTTGACGCGATTCAATCTCCGCCGATTGCATATCCTAGGGTTAAGGTTTTGGGAGATTAAGAGAGGAAAAATAATCCTCTCATCCTGGCCTTTCATTTTCCACTGATTTGGGCTCATTTGATGGAGTATTAGGTTCGAATTTTACGTTTCAAGGTATAGTTAACTAAGTGTTTAATTTGGGCTTAATCCACAAATTCGGCCTATTTACAGATTTTATCTGGGTTGGTCATAGAAGACAAGTTTGTTAAACGTGTTATCCTCTACAAGAATATAATTTTTCAGAATTTTTATAAAATAGTCAAAATTTAACTTATTCTATTTATTAAGGAATTTCTAATTAATTTTTTGAAAAAATTGGGGTATTACACTGTCCCTCCATTCAACATGAATACAAACCCAGATATGGATTTACAGTCATCTGGATCTGACTGGAAACTAGAGTCTGTGTAAGCTCTAAGCTGTAGGTCCTCTACTCCATAAAGCAGAAAAAGATCCTTAGCACTTCGCAAGTACTTAAGGATGCCCTTTACTGCCGTCCAGTGCTCTTCGCCTAGATTTACCTAATATCTACTGACAATGCTCAAAGCATTGGCAACATCAGGCCGTGTACATAGCATTGCATACATGATTGACCCTATTACCGAAGCATAGGGTACCTTATTCATATGTGTCATCTCCTCAGATGTTTTAGGGCTCATCCCCTTAGATAGGCAAATTCCATATCTCATAGGAATGAGACCTCTCTTGGAATTTTTCATCTTAAACCTTTTGAGGATAGTATCTATGTACATGGATTGAGATAATCCTAGCATCCTTTTAGATCTATCTCGATAGATCCTTATGTCCAGCACATAGGATGCTTCTCCCAAATCCTTCATGGAGAAGGTCTTGGACAACCAAGACTTAGTTGATGTCAACATCCCTACATCATTCCCAATGAGTAAGATGTCATCAACATAAAGGACCAAGAAGGTCACAGAGCTCCTACTGACCTTCTTGTAAACACATGGCTCATCTTCATTCCGAATGAAGTTGAAAGATTTGACAGTCTCATCAAATCTTAAGTTCCAGCTCCGAGATGCCTGCTTCAATCCATTAATGGACCTGTGAAGTTTGCATACCTTATTAGGATGAAGCATGGAAGTGAATCCTTCAGGCTGTACCATGTACACCTCTTCTGACAGATTTTCATTCAGAAAAGCTATCTTCACATCCATTTGCCAAATCTCATAATCTAGGTATGCAGTAATGGCAAGGAGGATTCTGATTGACTTAACCATGGCCATAGGTGAAAATGTCTCGTCATAGTCAATACCTTGTCATTGACGATACCCTTTCGCCACTAATCTGGCCTTGTATGTGTCAATCTGTCCATCTGCACTGATTTTCCTTTTAAAAATTCATTTGCAGCCGATAGGGACTTTCCCTTCGGGTACATCAACCAAGTTCCAAACTTTATTGGTGTACATGGACTGTATCTCTGAATCCATTGCCTCTTGCCATTTCTCGGAGTCCGCACTACAGATCACCTCTTGATAGGATTGCGGATCTTCATCCTCAGCGATACATACCTTAGAGGTCCTCTCTGAGACATGTCCAACATATCTCTCAGATTTTTTTGGTTGTCTACCAGATCTCCGTAGTGTATGTGTTTCACTCTGAATAGGATCAATCGATACAGACTCATCTAATGAGTTTGTGTCTACGGGTTGTGGTTCTTGGACCTCGTCCAATTCTATTTGGCTCCCACTGTCTTTCTGGAGTAGATATTCTCTTTCTAGAAATATAGCTCTCTTAGCCACTAAGATACTTTGCTCAGAAGGGTGATAGAAATAATATCCAAATGTCTCCTTTGGATATCTCACAAACCTACATTTATCGGTTCTAGACTCAAGTTTATCACTATCGTTCCTCTTTATATGGGCAGTACACCCCCAAATTTTAATGTGATTAAAATTTGGTTTCCTTCCCTTCCATATCTCATATAGTATAGAAGGAACAGATTTACTTGAGATCATATTCAGTAAATAGGCTGCAATATCTAAGGCATAGCCCCAGAGAGACAAGGGTAGTCCTGACATAGACATCATGGATCGGACCATGTCTAACAAGGTCCTATCTCTCCTTTCGGATACACCAGTATGCTGTGGTGTATATGGTGGAGTCCACTGAGAAATAATTCCATTATCTTTAAGATAAGAAGTGAATTCATGGCTAAGGTATTCACCTCCTCGATCCGATCGAAGAGCCTTAATACTCTTGCCAGTATGTTTCTCTATTTCATTCTTGTATTCCTTAAACTTCTCAAAGGCTTGTGATTTATGTCTCATTAAATACACATAGTCATATCTCGAGAAGTCATCAATAAAAGAAATGAAATAGAGGTGGCCCCCTTTTGTCTCCATGGACATGGGTCCACACACATCTGAGTGTATGAGCTCGAGAAGGTCAACAGCCCTCTCACCATATCCACTAAAGGGAGCCTTGGTCATCTTCCCTATGAGACACGACTCACAGGTATCAAATAGCTTGTATTCGAATGTATTCAAATACCCATTTGAGTGTAGGTGAGATACTCATTTCTCACCTACATGACCAAGCCTGCAATGCCATTGTCACGCCCCGAGCCTTTATTACAGCGGAAGACTCGCTCGAGGAACGTGAACAGCCGACATGGTAAGCCTCTTGCAAGCAAGAATGATCAGAGTGCAAGGTAATCACACATAAGAATGTAATCGCATAATAATTAATCAAACTCCAACTTTATTTCATTGATAATCGAGTATTCAAGTACAATAACCTTTTCATCCTTTTTCCATTCCACTATTCTCAAGAAATAAAAAATTACAAAGACTCGATCTAAACATTGTAGACCTCCTAAGTCTTCACTCTCAATTTAATATGATTTTCATTCGCTCTCGGACCCGCTACTTGTATAACTCGAATCTGAATTCGTATCACTTCCATTTCCTGAAAAAGATTAGAAATAGATAATGAGCACACTTGCCCAGTAGGTATCTTCGCATCAACATGAAAGCACTATAAAAGTAATTAACATTTTATCTCTAGAGGAATAAGGTAAAATCATGCGAATGCGATGAATCACGCGATTAAACCAAAGTAACAAGATGATCATGTAAGACAGAATGAACAAGTATGAACTAGTAAGAATGTTACAAGAGTATAGCATGACCTTTCATGAATAAGAATGTAACGAGAATGCACTTTCACTTTTCACTTTCATAACCATAAAGGTTACGCACTAGAACGTCAATCACGTAGTAATTCACTAGATTTTCATGAGTGCTCATGGATTTCACTTATTTATAAAGAAAGTACTCCCAGCACAATGCGACGCTAGTAGCATCATACCCCATGGTTTATAATAGTATGTTTCTGGCAATCAGCCGAGGGGACTAGCATATTGCCCTTGGACACAATCAGCGCCCGAACTGCATCTTCACGTATAAATCAAGCTACTTCCATGAGTATATCAATAAAGCGTGGCCAGTAATATAACAATTTCAATCAATAAGCTCATGACAACAACTATCAAAGAGTGAATGCTTCAATTAAGAATATGAGAGATCAAGAATGACTTATACTATGTTATACTTATGGAAACAAATTGACAGCATAACGGTACATTTCTTAACTTCCATTCATTATATTAAGTTTCTTGATCGATATGATAAGTCCTAGACCATTATCAAGCAACCTAGGAACTTAGAATATCAACCCTTGGGTCAACCTCGGGTTAATGTACTCAAGAACTGTGACAGTCTTGTACTGGGCTGTTACATAACGTGACGTTCCAGTATTTGGCCGTTACAATGATCTGAATCCCGAAACAAGAAATTGGACTCGGTACAATGTGACGGTCGTTTATTGGGCCGTTAGATGAGCCTGCCGGTCCAACCTTGATCTGTTACATCTCCAGAAACTAGAAACCATCGATAGTGTTTTCTAATGATTGGGCTTTCATGGTACAACCAACTCGACGTCCTAGTGGAAATCTCAGGCTCACAAAGAATTATGGAGGCCTTGAAACAAGATTTCCTAGTCCATTAGAAGGAATATATAATAGAGAGGTCCTCATGTTCAAGAATATGTTCCTATAGTGCAAAAGTGTGAACTAATGGCCACATACCAGAATATATGCCATGTACTTAAAGAAAATGACTCTATTGATATAGAGAGAATGTGTAGAAACGTGAAACCAAGATAAAACTCAGTCAATACAGCATTGAAACTCATGATTTAGGATACAAAGCTATAGAATTTTGACACATGAAATTAACATAACTTAAAATAACTTAAGATACCTTAATCACGTAATTTCTATTATGAATCAGTAAATAAACTTAAAGTCATGATAACATGTCCAAACTTAGCTATCTAAGCTTATTTATAGGTAAACTTAACTGGTTACCATTCTGTCTCGGGCTGACCAGAACACAGGGGTCTGATGGTCTAACAAGAGTGCGTCATAGTACTTGTGACGGTTTATCGAGGGGCCGTTACAGTAGTGTAACGCTCTTGTCATGGTGCGTCAGAGATAATAGAGTAATTAAAATGCAATAGAGGGTGTGACGGCTTATCATAAGGCCGTTACAGTGTTGTGACCGTCCTACCCTAATCCGTCAGAGCTTCTGCTGACAGCAATAGATAAAAAGATCCAAGGTTTCAACTTACATCATGTCTGAAAATCATATATAAACTTCCACATGATAGAATGAAGGCTAAGCTACTAGTATGCATAGATTTTCTGTGAATTTGACAAGAAAGTTCCTTTTAAACTTAATTAGGGCTAAGAATACTCATGTATGCATGACTCTACTAAAACATGAAATCCATGATCTATAGTGCATGAAATCAAACACAATCAGAGGACTTTTATCCCTAACAAGATGTTTTTACCAATCATGATATGACATACCTTTTAACTGGGCTTTAAACTTCTAACTTGAGTCTGAAAGACGTGCCCTAGTTCTCCCTTTCCAGTGAGTTTCCAGCAACTTCATGCTGCTCTAGCTCCTCAGCCTCTTGACCTAAGGACGTGAAATTTGGAGGTTAGGAAGATGAAACTATTAGGAACAAAAATTTCTAAAGCATCTAACACTAATTACCTCGTTTAGGCTCTCTAATTTCCTGATCTTCAGTACCCTGTGGCACAGTTTCTTGGGTTGGCATGATGAAACCAGCAACTTTGGAAGATCCTAACTCCTTGGATACTCGATCTCCTAATATGAAATTTTGAGAGTAGTTAGTCTAAAGTATTATAAACAAAAAGTTCTAAGGAACTTATCTAAAATTGTGACTCCTTATCTTGATTCTTCGCGAGCCAAAAGTAAGGGTCGCTCAGTTCAGAACTGGGTCCTATTTATAGGGTTTTGACTAGGGTTTGAAGATTAGATCGATTCTAGAGTCCTTAGTTGGCCAAACCTGATCCCTAAGAGTCCCTAGTAACCTTACAGGTTCTCCTAATTAGGTCTCTTGCAGATAGGATCCTAAAGATCCAGTCTTTTTGCAAGTTCTTCCATTCACGGAACTGTCGGGGTGTAACGCATCAGGACTAGTGCGTTACATGATGTAGCGGTCGCCCGATAGACCGCTACACCAATGTGTGCAAAGTTTTAATTTAATAAAACTCTTTTATTCATTTATCCTTCTAATTATCTATATAAAAGAGTATTTATCTTTAAAATTCATGGATATGCTAAATAACCATCTAGAATATGGGCCAAACTTAATGGGCTTGGTCCTTTAACCAATTGGGTTTCAATTATCAAAGCTAGATTAATTACTTAATATAAATTAGGCCTTATAATGATTTATTTAACCTAATATTTATTTATTAATCTATTTTGGTGTTGTGTAGTGGACAGCGGATCTAGAGGGGAGGGGTGAATAGATCTGCTCCTCTTTTCGCAATGCAACCCTCTATATAGCTAGATAATAATAATAGCAGCGGAATATAACTAGCTAAACGAAGAACACAGTGATTTGCTTAACAAGATGATTATGCAATATAGATATTGAACCTAAGCATGCATCTAACACAAAGCAATCGTACAAGCAAACCACAACATACGAGATTTTAAGGTGGTTCGGACTGAATCTCCAGTCCTACGTCCACCCATCACCAAATCCGGTGAGGCTCCACTAGTGCCACGCACTGAACCGCAAATCGAAAAGACTATCGATTGCCTTCCTACTAACCGCAGGTAGGGATGTTAACACCGCAGATCGGATAGCTTCCGATTGCCTTCCTACTAACCACCGGTAGGGACGATCTTCAGTTCCAAATGTTTGAATGAAATGGAAAAGAACAAGATATGAAAATACTCAAAGAAGATATGAAATATGTTCAAAGAGAAAAGATCTTGTCTGAGTTTGCTGGAGCTTGAATCTGATGATTCACTTGGCTTGGAGTTGATCTCCTCTTGAAGTAGCTTGAATCACTTGGAGATATGATGAAGAGCTTCTTCCCGGAGTACTGTTCACAGCTACAGTACTTCGAACTCCTTTCCCTTGAACACACCCTTGCAGCTTCTATGGATCACCTTGAGATGAGGAAGAGGAAGATGATTGCAGCTTTTTCTTCACTTGGCTTGAAGTTGATTTCCTCTTGAAGTAGCTTCAATCACTTGAAGATTTGATGAAGAACTTCTTCCCGGAGTAGCTTGATTTCCTTCTTGAAACACCCTGCTTGTGGCTTCCTTTGATCACCCTTCTTATCCTTGAGTGCTTCTAGCTTTGGTGGAGGTTGCTTGCTTCAGATCTCACCTTGAAACACCTTGGATGGATGAAGAACTCTTCCCGAAACACTGTTCACGGAGGTGCTACAGTGTCTCGAAAATGGCCTCTCTTGATCTCTCTTGAAGCCTTAAAGCCTTAGGGTTTCCAACCCTCTTGTATTAGTTTTATAGACCTTGAATGGTCTATAGACAAGCCTCAGACCAGATCCACAATTTGTGGGTGATTAGGTGACTTTTGGATTAAAGAAATCCATGTTGAATGGCCCTTTTCGAAGTTGGAAACAAAGTCAACATTGAAGGCTCGGGGCTGGCGGTCGACCTGCAGCTCCTGGCGGTCGACCGCTACTGTAAAACTTGCATTCGGGTGATCCCTAGGAATTTCGATCGACCGCCACTGGCTGGCTGTCGACCGCCAGCTGAAAGACTGCAGACTGGCGGATGCTGGCTGGGGCGGTCGACCGCCCCTGTACTGGCGGTCGACCGCCAGCTGGGCAGAACCTGGATTTTCCCGGGTTGGTCTGTTATCTATCTTAGCTCTGCCGCTTAAGTCCTTTAGCAGCCCGTGCATGTTTGTGGCATCGCCCTTGACAGTCTTGAAGATTTTATTATTGAGTCTTCAATCAAATTTTTGTTCCGGGGCTCCGCCCCCGGAAACCCCCGCAAGGGGCGCTGCATTGAGCCTTCATTTGCATATCTGTCATGAACACAACAGCACATATGTCAGTCATATAGGAGTGAAAAATAACAATGACTAATAGTGTTTAGCCATTATCAAAACCAAGAATACCACAGAATGCATATGACCATAGAATGATGTCGAATGACCCAAGTGATCACAGAATGACCCAAATGACTTCAGGGACACAACATTTGGGTCTTTAAAATTCTCAAAAAATAATTAAATATACCAAAAATAATTTATAAAAATTCTGGGGCCTTACACCCTCCCCCACTTAAGAGAATTTGGTCCCCAAATTTAATATATATGAGTTTTTACGGAGAGTGTACGTATTTTAATGTATTAAGAATTAACGTAAGGCGAATGAGTTAAGAGGGTACCTTTAATCATCTCACCTCCCTCGTCTAGAATGGCATTTAATCGACCTCGCTTCCCGCGTCCGTTGTTATCCCTCGAAGATTATTCGTTGATGAGAGGACATACGGGCAAGCGATGTTCCCGACTTCCACACTTGAGGCAAGCGCCGAGACGCTTCCAGCATTCTTCTGCCGAGTGCCCAAATTTTTCACAAAATGAGCAAGCCGTGGAGACTTGCATTCTATTTTCTTCTTTAACTTTCTTATCATTTCCGTTTCCATTTCCATTTCTTTTTCCGTTACCGTTCCCATTACGGGACCTCTTAATGTGACGATTTTCACCCTCATCCACATCTTTCTCTTCTTGCCTATCATGTTTTCGGCTTGACCTTTCTCCTCAGAGCCTCTCCACTTTCTCCATGGTTCTTTCACATAGATGCGCTCTTTGTACCATCTCGGTATAGGTGCGGATATTCCGAGTTCCAAGTTGTTGGATGAATCTGAGTCTTAAACCATCCATAAATCGGTTGGCTTTCAATAAATCCGTGCTTATCAAGTGAGGAGCATACGGTGCTAGTCGAGAGAATTGTAATTCATACTCTACCACAGACATCGTGCCCTATTTTAAGGAGGTAAATTCCATAGCCTTCCTCTCCTTCACATGCTCGGAGAAGTACTTGACTCAGAAAAGTGTAAGAAAACCCTCCCATGTATGAGGTGCATCTGCAGGTGGTGCCGGAATGGATTTCCACCATGTACGAGCATCCTTGTTGAGTTGGAACGTGGCAAGTCGAACTTTCTCCTAGTCGGTGCATTGCATGACATCGAATATTCGATTCATTTCGTCGATCCAATTTTTCGTTTCATATGGGTTAGAAGATCCAGAGAATCGTGGGAGATTTAAACTTCAGAAATTAACATGTAAGTTACCCGCGCCAGCCCTTCCACCAGCTTGGGCCACTGTCTTAGGGCTTGAGTAAGTCCCGCAATAGTTTGCTGCATCTCGTCCCAGTTTATACGATGAGCCATTGAGAATCAAGGTACCTAAGAATCATGGACATTTTAGTTATTTAGAGTCGGGAAGATTCATCCTAAGATAATTTCTATATAACTATCTTATCCCGGGCTCTACCCAATTCTCACATGGGTATGGAAATTGCTTCCTTAGTTTATAGGTAGGGGTCCTTAAACCTTGGACTTATCCTATGATATGATTCTTTTCCCCAAGTCCGGAGACTTAGGCTCTGATACCAACTTAACTGTCACGCCCCGAGCCTTTATTACAGCAGAAGACTCGCTTGAGGAACGCGAACAGCCGGCATGGTAAGTCTCTTGCAAGCAAGAATGATCAGAGCGCAAGGCAATCACACATAAAAATGCAATCACATAATAATTAATCAAACTCCAACTTTATTTCATTGATAATCGAGTATTCAAGTACAATAACCTTTTCATCCTTTTTTCATTCCACTATTCTCAAGAAATAAGAAATTACAAAGACTCGATCTAAACATTGTAGACTTCCTAAGTCTTCACTCTCAATTTGATATGATTTTCATTCGCTCTCGGACCTGCTACTTGTATAACTCGAATCTGAATTCATATCACTTCCATTTCCCGAAAAAGATTGGAAATAGGTAATGAGCACACTTACCCAGTAGGTATCTTCGCATCAACATGAATGCACTATTAAAGTAATTAACATTTTAGCTCTAGAGGAATAAGGTAAAATCATGCGAATGCGATGAATCACGTGATTAAACCAAAGTAACAAGATGATCATGTAAGACAGAATGAACAAGTATGAACTAGTAAGAATGTAACAAGAGTATAGCATGGCCTTTCATGAACAAGAATGTAACGAGAATGCACTTTCACTTTTCACTTTCATAACCATAAAGGTTACGCACTAGAACTTCAATCACGTTGCAATTCACTAGATTTTCACGAGTGCTCATGGATTTCACTTATTTATAAAGAAAGTACTCCTAGCGCAATGTGACACCAGTAGCATCATACCCCATGGTTTATAATAGTATGTTTCCGGTAATCAGCCGATGGGACTAGCATAGAGCCCTTGGACACAATCAGCGTCCGAACTGCATCTTCACGTATAAATCAAGCTACTTCCATGAGTATATCAATAATGCGTGGCCAGTAATATAACAATTTCAATCAATAAGCTCATGACAACAACTATCAAAGAGTGAATGCTTCAATTAAGAATATGAGAGATCAAGAATGACTTATACTATATTATGCTTATGAAAACAAATTGGCAGCATAATGGTACATTTCTTAACTTCCATTCATTATATTAAAGGATGCATCGACTAGGTTACGTGCAGGTACAAGGGTTGCTCCGACTTCATGAATGCATTAAGAGCCCTTTGTACCGAGTTCAGCCTTGCACATGCCAAGTGTGTACTGACTCTTTTCTACACAAAATGAAATTCTGCACTGTCTTGCTGTCCCTAGAGTTTGAGCTGAATGCATAATGAACAGACTCTGATGAAATGATGCACGAACTTAAACGCTCAAATCAACAAAAGTTGTACAGACTTAGCAATGAACTATACACTGACTTTGTATGCATAATGAACACGCATC
The DNA here is from genome assembly GCA_022559845.1 of Amorphophallus konjac. NCBI lineage: Eukaryota > Viridiplantae > Streptophyta > Magnoliopsida > Alismatales > Araceae > Amorphophallus > Amorphophallus konjac. The sequence continues at coordinate 348,398,841 of CM040125.1, forward strand.
GACTTTCAATGCGTACACAAGGTATGCACACAACCTATTTGATGGAATGAGTTGTACAGACTTAGCAATGAACTATGCACTGACTTTGTATGCATAATAAACATGCATCGACTTTCAATGCGTAAACAAGGTATGCACACAACCTGTTCGATGGAATGACATGCAAATAAGATGCTCAATCAATCATTCATACTCATAGTGCTTGCTGCCATCAAAACCACATGGGAACAACAGTACCAAGGCAGTTCACGAGCCGCCGAGACCATTCCCTCGGGAAGGGAACTCATGGGACTAAGGCCACACATACGGCCCACGCGGAAAGCACAGAAGCACGATTCCCAAGGCAACTTGCACACCGCCAAGCTGTAGCCCAACTCAAGGAGAAGAGGGAAGCCTCCAGCCGCAGACTGGACAACTGGGCTCACAGCCCAAGGCCTCACACAGGACGCACTCAGGAATCGCTTTCCAGAGAAATCGACGACGCGCGCCAACACACGGTGACACGAGTTGAGAACGCTACACCCGGGACTACAACGTACCACGACACCTGGCCCCGACGACGTGCACAGCATCCGTCAGGCCACGGGTCGGTACGTGGTTCGAGAACCACACACCTGAGACTCGAATTGGTCAAAATGGAAACACCGGGTTAGACTAGCACATGTGCGGTTCACCCTGAGCCACTCAAGAGACGTGCGGCTGGGGCACATCCGCTCAAGAGACATGCGGTCAGGCAGGAGCCGCACAAGGCCCTAATCGGACTAACCCCAAATGGATGATGGACTGTTAGGGCTGGACCACCCAAGGGGATGTGCGGCCAAGGATCATCCGCACAACCCAACCGACCAACTCTAGTGCCGGTCAAAACGGTTTTGACCAAACCGCCCAACCCAACCGACACTAAACTGTTGACAAAGGGTCAACCGGGATATACGGACAGCGCCTGGCCGTACAAGCCCACGGAAGGTCAGACGGCTGGGGACCGGCCGCCCATGGGGGAGACATGCGATTTTCACCTGGCCGCACATCACATGTGTGGTATATCGTCCGACCGCACAACCCCAAAACCAAGAGAAGATGAACGGACCAAAGGCAGCCGCCCATACGATGGACGGGCCCTGGTTCGACCGCCCAACCATCACGGCGGGTAAACCCAGGGGGTCACCCGATCGCGGCCTTTCCACGCCCCGTTCGTGCCAAAACGAAGGGGATATAGCCACAACCACCCTGTCAATCACATGGACTCCGACCGGAGTCAAAACGACGCACGAATCGCGAGAAACGGGTGATTCTACCGAAGTTACCCAAAAATGGTTACCGAGCTTCCCGGAGCTCTACCGATCCAACGGGACCGCCAATCGAGACTAAATTAGGGGGAAAAGAATGCTCTCGCCCCAAGGAATCCGTTGACAGTAACCGATCTGGAAATCGTTTCCGTTTCCTGACCGACCCTACGAAACCTACAAAACCACGGTTTCGCTAGAATGGACCCAAACACAGCCATTTTTGCACCGAACGACGTGCAATGGCAGGAAAAACAAGCATTAGCAACAGTGTTCCGTCACCCTACCACCACTGAAGAAACCGCGTGCCGAAGCGACTAATCCACGCCGAAAACTGCCCGGAACGCGAACGATGCCATCTCAGAATCCACCGAGGGATCGCGCCCGCAACCGCCTTGATCCTCGCCCATTCTCGCTCACGTCCTCGCCCGCGCCGCCTCCACCTCACCCTCGCCTCGCTCCGTCGGCCACCGGAGAAGAGAGGGGAGAAAGAGAGCGTGAGAGAAGAGAGAGGGGAGTGAGTGAGAAATGAGAGGGAAGAGCGAGAAAGGGGGTTTATATAGAAAAATCCAGAAATTTCAGAAAATACCGAAAAATAGAAAATCACGTTTCCGCGATCCTCAGAACGCACCGATCACAACGGTACCACTCGCGCCCAGGTGAACGGCCCGGTTTACCCGCAACGAGGTTTCGAAGGAATTATCGAAACACATACCGGGAATCGGAAAACACACGCGGAAAAGCCGCGGAACGCTTTCGGACCTCCGAAATAACTCCGGATCGCACCGATCCAAACACGAAAGATGTCCGAAACGAAATTTCAGACACAGCGGAGTCAAACACTCCGAGAAACCAGATCCGGGACCCACGAACAAGGATCCAAAAAATCCGAGGCATTACAAGGTGACTATCAAAAACAAGTATCTTTTGTCCAGGATCGATGATTTGTTTGATCAATTACAGTCTGCCTCTGTCATTTCTCAGATTGATCTCCGCTCTGGTTATTACCAGTTGAGAATATGGGAATCTGATGTTGAAAAGACTGCTTTCAACACGCGGTATGGTCATTTCGAGTTTTTGGTTATGCCTTTTGGATTGACCAATGCTCCTGCAGCTTTTATGGACTTAATGCAACGTGTGTTTCGGCCATATTTGGACCAATTTGTTGTAATCTTTGTCGATGATATTCTTGTCTATTTGGCTTCTGAGGAAGAACATACACAGCATTTGAGGATCGCATTGCAGACTCTACGAGACCATGAGCTCTTTGCTAAATTCAGTAAGTGTGAGTTCTGGCGTCGAGAAATTCATTTTCTAGGCCACGTGATTTCTGGTGATGGAGTCGCAGTGGATCCAGCTAAGATTGAGGCTGTTCTTCAATGGCAGAGACCGAGGACAGTGACAGAAATCAGAAGTATTCTGGGTCTTGCAGGTTATTACCGCAGGTTCATCCAAGACTTTGCGAAGATTGCAACACCAATGACTAGACTGACTCGTAAAGATGTTCCTTTTCTCTGGTCAGATCAATGTGAGCAAAGCGTTAATGAATTGAAAAGGCTACTCAGTTCTTCTCCAGTGCTGGAGTTACCTTCTGGCTCGGGTGGATTTGTGGTCTGTACAGATGCTTCTCGGGTTGGCCTTGGGGCAGTGTTGATGCAACATGGTAAAGTTATTGCTTATGCATCCCGGCAGTTGAAATAGCATGAGGAGAACTATCTGACTCATGATTTAGAACTTGTTGCATTGATCTTTGCTTTGAAAATCTGGAGGCACTGTCTGTATGGTGAAAAGTTTGAGATCTTTACAGATCACCAGAGTTTGCAGTATGTGTTCTCTCAAAAGGACCTCAATCTCAGACAGCGTCGATGGATGGAATATATGAAGGACTATGACTTTACACTCTCCTATCAGCCAGGTAAAATGAATGTTGTGGCTGATGCTCTGAGCAGGAAAGTGCAAGTCTGTCAGCTAATGCTTCAGGAATGGAAATTGTGGGAACAGCTTCCTAGTGAGGCGGTTAACATGGACATTCCAACTGATCCAGTGGCAGCTGTGTGTGCTAGTTTGGCCATGTCTTCAACTCTATATCAGCAGATTAGAGAGGCCCAACAGGTTGACTCTGATTTGACCCGCGTCATATCAATGCATGACATTGAATTTGATGATGAGCTGGTTGTCAATTTTCGTGGCCGGTTAGACGTTCCAGCTGTTGAAGAGTTGAGAAATGCAATTCTGAGCGAGGCTCACGGATCCTATTTTGCTATTCACCCCGGCACTACCAAGATGTATCAGAATCTAAAAAGGTAATTCTGGTGGCCAGGCATGAAGCGAGATGTGGCTGTGTTTATTTCCAAGTGCTTAACTTGTCAGCAGGTGAAAGCCAAACACCAAAAGCCAGGTGGATTGCTTCAGCCGTTGGAAGTTCTGCAATGGAAGTGGGATCATGTCACAACCGATTTTATGGTGGGTTTGCCTCGGACTTCGCAGGGCTTTGATGGAATCTGGCTGTTAGTTGATAGATTGACTAAGACAGCTAGACTTTTGCCGATTAAAGTTACTTGGAGTGTGCAGAGATTGGCCGACCTGTATATCGAAAAGATCGTGCCACTGCATGGTGTTCCAATCTCACTTGTGTCAGATCGTGATCCATATTTTACCTCCGACTTCTGGCGCAGTTTCCAGAAGGCCTTGGGCACTGAGTTGGCTTTTTCTTCAGCTTATCATCCGCAGTCTGATGGTGAATCTGAAAGGACGATTCAAACTCTTGAAGATATGCTGAGATCGTGTTGCCTTGAGTGGCAAGGTTCATGGGGTCAGCATTTGCCACTTTTGGAGTTTGCTTATAATAATAGTTTTCACTCCAGTATCGTCATGGCACCTTATGAAGCACTATATGGTCGTCCTTGTCGTACCCCTTTGAACTGGTTTGATGCCGGTGACCGACTTTTGACAGGACCTGACATGGTGCAGCAGTGTGCTGATGTGGTCCGTCAGATCAGGCAGAAAATGTTGACAGCTCAGAGTCGACAGAAGAGCTACGCGGATCAGCGTAGGCGACCACTGCAGTTTGAGCATGAAGATAAGGTGTTTGTGAAAATATCTCCGATGAAAGGAGTTTCCAGATTTGGGAAGCGTGGGAAGCTCAGTCCGCGGTACATTGGTCTGTTTCCTATTGTGGAGTGTGTGGGCCAGGTGGCTTATCGGCTTCAGCTACCAGCGGCAATGCAGGCTATTCATGATGTATTCCACGTCTCCCAGTTGAGGAAATATGTCTCTGATCCATCTCATGTCCTCGATGATGATGTTTGGCCAGAAGTGACTGCCGACCTATCTACACCAGAGTATCCCATCAGAATTGAAGACCGTCGTGAGCAACGGTTGAGAAATAAAGTGATTCCCCTGGTTAAGGTCGTCTGGCAATGTCACTCGGGCAACGAGGCTACTTGGGAGCATGAAGATGAGATGAGACAGCTTTTTCCTTTCTTGTTCGTTTGAGGTATGATTCCTTTGCAGTTTCCTCTTTCTTCACCTTCTTAAATTTTGGGGTCGAAATTTTTATTACGAGGGAGGGACTGTAAGGCCCGTGTCTTAACGGATCTTTGATGATTCGGGCTTAGGATTTATTCCGCGAACTTTGGCCATTTTTTTGAATTTTTAGGTCATTTACTGGTATTTATTCAGATTAAGTTATAATGTTTATGGATTTTATTGGGCATTTTCATAATATTGAAGATTTGGGGGTCTTTTTGCAAGAGGTGGTTTTTTTCAAAAAAAATATATCTCACCCCTTTTTCTCCCCTCCCCACGTCACCACCTTACCTCCCCCTCTCCACCCCTCTCGATCTCTCTCTCCCCATTTCCTCTCCCCCTCTCCACCCCTCTCGATCTCTCTCTCCCCATTTCCTCTCCCCCTCTCCCTCACGATCTCTCTCTCTCTCTCTCTCTCTCTCTCTCCCTGGGCAAGCGGGCGAGACAACGACGGATCGCGGCGTGGAGGGCGCCGTTGGACTCGTGGCGACGAGTGGAGCGCGTTGACGCCCACCTCAGCACAATCGTGGCCCCAGGAGACGGGACGGGGCGAGGAGGAGAGTGAAGGTTTCGCCCTTGCATGCGGTCGGTCGTCCACTTTCGGCTTGAATGAGGTAGGGGGATGGAACCCTTACCCGACTAGGATCGTCTGGACACCACTTGCACCACCATGCACGACCATTTTCTCCATTTTCGGTGAAATCCCCATGTTAGTGTGATTTAGCTCAATTTCATGAAAATTCACTCCTTGGGCTTTGTTTTTATGTTTCCTAGCGTTTAATTGATGTTATGGATGTATGCATGAGCAGGGAACATGTTTTTAGCGTGAGCCCCATCGATTTCGGTCGATCGGGGGATGTTCCGATTTCAAACCGGACATACTCGCAACCCAGCTCGTGTGACGGTCATCCCAGCGACCGTCACACGCGTAACGCACCCTACCCGGTGCATTACGTGAGTGTGACGACCCCATCCGGGTGTGTCACAGCTTCTGGGCAACTGGGCGGAGGATCCACCTAATGGATCTAGATAGGGTCGTTAGGGTGTTGTAACGCGCCAGCATAGGTGCGTTACATTCCCCTGAAACGTGCATGTGGTTTATCCCTCGGGTGGGTGTAACGGCCTCGGATGGTGCGTTACATCAGTGTAACGCCCCTACCTTAGACCGTCACACCATGTGTTTCTGTATTTCAGTGAAATAACCCTCGGGTGCCTCTAACGGACCTAAGGGGGTGTGTTACAGTCATGTAACGCACTACCCCTGGTGCGTTACGCACTGCTGTCCCCTGCGTGTGGGGAAGTCACTTCGGGTGAGCCTGACGGCCCCCGGTAGGCGTGTTACAGTGACGTAACGCACCTACCCTAGACTGTCACACTCTGTAACGGTCTAGGCTAGATCGTTACGCCCTCTGGCGTTCAACGAGATGGTCGGTTCATCTCTTAATGCATTTCATGTTGCATAACTGCTATGTTTAAATTATTTTATAAACAATGGCTCACTTTTAGATCCCGGTAGAGTACTTCCTCTTTCCTTGTGATGGAACCACTAGACTTAGCCCTGAGACTTTCAGTGTCGCTCCGCCTGGCAAAGGTGGAAGGGCGTACCCATTGAGCGATTTGTAAGCTAGTCACCGTGGGCCCCCGGCTCTTTACCGTAGCGTCCTACGGGGGGGAAACTAGCTAGAGGCCTGGCTCTAGGCAGGATTCAGTGTGTGCACATGTGGTCAGAGGCCTAGACTGACACTGACGAGTGTTACTCTGACTAGTTCTTGGTTCGGTACCGTTACGCCTATCGCTTGTTGTCAGCCTGACTTGCGAGTTCCTTGAGACGTAGTGTAAGTCATTTGTGGACGCTTCTGGTCTCTGTTTTCTAGTGGATACCTTCTGCGGTCTCTCGTCACCTGGAGTAGTTGGGATTCTTTCTACTGGTAGATTTAGCTTCAGACGCTAATGTATACATTTGTATTGGCATATAGTTGGCTGTTTTGACTGTTAGTTAGGCTTTACAGCTTTGCTACCCTTGAGTTATTTATGCCAATGCATGTTTGCTGCATTAATCACATGTTCTAATTACTTTATATTTTCATGTCTGCTTGTTAGTGTGAGGTAGGGATCCACGTGACCCCTACAGAGTCTGGAAATGACTCACTCCTTCTCCTTTCAGGTGAGCAGCAGCAGCCTCCCGTCGGCGGTTCCCGCGTCTTTGGGGATCGTGTATAGAGTGCCAGTGATAGTTCGGCGGTCCTTTTTGGGTACTTTTGACCGGGTATGGCCCGTGTAGTTGTACTTTCAACTTCCTTTGTACAATGGACTTGTACTTTTGTGGCTCTGGACTAGTGTATTGTTTGGCTATCACTCTGTCTTTATGAATTGCTTCCGCTTAAATCTTCAAGTTATAAATCCATTTTTATCGCGTGTGCTCGTGATCCCAATTCATTGTGTGCCTCCTCAACGAACGTACTAACCCTTCATGGGCCTCATCAGCCTCTTGGGTGGCTTCCCCAGTTCTTGGTATCGATATATCGGTATCCGGATCTCCGAGTCGTCACAATCATCCTCCTATTCTAAGGTGCTTATCAGGTCTTTGGCTTGTTTTTACCTTAGTGGCAATCACATATTTCTTTAGTTTGGGCATTAGCTTTCCTTTTTATTATATCTCCTCTTTACTTTGCTTGTTCCACCTATACGGTGTGTTTTTCTTTATTCCTTATTCCACGCCCCGGCGTGTGTTTTTCTTTATTTGCTTAGCTTAGTTTTGATTGAGTTAGCATGCCCATGCTAGAGCTTGTGCTGGTTGCCTAGGTTCATGATTCACATGTCCATAGGTTGATTGATTTCATTACTTGGCTCATACTTTCAACATAGTTGGCATCATAGCCCATCATGCCAAAGAAGGGACACATTAAAACCAACAGTATTGACGGAGTTTTATCTTGGTTTCACGTTGCTACACATTCTCTCTATATCAATAGAGTCATTTTTTTTGAGTACACGACATATATTCCGGTATATGGCCATTAGTTCACACTTTTACACCATAGGAACATATTCTTGAACATGATGACCTCTCTATTAGATATTTCTTCAAATGGACTAGGAAATCTTATTTCAAGGCCTCTGTAATTCTCTGCGAGCCTGAGATTCCTACTAGGATGCCGAGTTAGTTGTACCATGAAAGCCCAATCATTAGAAAACACTATCGATGGTTTCTGGTTTCTGGAGATGTAACGGATCAAGGTTGGACCGGTAGGCTCATCTAACGGCCCAATAAACGACTGTCACATTATACTGAGTCCAATTTCTTGTTTCAGGATTCAGATCATTGTAACGGCCCAATACTGGACCGTCACATTATGTAACGGCCCAGTACAAGACCGTCACAGTTCTTGAGTACATTAACCCGAGGTTGACCCAAGGGTTGATATTCTAAGTTCCTAGGTGGCTTGATAATGGTCTAGGACTTATGATATCGATCAAGAAATAGTTGTTGCACGTAACTAAGTCGGAGCAAGTGTCAACCATGCGAGAGTTGAGTCGATGCAACTCCTGTTGCTACATGCGATTAAGTCCGTGCATATGTGCATCTTTCACAACAAAGTCTGTACATTCTTCAGTAGCAAGTCGATGCATCTTTTGCTCCATGCAAACGAAGTCTGTACATTCTTCAGTAGCAAGTCGATACATCTCTTGCTCCATGAAAACAAAGTCTGTACACTCTTCTGTAGCAAGTCGATGCATCTTTTGCTCCATGCACACAAAGTCTGTATATTCTCTGATGGCATGTCCGTGCATTCATCTTCATTGTGTATACTTTCCTATATGCACACTGCATTATGTGCATCAAGTATGTACAGGCTTAGATCAAATGTCGAACTAACTCAGTGCATCCTTTTCTCTTCTCTTTCAGATCAATTCAAGTTGGTAACTAGTCTGACCTGACAGAATATCTGCTCGAGGAGCTTAAGAAGGGCACGTGATCCAAGAATGGAGGAAGTGCCAGGATCGTGACACGTGTATTACAACAGGCTAAAATGCTGCCACGTGGTCAAGGCGCTAGGGCAAGAATTCGTGGAAGACACACGCCCATCTATCTGCTGCTGCTATAAAAAGGGGGCCTCTCCATCCAGTGAAAAGAGAGATCGAAGGAGATAAAAGAAGAAAGATCTACAGCCAGCACGATCCAGAGAGGAGAAGAGAGTAGCAGCAGAGAAGAGCAGAAGTGAAAGTGAGAGAGCTCGTGAGATCGAGAGAGAGAGAGAGAGAGAGAGAGTGAAGAAAGAGCTTGAGGAGAAGAAGATAGAAGATTTTCCTGAAGATTAGTTCCACTGGACCTTGGATCAAATCCAGGCCAGTCAGCTCCCTGAGAGCCACATTTGTGCTATCATCGCATACAACTTTCTGTCGCTGTGATTTCCCATTTCTTGTTTTTCTTTTACACTCTTTATTTCAAGCTGTTTGTCAGCGGAGCAAGCTGTGACGGTCAGCGGGCAGAGGTGTGGTATCCTCTGGACGGGTAAAGCTGTAAGCCCCAGCGGTTGCAGAGGAGGATTCCTCTGGTCGGCTAAGCTGTATTGCCCAGCGGGTCAAGCTGTGTGTCAGCGGATGGCTAAGCTATATTGCCCAACAGAAGCAAACTGTGCTGCTCAACAGTTGTAGGCAAGCTGTGAGGCCCAGCGGTTTAAGCTGTGTATCAGCAGGAATCCACACTCGGGTTTGAGTGTGGGGTGGATGTAGGTCTGGAGGACCGAACTACCTAAAATTTCTTGTGTTCTGTGGTTTGCATGTTTTTATCTATCTCGGTTAGATGAATGCGTAGGCCGATCATTTGTTCTTTATCTCTGGCTTGTGGTTGCTGTGCACATCGACTGTTGAATGTGTATTTCAGTTTCGAAAGAACTGAATTTGTTTTTAATTTCACATCTCTGAGTGTTTTGAGTTTTTATTGGGTAATTTTTTAAGGATAGATTCATTCACCCCCCTCTAAATCCATCGCACCAGCTACAACAATTAGTATCAGAGCGGGTTGTTGTGCATTGGGTCTAACGATCCGTAGCAGATCCTGCATCTTTTTTGGTGCATTTCAGAGTGGGTTTCTTATGTTCGGTGTTTTGTTTCTCTAGTTTAGTGCCTTGATTTGCTTAACTGATTTCGGTGCATTTATTGTCTTGTTTTCAAGGTGTTAGATCTTAGTTTATTCAGTTACTTTTTAATGGCTTTACTTCCTGTCTTTGATGGCTCTAATTTGAACTCATGGTTAGGCGGCCTATGCGTTTACGTAAACTCCATTGACCCAAATCTGTGGAGTCTTATCTCAGAAGGCCCACATAAGCACCATCAGGATCATACCAAATGGTCGCATAGGGACAAAATGAAAAACAATGAAAACAGTATGGTCCTAAACATCCTGAAAGCTTCAGTTAATGACAATATGATTTCTCTTGTTGCAGGATGTACATCTGGAAAAGAAATATACGACAAAATCATTTCTGCTCATAACAAACAAGATGGAGTATGTCTGATGGCTAATCAAAGGGATCAGACTGAAGATTCATCATCTCAGGTAAGCTTCGAATCAGAAGAACTTTCATTTGATAGATTAGTTGAGATGTATGAAGAATTGCTAAAGGTGTCCAAGAAAATAAAATTTAAAAATAAAGGATTGAAGAAAAAGATCAAACAAAGTAAAGCTGAATTCTCTTGTGAAGCTTGCCCTACTCTGAAGAAGTCTTATGATATGTGTTTGCTAGATGTTCAAAACTTTAAGGAACAAAATGTCTCCTTAAAAATTGAGAATCAAACATGCTTGAATAAGATATCCGAACTGGAGAATCAGCTGAATGAAAAGAATGATGAACATCCAATCAGACTGCAAGAGTTGAATAAGGTTAATTCTGAATTGGATAAACTGAGACTTGAAAATGAAGAAATTCAAAGGAATAACAAAAACCTTAAAGGTGAAATAGAGAGAGCTAACAAGGAAAGTGTTTAGGGCTCCTCTCTAAAATCGATATGCCACAAGTGCTTAGCTTTAACAGAACGCAATGAAGATCTGTATGATGAAAATGAGGGGCAGAGAAGATTGATCGAATCCCTAAGAGAAGAAAAATTGATTGAAAGACTAGAATCTATATCAAGTGGTGAAGAAATTAAGAAGCTGACCAACGAAAAGATTGAACTGAAAGCTGAAATTGAAAAAGTAAAATGGTTGAACACTGGCATGTCTGAAAAACTTCTCACCTTAGAAAAGGGAAAATCTATTTGTGATGAAGAATCAAAAATGTTGAGCAATCTAGAACAAGAAATTGAGAAGTATAAAACTGCAAACAAAGTTCTAAGCGAATGCATTAATTGCAGTGAACAGGAGATAGCCAGTTACGAACTTCATATTGCTTCTCTGGAAACAAAAATTCAGGATCTGGAAAAATCAACATCCGAGTCTATTGAAAATAAGGGAAAAATGAAAGCGGTCATGAAAAGTGAGGATAAGGACTCAAAGGAAGGGGCAAGCTGAAGTATTGATGTTAAGGAAAGTGTGAGAAACCAGCTATACACTACCTTTGTGCAAAGTTCTAAGGCAGCTGGTGTCACAAGTCAGTCCCCAACGCAAAATAAAGATATGAAAACTTCTTCATCATCTGTCTTTCAATTTAAGGCTCAGAAAATTGAAAAACGAACAAAAATTGTGAACAAGAATAAACATTTGAACAAGAATAGAGTCAAAAAAGTCCCCACTCGAGTCATGAAATCTGCCAGCTCTGCTGCATCTGATGGATCAGTGCTTACTGCTCATGGATCGTTTACTTATGCAAATAAAAAAAATGGCTCATGTCATTATTGTTGCAAGATAGGGCATGTAATGGATGATTGCAGATTGTTGCTTGAAGATGAGCATGCTGGTGAAGCAATGCATTCTAGGAATTCATTTGGTAGAAACTATGCCACTAGGAAATATGATGCTTCATGTTACTACTGTAGAAGGCATGGTCATTTAATGAATACGTGCTTTGATATGAAATTCAATGATAGGATGCATGCTAGATTTTCTACAAATCATCACGGGTATAGAAGAAACAAACATGTGTTTAACCAGCACATTATCTGCTTCAATTGCAACAAGCCCGGTCATAAGGCTGCTAAGTGCTGGTCAATGTCATATTGGGATAAATCTGGATCCAAATGTAAGCACCTAAGGTGCTTAGAATGTGGAAGGCATGGCCATACAGTCAAAGACTGTTGGAATGCTCAGAGAAGTAGATTTAATTCTAAATCTGTAAAATTTCCTGCTCCTAATGCTGCTGGTAAGAATAAAGCTGTTAATAAAAGAAAATTTTCTCTATGTTTTGAATGTGGAAAGCCAGGTCACAGGGCTGCAACCTGTTGGCTGGCATGAGATCAAAGCCAGACTATTTTTGGTAAACAGAATGTTAATTCTGTTAACAAAAATCTTCATGCATATGCATATAGAATTCATGCTAATAAGAATGTGTATAAATCAAATCTAAGATCTGGCATATCATGCCATTACTGTGGACAAATAGGTCATTCAATGAATAATTGCTATTTTATGAGAATTGATGACCTTCATGCACAAAAATTGATTAGTATACATGTTAGAGGTGTCACTGTTAATTCAGGACCCAAGACATCTTGGGTACTTGTTGCATCAAAATGATGTGTTTGTTGTAGGCGTGCCTTGGAGAGGAATAAAGAGGGGTAAATAAGCCAAGGCACTCAAAAGAAAACCCCTTTCTGAACTTTTCAGGTAAATTCTCAACACTTTCTGCTCTTAGATTCATTGCATATCTTGTTAAAATAAATGTTCATCTATATAGAATTGCTAATAACATCAGTTTCTGTCTGAGTCTAAAAATTGTGAACGTTATGCTTTTGATCTAATGCTTGAATCTGCATTTCACTTTCACTGGAAATCTGATAGGACTGCATGTTATATTGCACTTCAGAGATAGTCTGAATCTACTTGTGAAAAATCTGTTTAATCCCCTGTAGGATGTCATTGCACATGGTGCTTTTTAGAGTCTTCATATATATTGCATGCATTCAGGGGGAGTTTGTTGTGTCTTTGCATGTCTTTGCATACATATAGTTAATTGCATTGTATTTCATTACATTGAAATTGCTAAAAAGATTACGTTAATTAAGGGGGAGTATATAACAAGATTGTATTCTGCTGACTATTCATCTAGTTTCTTGTTATTTCAGTCAGTCAACTAAAGCTCCCATCCTCATGTTGAGATCATCCATTTCACATATCTGAACTTAACTCTGATTTGATTTTGAATCTTGTGAGCTGGTCTTTCTTGAGCAAATCTGTCTGATGGACCTCTGAATATCTATGATTCACTATGATATATTCTTTGATGCACCTATTAATTGTCCTGATTGAAAGTGTTGACACAGTGAGTTGACATTATCTTGGAATTACTTTGTCAATTGTCGACACCTTCATTGTTGTGCTCATCTTTGTTACATGCTTGAAACTCTTGTGCAGTTCACAACTTGAATGCTGCTGAATCTCATTGAAAATTCAAAAAATTGAGAAGAGTTCAATTCGTACACCTTTATCATAAATCTGAAAATCAATTCAATAAATAATCTTCTATTATAAAGATTTATGAATGGCTAAAAGATCAGATTGGTTTAAGTCCAATGTATTCATTGAGCTTGGATATGAATATCTTGAAAGTATCTGAGTCAACTTTAATAAACTTTAACCAACTATTCCATGTTGAATCTTGTAAAATCTTCTGAAATCTGAAAATGTTAAAATCATAGCTTTATTTGGTTAAATTATATGAAATCAGTATTATTTTTAAACAAATGATGAATCTGAAACATTCCTAAGGGTAAATTCTGTCAGAGCAATGATTTTGGTCACTGAGAAACCATGTTCATTGACCAAGAAGTCTAGAGGACCGTGTCATGAAGTGCCATAATTAACTCTGCTAAATAAAATTCATTGAAAATCTAGGCAGAGCAATGGCTTGAATATTGAGAAATATACTTCACTTATCAATGAAATAAGGAAAGTATGTCATGAGGTGTCAATACTATCTCTGAAGCATGACAGTTACTCATACTAAGTGCTTAGGGATACTGGCGTCCAAACAAGGTGTATCCCCTAGCCACAAGGTGTGTACTGAACTTAATTACACCTGGTAAACTTGCTATGAAATCTTGTACTGTGCATAAAGAAAAATCTGAAATTATTTGAAGAAGTATGGTTGATCCTCAGGAACCAAATTTGAATTCCTTCATACTGTTTAACCTCAATACTAATGATTGTAATTTCTAAAGAAGTCATTGAAATTGACTGAGTAAGATGAAAGGAGGTTAGTCAAGATATAAATATGAGGGCTTGGTTAACTTTTATTAAACATTGATGTTCAGATATGAGTACAGAATTTTATTGACAAACTGTGTATACATCATATTTAAACTATGATGTTCAAATAAAAATTCATAAGCCCCTATAATGGAAGAGTCTGAGCCATCCGTTTATTCAGATTTATGAAATAAGTATCTTATTGAAAATCTTATATTTCCTTGAAAGATCATGTATTCTGCATGCTGCCATGTCATCATGTCTGAATGTCTTCCTGACATATCCCTCTCCTTACACCCTTGAAAGCCTTGCTTCATTCAGATCAGGGAGCATTGGATTGTTAAGGTCTTATCTAGACTGCACTTATTACCTTTTAAAGGGGGAGGTTTGTTCGTCTTGTCAAAGGAGGAGGATAGATTGATTGCTTCTTGTCTCGTCTGCATCATGTAAGCATCAGGTTCTTCATGAATTGCATTCATTATTCTTAAGGAGAGAATCCATCTACTCTGAAGCTACAAAGAAGCATCTATTCAGGGGGAGTTTCCTTGTCTATGAATCATGCTGCATATTAAAGGGGAAGTATATTGTGCCTTTTGTCTCGGGGAGATTTTGATTCAATCATACCATGCACGCTTTTATGTCTCTCTCCAACTTTTTCTTTTTGATGAAGTCAAAGGGAGAGAATAGTTTGGGTCTGTGTGACTCATAGTGTTTCCATCATCAAAAAGGGGGAGATTGTTGTGCCCCCGCGGTTTTGATGTCAGCAAGCACTATGAGTATGAATGATTGATTGAGCATCTTATTTGCATGTCATTCCATCGAACAGGTTGTGTACATACCTTGTTTACGCATTGAAAGTCGATGCGTGTTCATTATGCATACAAAGTCAGTGCATAGTTCATTGCTAAGTCTGTACAACTCATTCCATCGAACAGGTTGTGTGCATACCTTGTTTACGCATTGAAAGTTGATGCATGTTCATTATGCATACAAAGTCAGTGCATAGTTCATTGCTAAGTCTGCACAACTTTTGTTGATTTGAGCGTTTAAGTTCATGCATCATTTCATCAGAGTCTGTTCATTATGCATTCAGCTCAAACTCTAGGGATAGCAAGACAGTGCAGAATTTCATTTTGTGTAGAAAAGAGTCAGTACACACTTGGCGTGTGCAAGGCTGAACTCGGTACAAAGAGCTCTTAATGCATTCATGAAGTCGGAGCAACCCTTGTAGCTGCACGTAACCTAGTCGATGCATCCTTAGTTGTTGCACGTAACTAAGTCGGAGCAAGTGTCAACCATGCGAGAGTTGAGTCGATGCAACTCCTGTTGCTACATGCGATTAAGTCCGTGCATTTGTGCATCTTTCACAACAAAGTCTGTACATTCTTCAGTAGCAAGTCGATGCATCTTTTGCTCCATGCAAACAAAGTCTATACATTCTTTAGTAGCAAGTCGATACATCTCTTGCTCCATGAAAACAAAGTATGTACACTCTTCAGTAGCAAGTCGATGCATCTTTTGCTCCATGCACACAAAGTCTGTATATTCTCTGATGGCATGTCCGTGCATTCATCTTCATTGTGCATACTTTCCTATATGCACACTGCATTATGTGCATCAAGTATGTACAGGCTTAGATCAAATGTCGAACTAACTCAGTGCATCCTTTTCTCTTCTCTTTCAGATCAATTCAAGTTGGTAACTAGTCTGACCTGACAGAATATCTGCGCAAGGAGCTTAAGAAGGGCACGTGATCCAAGAATGGAGGAAGTACTAGGATCGTGACACGTGTATTGCAGCAGGCTGAAATGCTGCCACGTGGTCAAGGCGCTAGGGCGGGAATTCGTGGAAGACACACGCCCATCTATCTGCTGCTGCTATAAAAGGGAGGCCTCTCCATCCAGTGAAAAGAGAGATAGAAGGAGATAAAAGAAGAAAGATCTACAACCAACACGATCCAGAGAGGAGAAGAGAGTAGCAGCAGAGAAGAGCAGAAGTGAAAGTGAGAGAGCTCGTGAGATCGAGAGAGAGAGAGAGAGAGAGAGAGAGAGAGAGAGAGAGAGAAGAGAGAGCTTGAGGAGAAGAAGATAGAAGATTTTCCTGAAGATTAGTTCCACTAGATCTTGGATCAAATCCAGGCCAGTCAGCTCCCTGAGAGCCACATTTGTGCTATCATCGTATACAACTTTCTGTCGCTGTGATTTCCCATTTCTTATTTTTCTTTTACACTCTTTATTTCAAGCTGTTTGCCAGCGGAGCAAGCTGTGACACTCAGTGGGCAGAGGTGTGGTATCCTCTGGACGGGTAAAGCTGTAAGCCCCAGTGGTTGCAGAGGAGGATTCCTCTGGTCGGCTAAGCTGTATTGCCCAGCGGGTCAAGCTGTGTGTCAGCGGATGGCTAAGCTGTATTATCCAAGGGAAGCAAGCTGTGCTGCTCAGCGGTTATAGGCAAGCTGTGAGGCCCAGCGGTTTAAGCTGTGTATCAGAAGGAATCCACACTAGGGTTTGAGTGTGGGGTGGATGTAGGTCTGGAGGACCGAACCACCTAAAAATTCTTGTGTTCTGTGGTTTACATGTTTTTATCTATCTCGGTTTGATGAATGCGTAGGCCGATCATTTGTTCTTTATCTCTGGCTTGTGGTTGCTGTGCACATCGACTGTTGAATGTGTATTTCAGTTTCGGAAGAACTGAATTTGTTTTCAATTTCACATCTCTGAGTGTTTTGAGTTTTTATTGGGCAATTTTTTAAGGATAGATTCATTCACCCCCCTCTGAATCCATCGCACCAGCTACAACACGTACGCGTGCTACCGTGGTTTTAGAACTAGAGATTGGACTAGATTGACGGCCTTGTGCTGTTGCGTGCGACGGTCTTGACCCCGAGTCTTCTGACTCAAGGACCGTTGGCTGTAGTGCGTCTAGAGGACTGCCCAGAGTCCAGTGGCTTAGCGTCACTTGGGTTTTCTCGACTCTCGCGCAGGGTGCGTGCGTAGCTGTGGGCTGCGAGTCCCGTTCCTTCTCCGACTATGGTCGCCGTGCGATGGTGCCGCTACGTGGGATGGTCCCCGTACGTCCTCAGATTCGGACGTTGTTTTCTGTTGACTCGAGAGTCTACTTCTTCAGTGACCCTCCACTAGTCGTAGCCTGCTTGCACGCGTGTGGTCCCACCAGGGAGTGGTGGAGAGGCTACCCTTAGAGACGGTTTGTGGACAAGTTTCCGTCCCGCCCCACGTCTTGCAGCTAGAGTCCGACTGAGGGGAAAACCAGTCAGAGGGCTAGACCAGGGACACGCGGTCTGTGTGTGCACACGTGGTTGGGGGCGGTTGGACCCACGTCGACGGGCGTGACCCCAGCTAGTCACTCGTTTGTGGTTACTTGTGCGGTGTTCGTGCCTTTGGTAGGAGTTACCACGTCAGGCAGTTCACCTGCGGTGTGGTGTAAACGTCAGGGCATGCTATCGGCTGTGCTTTTGGTGGGAGGCACTCCTGTCGAGTCGGGAGTGACAGACTGTCAGTCACTATGACTTTGACCTTCGGGTTTAGTCGTGTTGACCGTTTAGTTTCGGTGGTCTCGCGGTGGCGCGTGTGTCGGTTCTCGTGCCGTGAGACTAGTGCTAGTAAATTTACCGAGGTTGCGTCTTACTGTGCGGTACCCGTGACCAGGTGGTCGGGGTTGCACCTTGGACAACGTGTCCAGGTTGGTCGTGTCCTTGGAGACAGGCCTCTACGGTGCGATTACCGTGGGCTTTTGCTTTGGTAGGTGGTACTAGTGTGGTCCGGTAACCTCGACTGTGAGCCCGATGTGTAGTTTTTTGTACAGTAGGAGTGGTTGTAGTGCCGTGTTTCGACCGGCCACCGGGTTTACTGTTCCTACTGTTACTGTTGCTCTCGTTGTTACAGCTTTCTGTACCGTCGTTGGTTCTTAGTGGGGTTCCGCGGGATCCCTACTGAGTCTCTATTTTGGAGACTCATTCCCTACTTTTCAGGTGTAGCGGTTCTTCCTCGGGGTTCGAGAGTGCTGTTCAGAGGTTCTCAGTTGCCAGCTCACCGGGCCGAGTGTTCACTCGGCATGTGGTACGTTTTTACTGCTTTAGACTGTACTTCTTGTTGGACTGGACTCTGTTGTAGCTGTAGTTATTCTTTTACTTCTACTTGTTATTGTTGGTTGTCCTGCTTTATTTCCTATTTCTCTGTGCCTCCACACCCCTTTTAGCCCTTCCGAGCCCTCCCGGCTCGTGGGCGGCGGTTCGAGTCTCGGGTTATCGGGTCTCTCCCGGTAATCGGATTCTCGGGTCGTTACAGCTGGTATCAGAGCAGAGGTTGTGGACGTACATAGGAATTTGAAATATTGCAGTGATCAGAGTCCATAAGGTCCAGTACAGTCGACAGTTAGCTTAGGGTTTTGTGCTTGTTTTTTCGCTCTGCTTCTCGCTCGAGAGCTTGAGTGCGCTGCGTGGCACTGTGAGGGTGGTGGTTGTCCGCGGTTTTCGTGCCAACATGGGGTCTAAGGATCGAGGTCGAGAGCCTTCTCCCTCATCGGTGGTGGCCCTGGTTGTGCTACGTTGGGCAGAGGTTGCTGGCAGGCGCGAGCTCGCGGTGCTGCGTTCGAGGAACCTGCAGTGTGGTCAGGTGGCTGAAGAGGATTGTTCGTGGTTAAGTGGCCGTGAGCGTGCTTCGAGGGAGCTACTGTCGGTTTTTGGCCACTCCAGCTTGAGGTTTGTCCAGCTCCTGAGGTGTTCTGGTCGAGAAGTGTGCTCGGGTGAGCGGAGGATCTTCTCGGTGAGCTGCTGTTGCGTCGAGCCTGATGTTCTTGTCGTGCTCTATGGCGTCAAAAATGACGTGTCGGTCTCGATTGTTCTACAGATTTCAAGGCAGGATTTGGCAGAGATGTCCTGATAAGTCTTTTCTCATGCATTTCTGTCAGTGGATGGGTTGTGTTCGCCCTAGAGTTGGCTTGAGATGTGAAGGCTCCACGGTGAGTTCGGGACTCGAGGATGAGCGTCGGCGGCTATTGTTATGGCTCGTGTAGCGGCTCTTGGCGTTGTGCGTTGTAGTTTGAGGAATTGCAGCGGTGGTGCATCGAGAGATGCTGTGTTCATGGTCCGACGTGACACTCGCTGAGTGTGTCGGAGGCGCTGACCTGACGGGAGCGATGGTATTCCTTGGTGCTGGATGGTGCTGTTTCCAGCGTGCGTGAGGTTCAAGGTCAGGTCGAGCGTGGAGTTCTTCCGTTGGTCGGAAGTGCGTTGGTCTTCCCTTTGGTGGAGAGATTGTGTTTGGCTAGGCTCGTCGTCTTGCTTTGTGTGCCCGGATTGGTTGGCCTTGTGTGTGCCATGAAGTCCGTGCGAGACATGCTCCCTGTCTTGGCAAGGTGGTTGCCTGTGAGAAGCTGTGCCCATTCCCTTGTCATGTGAGGGTGTGCTGGCGCTATTCCGGAAGGACGAGTGCCAGTTGAGCGGTGTTTTTTTTCTCGGCTGTGTGCGCATGGATCAGAGTGCACAGCGGAAGCGTGGTGGGCTTGTGACCCACTGGTTCAGGATCGTAGCGTTGGTTGCTACGGGCGGATTCCTGAGTTTGCGTTGAGCATTGGAGGATTGGTTCCTCTGTGCGAAACGTGTTGTTGCCGTGCCGTTGCCCGAGGTATTATGGTTCTTGGCACTGGCAGGATGGAGTGTTGGGGAATGTGCTGGCTAGTGCGCCGCATGAGTACCCTGTTCTTGTGGTGGAAGCCGTGTCAGGCGTCGGTGTTGTGCCCGGATAGGGTTGTTGAGGATGTCGCCTGACGGAAGTTAAGTAATTTGAGGAGACCAGACGGAAGAGTGACGCCTGTGGGCGGAGGCCTTTTCGTGAAGTTGGCGTCGGATTGGTGGTCCTTGACGGGACGTTGGTGTCGCAATGGTTATCCCTGGTTTGGTGACCAGCATGGGATGGTTCCCCTGTAAGTCTGAGTTGAGTGAGGTGATGACTGAAGACGCCATGATCTGTCATTCGGTTTCATCGTGCTCCCCTGAGAAGGTCGAGTTGGTGCAATGATCGAGTTCGGAGGCGGTGTCCGAGGGGAGTGTGGCTCGAGATGTGGCATCGGTCTGTGTGGGAGTCGACGGATGGCTTGCCGAGGTTTGGAATGTTTCCTTCGGTTTCGGTGGAGAACCAGGAAAGAAGGAAGAACCTGAGCGAGCGGTTGGTGATCGTCGGTGCATGGTCTTTCACAGACAGAGGATGCTGGTTGTTGGGGCTCAAGCATGGCGAGAGCCGTGTGCCAGCGAGACCTTTGGTGTTCATTTTTGAGATGTGCCTTTCCGGACGGGATCTGGGCTTTGTCGAAGTTTGTCCTCTAACAGAGTTGGCACAGTGTTATGTTTGGCTTTTAGCTTGCCATGTGTGGGGTGTTTCTTGGCACTGAGCCATTGTTCTGGTTGCGGTCTGTTGAGATGGCTACGTGAGTTGGTGGGAGCTCAGTTTTGGCTGTTCCTTTGTGTCGGGTGTGAGACCAGTCGGCGGGTTTGTGAAACTGGCGTCTGGGTTGTCTGCCGACCATGGGTTGCATCGGTGGCTGTCTCTCGCGCGAGGGTCATGTCTCCTCGGTGAGCAAGATGGTAGCAGCGGTGCCGTGATTGGTTTTTCGTGGTGTCTGAGGTGACGCTGGACGGTGTTGTTTGTGTTTAAGTCTGGCTTTGTCCCTCAGGATTGGAGCTTTCGTGTGAATCGTGGTTTTCTGCGCTGGGGCTCTGACAGCGTTTTCAGTGGGTTACGGTGTTCTTCCCCTATGACTTCGTGCTAGGTCCTGAATTTCGAGGATGAAATTCCTTTAAGGGGAGAGGGCTGTAATGCCCCGGATTTTTTGGATCCTTGTTCGTGGGTCCCGGATCTGGTTTCTCCGAGTGTCTGACTCCGTTGTGTCCAAAATTTTGTTTCGGACATCTTTCGTGTTCGGATCGGCGCGATTCGGAGTTGTTTCGGAGGCCCGAAAGCGTTCCGCGACTTTTCTGCGTGTGTTTTTCGATTCCCGGTGTGTATTTCGGTAATTCCTTCGGAACCTCGTTGCGGGTGAACCGGGCCGTTTACCTGGACGCGAGTGGTACCGTTGCGATCGGTGCGTTCCGAGGATCGCGGAAACGTGATTTTCTATTTTTCGATATTTTCCAGAATTTCCAGATTTTCCTATATAAACCCCCTTTCTCTCTCTTCCCTCTCATTTCTCACTCACTCCCCTCTCTCTTCTCTCACGCTCTCTTTCTCCCCTCTCTTCTCCTGCGGCCGACGGAGCGAGGCGGGGGCGAGGTGGAGGCGACGCGGGTGAGGACGCGAGCGAGAATGGGCCAGGATCGAGGCGGTTGCGGGCGCGATCCCTCGGTGGATTCCGAGATGACGTTGTTCGCGTTCCAGGCGGTTTTCGGCATGGATTAGTCGCTTCGGTGCGCGGTTTCTTCGGTGGAGGTAGGGTGACGGAACACTGCAGCATCCTACTCATTTTCCCTGCCATTGCACGTCGTTCGGCGTGGAAACGGCTGTGTTTGGGTCCGTTCTAGCGAAACCGTGGTTTTGTAGGTTTCGTAGGGTTGGTCGGGAACGGCGATGGTTTCCAGATCGGTTACTGTCAACGGATTCCTTGGGGCGGGAGCGTTCTTTTTCCCCTAATTTCATCTCGATTGGCAGTCTCGTTGGACCAATAGAGCTCCGGGAAGCTCGGTAACCCTTTTAGGGTAACTTCGGTAGAATCGCTCGTTTCTCACGATTCGTGCGTCGTTTTGACTCCGGTCGGAGTCCATGTGATTGCCAGGGTGGTTGTGGCTGTATCCCCTTCGTTTTGGCACGAACGGGGCGTGGAAAGGCCGCGATCGGGCGACCCCCTGGGTTTACCCTCCGTGATGGTTGGGCGGTCGAACCAGGGCCCGTCCATCGTATGGGCGGCTGCCTTTGGTCCGTTCATCTTCTCTTGGTTTTGGGGTTGTGCGGTCAGACGATAGACCACACATGTGATGTGTGACCAGGTGAAAACCGCATGTCTCCCCCATGGGCGGCCGGTCCCCAGCCGTCTGACCTTCCGTGGGCTTGTGCGGCCAGGCGCTGGTCGTATATCCCAGTTGACCCTTGGTCAACAGTTTAGTGTCTGTTGGGTTGGGCGGTTTGGTCAAAACCGTTTTGACCGGCACTGGAGTAGGTCGGTTGGGTTGTGCAGACGATCCTTGGCCGCACATCCCCTTGGGCGATCCATCCCTAACCGTCCATCCTCCATTTGGGGTTAGTCCGATTAGGGCCTTGTGCGGCTCCTGCCTGACCGCATGTCTCTTGAGCGGCTGTGCCCCAGCCGCACGTCCCTTGAGCAGCCCAGGGTGAACCGCACATGTGCTAGTCTAACCCAGTGTTTCCATTTTGACTAATTCGAGTCCCGGGTGTGTGGTTCTCAAACCACGTACCGACCCGTGGCCTGACGGATGCTGTGCGCGTCGTCGGGGCCAGGTGTCGTGGTACGTTGTAGTCCCGGGTGTAGCGTTCTCGACTCGTGTCACCGTGTGTTGGCGTGCGTCATCGGTTTCTACGAAAAGCGATTCCCGAGTGGGTCCTGTGTGAGGCCTTGGGCTGCGAGCCCAATTGTCCAGTCTGGGGCTGGAGGCTTCCCTCTTCTCCTTTAGTTGGGCTGCAGTTTGGCGGTGTACGAGTTGCCTTGGGAATCATGCTTCTGTGCTTTCCGCGTGGACCGTGTGTGTGGCCTTAGTCCCGTGAGTTCCCTTCCCGAGGGAATGGTCTCGGCGGCTCGTGGTTTTAGACCTGGAGATTGGACTAGATTGACGGCCTTGTGCTGTTGCGTGCGACGGTCTTGACCCCAAGTCTTCTGACTCAAGGATCGTTGGCTGTAGTGCGTCTAGAGGACTGCCCAGAGTCCAGTGGCTTAGCGTCACTTGGGTTTTCTCGGCTCTCGCACAGGGTGCGTGCGTAGCCGTGGGCTGCGAGTCCCGTTCCTTCTCCGACTGTGGTCACCGTGCGACGGTGCCGGTACGTGGGATGGTCCCCGTACGTCGTCAGATTCGGATGTTGTTTTCCGTTAACTCGAGAGTCTACTCCTTCAGTGACCCTCCACTAGTCGTAGCCTGCTTACACGCGTGTGGTCCCACCAGGGAGTGGTGGAGAGGGTATCCTTAGAGACGGTTTGTGGACCGGTTTTTGTCGGGCCCCACGTCTTGCTGCCAGAGTCCGACTGAGGGGAAAACCGGTCAGAGGGCCAGACCAGGGATCCTCGGTCTGTGTGTGCACACGTGGTTGGGGGCGGTTGGACCCACGTCGATGGGCGTGACCCCAGCTAGTCACTCGTTTGTGGTTACTTGTGCGGTGTTCGTGCCTTTGGTAGGAGTTACCACGTCAGGCAGTTCACCTGCGGTGCGGTGTAAGACGTCAGGGGACGCTACCGGCTGTGCTTCTGGTGGGAGGTACTCCTGTCGAGTAAGGAGTGACAGACTGTCAATCTCTATGACTTTGACCTTCAGGTTTAGTCGTGTTGACCGTTGAGTTTCGGTGGTCTCGCGGTGGCGCGTGTGTCGATTCTCGTGCCGTGAGACTAGTGCTAGTAGCTTTACCGAGATTGCGTCTTACTGTGTGGTACCCGTGACCAGGTGGTCGGGGTTGCACCTTGGATAACGTGTCCAGGTTGGCCGTGTCCTGGGAGACAGGCCCTTGCGGTGCGATTACCGTGGGCTTTTGCTTCGGTAGGTGGTACTAGTGTGGTTCGGTAACCTCGACTGCGAGCCCAAGGTGTGCTTTCTGGTACAGTAGGAGTAGTTGTAGTGCCATGTTTCGACCGGCCACCGGGTTTACTGTTCCTGCTGTTACTGTTGCTCTCGTTGTTACAGCTTTCTGTACCGCCGTTGGTTCTTGGTGGGGTTTCGTGGGATCCCTGCTGAGTCTCTGTTTTGGAGACTCATTCCCTGCTTTTCAGGTGTGGCTGTTCTTCCTCAGGGTTCGAGGGTGTTATTCAGAGGTTCTCAGTTACCAGCTCGCCGGGCCGAGTGTTCACTCGACATGTGGTATGTTTTTACTGCTTTAGACTGTACTTCTTGTTGGACTGGACTCTATTGTAGATGTAGTTATTCTTTTACTTCTACTTGTTGTTGTTGGTTGTCCTGCTTTATTTCCTATCTCTCTGTGCCTCCACACTCCTTTTAGCCCTTCCGAGCCCTCCCGGCTCGTGGGCGGCGGTTCGAGTCTCGGGTTATCGGGTCTCTCCCGGTAATCGGATTCTCGGGTCGTTACACACCTGATTCAACTGCCTGTAGTCAATACACAACCTCAGGCTCCCATCCTTCTTCTTCACAAATAGAACATGAGCACCCCAAGGAGAAAAACTGGGTCGGATATAACCCTTATCTAGCAACTCAAGCAACTGCGCCCGTAGTTCTTTCAATTCAGCTGGAGCAATCCAATACGCTGCCTTGGCCAAGGGTGCCGTACCCGGAATCAAATCAATTAACATCTCAATCTCTCGCTGTGGAGGTAAGCCCGGTAACTCATTAGGGAACACATAGGGGAACTCGCACACAACAGGAATACCACTGACATCCTGCTGAGATGTCTCAACAGCAACCATTGAGGCTAAGAACCCCTGACAACCTGCATCAAGCAATCTACGGGCTCGAATAGCAGAAATAATCAAGCGAGAGGAACGGGACCGAATACCTTGAAAATAGAATGTTGGTTTCCCAGGTGGCTGAAAGTAGACTTTCTTGGATCTGCAGTCAACCACGGCTCCATATTGTTCCAACCAATCCATGCCCAGAATAACATCATACTCTGACAACTGCAAAGCATACAGTCTCGCTGGCAACCGACGGTCACTGACCACAACAGGAGACTCCTCGAGACACAACGGGGTGAACATAAAATCTCCAGATGGCAACTCAACCAACAAATCACAAGTGACCTCAGTAGTGGGCTCCTCAATGAATGCATGAAAATCCTCAGAAATAAAGGAGTGAGAAGCACCCGAATCAAATAATACGTGAGCTGCAGGACCATAAAGCATGATCGTACCTTCCACCAGGTGAGATGCAACAGCCTCCGCGTGAGTAATGTGAGAAATCTTCCCTTTTTGCTTCCTGGCTGCTACAGAAGATTGTTGGGAAGACGTCGAGGCTTGAGGATAGAACTGCGGAGGTAGAGGTGGTGGAGGGAGTCTGATTTGAGACTACTGAGGCTGAACAGATTGAGGGAATTGCACTGGCATTGACTTCATTGGGCAGTCTCGAACAATGTGACCCGGCTGGTCACAATGAAAACAAACCACCGGCAACGAGCATGCCTTGCCTGGGTGGTTACCGCCACACCTCCAGCACCGCTTAGGCTGACTGGGCGAGGAACCCTGGCGCTGAGGAAAAGAAGGAGCAGAAAGTTGAACAACACCAGGAGACGCCTGCTGATCGAATTTCTTTTTGGACTTCTTGAATTTGAACTTCTTGCCCTTGGATTTAGAAAAAGAAGCACCACCAGCAGTAGGAAACAAAGGGGAAGCTCCTGGAACAGTCGGCTGGTACGGCGGCTAAAACTGCACCGCCTGTTGAACTACCCCAGTCTGAGAAAGCCCCCGAGTCCTTGTCAATTCCAATTCTAGAGCGACAGCTACCTGGTATGCCGCATCTAAGTCAGTTACCCGAGTTGCAAACAACGGCAGGCTCAACTCCGCTTTCGGCCCTCGCAGAAATTGCTGAGTCTTCATCGCTTCATCAGCAAAGATGTGGGGCGCATACCGGCCCAATTCAAAGAACTTCTCTCGGTACTGCAGCACGGTCAGGTCACCTTACGTCAGCTCCAGAAATTTATACATCTTAGCAAGCTTAAGACATGCCGGAGTATAGGCACGCTCAAAAGTAGCAACAAACTCCGCCCAAGTGATTTGTCGGAGCGGATGGGAATGGAAAGCAATCTCCCACTCCCTAGTCCACCAGGTGCGCGCGGTACCTTGCAGCTGATAGGTCGCCAGGATGACCCTTTCATCTTCCGCGCACTCCATCGACTGGAACGCGCTCACGGTGGCATCAAGCCATGCTCTCGCTGCCTCCGAGTCTGATTGACCCTCAAAAATAGGTGGGTGGAAAAGCAAGAATTCCTTCAACGCTCTGCCACGACCACCAGGCAAATCATCACGTGGGGCAGGACTTACAGGAGCCAGCGCAGCTGGGGTAGAAGAGGTGCCACTCTCCTCCCGAGGTGCCGGAGCTCTCCGCCAACCACGAGGCAACATCTTGAATCTGAGAAAACACAGAATAATAGGAAATCCATCAATAATCGTGAGAAACAATCTAAGCCAACTATAGACGACACAATGGACTTGCTCTGGACCAGCACATATTTCAATTCTTTGTACAAGTCCTCAAAACGGCTCTGATACCAACTGTGACGACCCGGAGATCCGGATACCGATATACCGATACCAAGAACTGGGGAAGCCACCCAAGAGGCTGATTAGGCCCCTGAAGGGTTAGTACGTTCGCTGAGGAGGCGCACAATGAATTAGGATCACGAGCACACGCGATAAAAATGGATTTGTAACATGAAGATTTAAGCGGAAGCAATTCACAAAGACAGAGTGATAGCCAAACAATACACTAGTCCAGAGCCACAAAAGTACAAGTCCACTGCACAAAGGAAGTCGAAAGTACAACTACACGGGGCATACCCCGGTCAAAAGTACCCAAAAAGGACCGCCAAACTATCGCTGGCACTCTATACATGATCCCCAAAGACACGGGAACCGCCGACGGGAGGCTGTTGCTGCTCACCTGAAAGGAGAAGGAGTGAGTCATAGCCAGACTCAGTAGGGATCACGTGGATCCCTACCTCACACTAACAAGCAGGCATGCAAGTATAAAGCAATTAGAGCATGCATTTAATGCAGCAAACATGCATTGGCATAAATAACTCAAGGGTAGCAAAGCTGTAAAGCCTAACTAACAGTCAAAACAGCCAACTATATGCCAATACAAATGTATACATTAGCGTCTGAAGCTAAATCTACCAGTAGAAAGAATCCCAACTACTCCAGGTGATGAGAGACCGCAGAAGGTACTCACTAGAAAACAGAGACCAGAAGCATCCATTAACGACTTACACTGCGTCTCAAGGAACTCGCAAGTCAGGCTGACAACAAGCGAGAGGCATAACGGTACCGAACCAAGAACTAGTCAGAGTAACACTCGTCAGTGTCAGTCTAGGCCTCTGACCACGTGTGCACACACTGACTCCTACCTAGAGCCAGGCCTCTAGCTAGTTCCCCCCTCGTAGGACGCTACGGTAAAGAGCTGGGGGCCCACGGTGACTAGCTTACAAACCGCTCAACGGGTACGTCCTTCCACCTTTGCCAGGCGGAGCGACACTGAAAGTCTCAGGGCTAAGTCTAGTGGTTCCATCACAAGGAAATTGGAAGTATTCTACCGGGATCTAAAAGTGAGCCATTGTTTATAAAATAATTTAAACATAGCAGTTATGCAACATGAAATGCATTAGAAGATGAACTGACCATCTCGTTGAACGCCAGAGGGCGTAACGGTCTAGCCTAGACCGTTACAGAGTGTGACGGTCTAGGGTAGGTGCGTTACGTCACTGTAACGTGCCTACCGGGGGCCGTCAGGCTCACCCGAAGTGACTTCCCCACACGTAGGGGACAGCAGTGCGTAACACACCAGGGGTAGTGTGTTACATGACTGTAACGCACCCCCTTAGGTCCGTTAGAGGCACCCGAGGGTTATTTCACTGAAATACAGAAACATAGGGTGTGACGGTCTAAGGTAGGGGCGTTACACTGATGTAACGCACCATCCGAGGCCGTTACACCCACCCGAGGGATAAACCACATGCAGGTATCAGAGGAATGTAACGCACCTATGCTGGCGCGTTGCAACACCCTAACGGCCCTATCTAGGTCCATTAGGTGGATCCTCCGCCCAGCTGCCCAGAAGCTGTGACGCACCCGGATGGGGCCGTCACACTCACGTAACGCACTGGGTCGGGTGCGTTACGCGTGTGACGGTCACTGGGATGACCGTCACACGAGTTGGGTTGCGAGTATGTCCGGTTTGAAATCGGAACTTCTCCCGATTGACCGAAATCGACGGGGCTCGCGCTAAAAACCTGTTCCCTTCTAATGCATACATTTATAACATCAATTAAACGCTAGTAAACATAAAAACAAAGCCCAATGAGTGAATTTTCATGAAATTGAGGTAAATCACACTAACATGGGGATTTCACCGAAAATGGAGAAAATGGCCGTGCATGACGGTGCAAGTTGTGTCCAGACGATCCTAGTCAGGTAAGGGTTCCATCCCCCTACCTCATTCAAGCCGAAAGTGGACGACCGGCCGCATGCAAGGGTGAAACCTTCACGCTCCTCCTCGCCCCGTCCCATCTCCTCGGGCCACGATTCGTGTCGAGGTGGGCGTCAACGCGCTCCACTCGTCGCCACGAGTCCAACGGCGCCCTCCACGCCGCGATCCGTCGCCGTCTTGCCTGCTTGCCTAGGGAGAGAGAGAGAGAGATCGTGAGGGAGAGGGGGAGAGGAAATGGGGAGAGAGAGATCGAGAGGGGTGGAGAGGGGGAAGTAAGGTGGTGACGTGGGGAGGGGAGAAAAAGGGGTGAGATATATTTTTTTGAAAAAAACCACGTCTTGCAAAAAGACCCCCAAATCTTCAATATTATGAAAATGCCCAATAAAATCCATAAACATTATAACTTAATCCGAATAAATACCAGTAAATGGCCTAAAAATCCATAAAAATGGCCGAAGTTCGCGGAATAAATCCTAAACCCGAACCATCAAAGATCCGTTAAGACACGGGCCTTACAATGATGCACCTGCCTACGGGAGAGAGAAAGGAACAAGGAAAATACAGCTCTGTCAGATGTAACGGTCGAAGACTGATGCGCCACAGGACGTGTGACGGTCTCACGATAGACCGCTACAACACTCTAACACGCCTGTGACAGACCGTCAGAGATTCTGCAGAATAGAAGTTGGGAATCTTTTGATCTCCAAGCTTTACAGCTTGCCAGAGAGCTTGGGCCTCGTGCTATGGACTCTGTAAACTGGACTTTGGAAGCAGATGGACGTGGGAAGCAGCTCTCCTTGGTTGGTTCTAGCTCCAGGATGCGGCATCACTTCAACGTGAACTCCAGATGTCTCCTCCTCAAGCCATGAAGTCAAGGGTTCTATTTATAGACCCTCAAAGTCAAGGTTCGAGTTGAGGATAATCCAGCTAGAAAGTAGGACGTTTCTTGGCAAACTCTTGAAGATAATACTCCCAAGAGTCCATAGAAACAAACATAAGGTTCTAAGGATCAGATTTGGAAGAGAAATCAAAGAATCAAACTATGAAGTCAGTCACGGAGTAGCAGAGAAAGAGCAGTTCTGCTAGAACTCTCTGTTTGATGTAACGGCTGCACGATAGACCTACAAGGATGTAATGCTCCAGGAAGGGACCATCACACAACCCTATCCATTAAAAGATAAGATCAACGGGAGAAACCTACGAACATAGGACTCTAGATGAATGTAACAGTCAAGGGTAGACGCGTCACAATGTATGTAACGGCTGCACGATAAATCGTCACACTCAACGGATAGGCTAAAAGATAAGCTTGAAAGAAGCCTTAGCATTAAGGACTCTGCAGGAATGTAACGGACCAAAGAAGATGCGTTAGAGGAATGTAACGCGCCCTCAAAGGACCGTTAGAGACAATAGAAGCGTAAATGAAAATGAAAGTTTGCTAAGCTTCGTCCAGCGGAAAGGGATAAGGAACCAGACCCAACCAAGGAGATATGACCCACAAAATAAACCTCAAATTGACCAAGAAGGCTCAATAAAGGTGAACAACTTGGAGCACCATATAAAATGAACAAGGAGATGATCCGACTTATTAGTCATAAAACGGATGTCAACAGATGCCCCTCCTTAACGTCATCTTTGCAGGGGAGCGAGCGGAGGTGAAGCAAAAGTGAAATGGAACATGGAGATGAAACGGAGATGAAGTGGAGCGGACTGAAAAGTGGGCGTTAAGGCAAACGACACCCGTTCTCAACCAACGAGCGATAGGAATTTTCTGGAAAACTTCGAACCAATCACAAGGAAATAGCCAACCAAATGACGCATGTCTGGAGGAACTAACAACTAAGGAAAGGAAAACACGGCCAGCAGCCAGAGCAACGGAAAAGAAAGAGATATTTAACTAAACTCCAGACATGAATCTTCAGCTAACCAGACCGAGCGAGTAGACCGAAGGAAACCTTCCAATTCAGAGTGGAATGACTCTCCTTATTCGAGATCATTGAACACAGCTATTCACCATTACTGAAACACCTTGGACAGATGAAGGTTCACGAATGCTGAAAAGATGCATATGATGCATGCTGGGCTAAAGTAAAAGAAACCCTTAAAATAAATGCAAAGAAAGAATAAAATAGCAAGATACTTGAGAATAATATTGCTAGACCGGAGAAACAAGGGTCAGGACACCATTTGCAACCACGACGTGCAAGATAGAACCATCATCCCCAAGCTTTTCCAACCTAACGGCCTATCCAACGATTAATCATGTGCACTTAGATCATCATCATTTTTGTTAAAGGGGAACATCAGATCCTAAAACATATGAATGACCAGCCGGTTCTTGAGATAATATATATATAACATATAGTAATGCATTTAAGGGATAAGGAATCGAGATACAATACCTGACTTACCTTCTTGGCGAGCGAATGCATGATGGCTTAAATTTTGCAACAAAAAGGTTAACCAACAATAATATAAAAAAAGCATAGAATCAGGCATACCCATTCAAATTGCTTTAACAAGATAATCATTAAGCATGAGATTTCTGATAAATAAAGCATCATCATCAAACACTCTGAAGCATGTAACGGTCTAGTAAGGGTGCGTTAGACGTCCCTGACGGATCCACCTCGAGTCGTCAAAGTCTGGCGGTTCACATCCTTCAAGACATCATTTCAAACGACCTAACGGTCCATAGAGGACGCGTCAGAGTAGTGTGACGGTCTCACGATAGACCGTCATATTTCTTGAGCGTTTAAAAAAACAAACCGAACGGTCACCCCCTCCCCATTCGCTCACAAACACCCAAAACACAAAACCACCCCAAAACCCCAATTCCCACCGACGACCCTTCCGTCCAACGAACAATGGCCGGCGACGAGCCTTCCCAGCCACCGAAGGCGAGGGAGAAGAAGAAGGCCATTAAGCGATTCAAGGCACGGGTGGATCGAGAGGAAGTCCCCCCGGCGACGACCGAGCAATCGGCGGCGACGGCGGAGGAAATGACGGAGGAAGCTTCTCCCATGCCCGTGGAGGAAGCTGAGGGAGCCATGGGAGAGGAAGGAGCCACGACGAGAGAGAAAAAGAAGAAAAGGAGCCAAGACCCCGAGGTAGGCCATCCACCCCAAAACCTCAATTTTTTAATTTTGTTGTTGCATGCATGTGTAATTAGAGGGTAGAAATGGGTCTGGGGACCCCTTAGGAACAATTGTAGGCCTTCTATGGCCATTTTAGGAGCCAAGGAAAATGAAGGGGATAACGCCCCATTGCAGAGAACGTGACGATCGTTGCGGCGACTGTCACAGACCTGACGCACCACCCCTAGTGCGTCAGAGAACTGTGACGCATCAACCCAGAGCCGTCAGAGAAACCGGAAGCAGAAACAATTTCTAGGGTTTTCAATTTTCTAATTTTTTTATTGTTTTTCATTATATTTATGTAATGCAATGAAATTATGATGTAATGACTGACTTATGCTCTAATTGTGCAGGGGAAAAGAAGAACGAGGATATCTTGGCTTCAGATCCGAGCAGTATACCAGGCATTGCCCGAGTACCAGCGGGAGTGATTGGTTGGGATGGGATTCGCCGAGGTGCTGAGCATCGAGGTGACGAGGACGGATACGCCGCTGCTATATGCACTCCACGAGAGGTGGGACCCTGTGAGCCGAGCATTCATCTTCCCATGGGGCCACATGATCCCCACATTGGAAGACATGGCGAGGATTACAGGATTGCGAGTCCACGGAGTTGCCGTGACCGGGTGGACATATGGAGATTACAGAGTGCTAGCTCAGGAGTTGCTGGGCTTAGACTTGATCAGGCCGGGGCACACATCATCCCAGCTTTCGAGGTCGAGACTACAGGATAGCTTGGGACTGAAAGGAGTGGCTATAGCGGTCGGCGAACTCCCCGAGCAGCACATAGACCGGGTGATAGAGCAGGTACGCCAGCGAGTGGCGGCAGAGGCAGGACAGGAGGGAGACCGGGTCCTGAGATGATTTCAGATGTTGTTGTTCGGAAAGCTGCTTTTTCTGACCCGAGCCGACGTGATCAACTACAGGCTGCTGCCATTGCTAGAGGATTTGAGCAGAGTGGAGATGTACGCATGGGGAGCGACAGTGCTTGCCCTCCTCTTCGAGTCGCTCAGCACTACAGACCGACAGACGATGCTAGGCGGCTTCTCGCATTTCCTTCAG
The DNA here is from genome assembly GCA_022559845.1 of Amorphophallus konjac. Taxonomy (NCBI): domain Eukaryota; kingdom Viridiplantae; phylum Streptophyta; class Magnoliopsida; order Alismatales; family Araceae; genus Amorphophallus; species Amorphophallus konjac. The sequence continues at coordinate 348,431,504 of CM040125.1, forward strand.
GTAAAAATTGGACTCTAAATGCCTTCTATATGATTATGATTATGAATGCAAATGATGCAATTTATTGACACTTGACTCTAAATGCAGATCTGGAGCTTTCTCTACCTCCCGGGAATTGGGCGAGGTACTCAGCTGCATCCCGAGTGGATACCGATCGCGGGGCGATGGGTGGTAGCGAGGGACACGGGATCGATCGACAGGCTGACCTCGGCCATTCAGGATGATCTTGACTCATTCCCACACACATCGGTAAGCTCCAAACTTAAACTTCTCTAAATGCTCTTAACTCTTTCTAAATGCTTCTATATGGACATGGACTCAATTGCTCTTTTAGGTGCGTTGGACACCATACCGGGATGAGGGCTACGAGGGACAACCATGGGTCAAGGCATCCCTGGCATACAACGGGCGAGACATATCGCTTCACTACATCAATGTGATCGAGCCCATGCACTACCGGTTGATCCTGAGGACACTGGGACTCCATCAGCTAGAGGTGACGTTCCCCCGCAGAGATGACGAACGCCCTGGCAAATCTTCAAAGGGCATTAGCGGCGACGTCGATTGGTGCGCCCAGAAGGCCAAATATGTGCACGATTGGAACAAAAGAGGTCGGGCAATGAAAGACCGGGCGGACAGCGATGAGACCTACCTCAAGGCTTACTCCCACCGGTATGGCGACCAGCTGTTCAGAGGCACCCGACGACCGGTATGAACTTCTAAACTCAAAACTCTGTCTATTTCAATTCTATTCTACATGCACTGACATATGCTTTCTAAATGCATCTAGACCCACATGGAGGCATAGACGAACTCGAGGGACTCCTCCATGCCACCATCCAGCAGCGGGATGAGTACCGGGCTGCCTTGGAGCTTCTGGTGAGATACTTAAACTTAAGACTTAAATGCTCATGATGAAAATGACTAACATTGACTTCTAAATGCAGCGGGCCGAGGGAGCCCAGAGAGCACGACCGGAAGCACCATCCTCCTCTTCACAGCCTGCCGGGGGACGGGTTGAGCGAGATGCAGATTTTACCCGAGCCATAGCTCGAGCCGAGGAGGCCAAGGCTACCCTCGCAGAGCGGGTAAGAATCTAAACTTTTAGACTTAAAATGCTTTATGAGTTATGCAAATGCTGACCACGATAAAAAAAATACTAACATAGGCGAGAGAGCTGACCGCGGCATTGGCCGAGACGGAGCGAGCTCGAGCAGAGACTGAGCGGACCCGCGCGGAGGCGGAGCGCCTTCAGGAAGAGGTAGCCCGGCTGAGGGGAGAATTGGAGCGGGCATCTACCCAGACAGCAGACGTCGAGAGATACCGGACCGAGGCTCGGGCGGCGCGACTCCAGGTTCATGATTTAAAGATCGAGCTCCGGGCCGTGGAGCGGATAGTTCGGACGATCAGCCGTGGGCCTATGTTGAGTGCATCCCGGAGTGTTGCAGCGGAAGGCATACGGAGTGGAGTACCGAGCGGATCGGTAAGAAATTACCTGGCTAGTTCTTCCGATCGGCGGAGGAACGAGGAGGCAGATCGGAGATGATTACAGGAGGAGGAGCACAGTGCCATGGAGCCGTTGGCCAAGCGACAAGAGGGTGCTGGCGATAGTGAGGGCCCGGGGGATAGACCGACCGAGTCATATATTCTCTTTCTTCTTTTGACACCCATGTGAGCGACGTCACGCGGAATGTCGGAGTAGGTGAAGCGGAGCGCGGGGACTCGTTTTGCTGCGACACAAAAAAAGGAGAGAGAGGAGAGACCACCACGGGAGATTGCTCCGGTGGGGCGTGCGGGACAGATGTAATGTAATAAGATATGGGGATTAAATGGCCATAGCGGGAAATGACTCTCCACGACCTCGGGGAATGGGAAAAGTGCAGAATTTAAGTGACAGAAATTTAAACAGCCATTGCGGGAAATGACTCACCGCGGCCTCGAGAATATGAGCAGATATGAGAAGCACAGAATGTAAGTGACAGAAACTTAAACGGCCATTGCGGGAAAGGACTCACCGCGGCCTTGAGAATATAACAGATATAAGAACAGCACAGAATATAAGTGATGAAAATTTAAACTGCCATTGCGGGAAATGACTCTCCGTGACCTCGAGAATATAGCAGATATAAGAACAACACAGAATACAAGTGATGGAAATTTAAACGGCCATTGCGGGAAATGACTCTCCGCGGCCTCGAGAATATAGCAGATATAAGAACATCACAGAATATAAGTGATGGAAATTTAAACGGCCATTGCGGGAAATGACTCTCCGTGGCCTCGAGAATATGATGTGATCGCCAGGGGCTGGAGACCCCAAAATAAAGAAAGTGATCGCGCCTACCTCAAAAGCGGGAGATGGCGGGTTACTTCTTCCTCTCCCTTCGGCCGGCCGATGGAGAGGGCTTTCCTTGGTTACCCTTGCAAAAGAAGAAACAGATAAATAACATGTGGATCAGAAAAGATGGCAGTGTAGTATTAGTCCCTTGATGAAGAATAATGAAATTGTGGCAAGACACACACCTGGTTGGTGTTGTTTTTAAACCCCTCTCGGACACGAGTAGGAGGAAAATGATATGATGAATGGGGGATCGTGCAAACGTGCATAAAAATGGATCTCCCTTATGAAAGGAGATGACAGATGACGGGATGATGCATGCGATAGAAATGACAAAAGAGAAGGGGAGAGAATGGCTTATTGAAGGTGCCGATGGCGGGATCCGGTGGAGCTTCGGCAGTGTAGGGACGACGTGGAAGCTGAACGGATGGAGCTAGCGTTCCTCTCGCGAGTGTGGGCACCCGAGAAGTCGGCAGAACCTCCCCCTGCAAAAGACCCATCAGTTAGAAATGAGATCCGGCAGAGTCTCTCCTTCCTCTGTCGGATCTGAAGCCCCCTTCCTTCGAGCGAGGGGGTCCTCTATTTATAGAGGGGGAGGTGATTGACGCGCAGGACCTTGGGCGCTTCCATTAATATTTTTTTATTTTTTTATTATTTTTATTATTTTATATTTATTTGAGGCGTCCAACCATTTGGACGCCTCAATATTTTTATAATATTTTTATATTTTTATTCTTTTTATTTCTTTGAGGCGTCCAACCATTTGGACGCCTCAATACTTTTTTATTTTATTATTTTTTTAATTTATTTGAGGCGTCCGGGACCATGGACGCGCCCATTTTCGCCCACCGAATCGCCGCCGAAAGCCGTTGACAGTGGAGAAGACGCGTGGTTTCGGCGGGTAATCGCGACTCTCGAAGGGCGCGTCTAGCCTACAAGACATCTCTATGATTGGATTTATTCGAAAACGTCAAACTAAACGGCCGGATCGGCGCCGCGTGCGCGCTGCACGAGGTTTCTGAAGAAGGCGTCTAACCATCTTGACACGTCAAAGATTTTTACGAAAAAAATTCAAAAAAATGTAGAAAAAAATCAAAAAAATAAGAAATTAACAAAGTAATTAAAAATGTGAAGGCAACTTTGGGCTATCATGGTGTAATATGAAGTTTATTCACGGTAATGTCGAGAACAGCGTGTCTACAGTTGTCCCGCCTTGGTGTCTGCTTTGCAAGGGAGCGGCACGTAGTGGAGTGGCATAGAAGTGGGATGAAGTGGAGTGGGAGCCGACTGAAAAGTAGATGCCAAGGTGTGATGAGACACGCTTGGAACATTACGGTTTGGAATGTTTTCAGAGTTTGCAATGAGGCGACCTTGAAGAAGATCTTCCGAATTCAACAATTGCTTGGACGGATATCAAACAAGAAAGGGGAAGATGTGCGCTCAGGCATGAGTAGAAAAAGGGACCAACTTCTCTGTGTGGAAGTACTCGAGTCGTAAACATGTAGGTTTCACCTTGGGGAGCGGTTACCAGCCAATGTGAATGTGCTGCGGCCAAGGTGGGTCAAATAGAGTAAAAGTAAAGGAATATTTGAGGATCAATCCAAACAAGGCTCTCTTTTGGAAGAACAGCCCAGGCCTGTCTCAAGGAAACTCAGTATTTCATTCGGAATGAAATATCTCATGTTATAAGAATTTAAGCACAACGGCCTTCACAATCAAATTACCTTGAATGATCTTCCGCAATGGAATCAAAGTCCTACATGAATGCATGCTGGGTTTAAAGGAAAACTTAAAACAAACTAAAATAGAAAATAGTCAAGGATAATATTGTCAAGTTGCTAGGAACGGGTCAGGATATCGATCCGGTGAGCTGATACTGAGCCGGGGCCCGTTTATCCACGTACCAACTCACTGAATGGAAACATCGTCCCCTTGCTTTCACAACTTAACGGCCTATCCGCACAACTCAAATTCCTCTGAAATTATCACTGTTTTTGTTGAAGGGGAACTCAAATTCCAGATTCGTTCAGGTCGCAAGGTTCTTGACACATTCTAATAGCGTAAATATCATATATAATACAATGCATGACATGGTGGGACTAGTTACCGAATGGCGTCACGTGATGGGACAGTGGTGTCCACCAGTGAAACCTGCACTGAACAACATCACATTAAAAGTAGCAGAAGTGCACCACAGTAGAAGAGAGATCAAGACAAAATGCCTTTTGCTAAAGTCAACAAGGACGACTCGACATCGATGTGACGCATTCTGGCTTATACACCCTTCCCTTCCTATAAGTATCCCCCTTTGTCTAGTTCAGCCAAATGCACCAAGGAGAGCCTTGAAACTTAAGAGGAGGAGGAGAATGATCTTGGGTTCTTCAAGATGGAAGGCGACTCTTCCCGCCCTACGAAGAGGAGCAGACCTAGCAGCGAATTCATGCGGCTCTCCGACCTCGAAGGACATCTGAGTGGGATGATCCAGTCGCTTATGGTGCGTTGATTCATTTCAAATTTCTTGTACAACCTCTCTTTCACCTCTTTCCTCCTTCTTTTCCAGCCGTACCCTCTCTTCCCAGGCCCGAGGAAGTTCTCCAAACTGCTGTGGCTTTCAAAGCTAACTTCCAACATCTCCATAGGCATGAGGGCCATACTCACGAGGTGGCATCTTCAGGGACTCCTAATTCATGCCAAACATTATGAAAAGATTCACATGGTCTGGGCGGCCATGGGTGCACTGGTGGAGATCTGGCATCCTCAGACTCACACATTCGTTTTCCCCACCTTCGAGGCGTCCATCCCTCTTGAGGAGGTGGAACTCTTGCTTTGGTTGAAGAGCTTCAAAAGGGATGGCAGGATAAAGATCATGCCGTTGCTGAAGAAGGCGACTTCCGAGGACGTCCTCGGAAGCTTCATGCCGTCTGGTGCCATTAGAAACGTCCAGACTCAGAAGAGAATTAACCTGCAGAAGCTCGCGGAATGGGTCATGGATGCCCTGAGAGGATTGCCAGATGATGATCGTTTGGAAGAAATCATGAAGGGATTCACAATCTGTTTGGCGGGTGCTCTCTTATTCCCTCATACCGACAACGTAGTGGAGGAAGATCAGCTGAGTGCTATTTGCGGCATTTGGAATGGCAAAAGGGTGGGACCTGCCATTCTTGCTTACCTTTACAGTGGCCTTACTACTTCCAGCATGGGTAAGCCTCCTTTTGGTTGCGCACTTCTTCTGAATTGCTGGGTTGATTTACATTTCAAATTTGATCACCGTGAGGGGATGTCAACTGCCTTGAAGGTTTTTCAACAAAGCCCCCTTTACCACATAGCCGATGTGTTAGGCTTTGGTGGTAATATCGTGAACCGCGTTCCATGGCTGAGGAAACGTGAAGACTGGAGGTCTCATTTCAGAACTATGACACAAAGCTTCTTCACTTGTGCACCGACATGTCTACTCTCGCGCGAACTCCTCACGAGGTCTTCCTCTGAAGTTGAACTTCAACTTATTGGCACGACTGAATTTGTTCTTTACAACGCGCATCGGTGCTGCATTCAAATTGGCCTTTCCCGCCACTCGTTCCCACCGTTATCTGGCATTGCTCCTCTAAGGAAGAGAGAGTTGGGCGCGGAAGGTGATGCAAAGGAGGTGAAGGCCGTCAAAGTGTCGTGGAAGACGAGCACCCGGGGAAGGCATTAGTGCATGTAGAGGAAGAATGCGAGCTGTGGAGGGCTTATGTAACCGAACTGGGGAAGTTAAGGCCTAAAGCACCTAAGCCCCTAATGTAGCTCACCCTGTTGCTTTAATGGAATAAATGCGAAGTTATTGTGTGTAAAAGGTTTTCTTTGAATTTTCAGACCTCAATTTTTTTTATATATGGACGCGTCGAGGAATCTGGATGCTCAAAAATCTTCTCTTTTTTTTATTTTTTTTATTTTTTTATATGGGCGCGTCCAGGCTCCTGGACGCCCCAAAATTTCTCTCTCTTTTTTAATATGGGCACGTCCAGGCTCCTGGACGCCCCAAAATTTTTATTTTTTTATTTTAAAATATGGGCGCGTCCAGGCACCTGGACGCCCCCAAAAAACTTTTTTTTGTTGACGCGTCCAGGCGTCTGGACGCGTCAAACAATTGAATTTTCGTTTAAAAGGCCGCCCACGCGGCCTTTTCTCTTTCCTTGTTCATTCCAACGACCCCCCTCTCCTAAGACTTTCTCCCCTCCCATTCGCCCCTGAATAACCTATTCTTGATACCTAATGGAGCACGATGGCCCAAGCCAAGGTGGAGAGAAATGGAAACGACTTACCCGCCGTCCGAGGAGATCTCTGGATCGCACGGAGGAGGCCGCCGCGGAGGAGGAGGCCGCCGTGGAAGAGGAGGTGCTTCCTTTGGCCGTAGGGGGCCCCGAGGGACCTGGTGGAGCGGGAGAGGAAGAGCATGACCCGGTAGGCCGCCTAGAACTCTCTTTTGTTGCATTATTTTGTGATTTTATGCAAAAAATGGGGCGGAAAACGGGGGTTGGACGGATGTGGAAATGGGATGATTGAGGCGTCCAAGCCAGTGGACGCCTCAATAAAATAATTTTTTAAATATATATATAAATAATCGAAATAAATAAAAAAAGAAATAAAAATTAGTGTGGCGTCCAAGGGTGTTGACGTGTCACTCTTTTTTTAATTATTATTCATTTTTATCGAAATAAATAAATAATAATAATAAATAGAAATTATTGAGACGTCCAGGGTGATTGACGCGTCAATTTTTTTAAATATATAAGAAAATAATAATACTAAAAAAAGATATTTATATGTATATATATACATTGCATTGTTCATTATTTGTGACTCTGATGTAATTTCTTTTGTTTTTGTGGTTTGCAGGGTGTGATGAGGAGCCGGATCAGCTGGTTCCTGATGGTGGCGGCGTACCGAGGGCTGCTGGACTTCCAGAGGGCCCGAGTGGACGCCATGGGGTTCGGGGCATTCTTGCGGATTGAGCCCTTCCGGCTCGACTTGCCCCTTGTCCAGGCATTAAGGGAGCGATGGCACGCGCCGAGTCGAGCGTTCCTGATGCCCTGGGGGCACATGGTGCCAACGCTGGAGGACGTAGTCTGGATCACCGGACTACGGGTGGATAGGGAGGCTGTCAGTGGGGTCACCTACCCTGACTACAGAGAGAGCGCCCTAGAGGTGTTGTGGCTGGAGACGACCGCCACTGACATTGTGGAGACAGCAGGACAGTCGGCCGGGTGGACATCATGGAGGCGCTCGGATTCGAGGACCCGCGCCAGCGGGTTAGTGAGAGCGGTGTAGAATTTCTGGCACGGCTAGAGGGGGCAGCTCGGGCGGCTTTTAGCCAGGACCCGGGCGACCGAGAGCTGGCAGACCTAGACCTTCGGAGGTTCCTCTTCTTCTTACTGGGCCGCATTCTGCTGGGAACGAAGGGGGACGACATCCACTATCGTTTCCTCGGGATCCTGGCGGACATAGACCGAGTGGGGCACTATGCGTGGGGAGCAGCCCTACTCGCCCACTTGATCGCTGATCTTTCTCAGGGGGTAGAGATGGAGACGATAGTCGGCGGCTTCGCGCCTTTTCTCCAGGTGAACATTTCATTTATGTATTTTACATTGATTCCTAATTTACAGTCATGCAATTATTGGTACTAATGATGTATGATGGATGCATGTATGGAGTTATTACTACCTCCGATGGGGAGAGCCAGGCAATGGAATCGGACAGCCGTTGCCCCTAGCGCGGCGGTGGTGGAGACCGGTTACGACTGCGGCACGCGCAGCTACCAGCTGACGTCGCTTCGACGTGAGTTGACCGAGTATCCTGAGGCCATGGTATGATGCATATGATCTTTTGTGCATTCACTTTGTTTACTAGAGTGGAGACTGATATGATGCATGTATGGTGATGCAGGTGGTATGGAGGCCTTACCTGGGCATGGCTGATGCTGGCCAGCCTTGGGTTATAGCGGGCCGACCTCGTTTCGGGTGGGACTTGTGGGTCCACTACTTGAACGAGATCGAGCCACTACGGCTCAGGCTAGTCATGAGGACCCTGGGGCCTGCCCAGGAGTGGGTGGAGGTGGACGAGCCGGGCCATGTAGGGTGGAAGACCCAGGGCAAGGTGAAGCTCGTGGACTGGCGTACGCGCTTTCCTGCACAGTACCAGGACTGGCAGCAGGGTGGTGTTCCAGTGGAGTCCCATGTGCAGGACAGTGCCGACTTCTTGCGGCGGTACCGGGACACGTACGTGGATCGCCTCTACCTAGGGAGGCCAGCAGGGGTAAGTATGAAACGCGGATTTCTCTTTATGCAAATGCATGCATGTGACAT